>JAOUQW010000001.1:0-11098 GCA_028565825.1 Olivaichthys viedmensis
TCTACATCCGGATTTCTGTAAAGCTGCTTTGTGACAATGTCCATTGTTAAAAGCGCTATACAAATCAAATTTAATTGAATTGAATTCACTCATCTGAGGCAGGCCTACTGTTAAATCAAAAGATTATTTGCAACTGATTATTTTTATTCTATCGCTCCTAAACTCTGGATTAGTGTTCCAGAGAACACAAGGACTGCTAACTCCATTGGTGTTTTAAAATCCAAAACAAAAACATACTTATTTAGATTGGCCTGTTTGTAGTTATGCATTTTTTATTTATTTATGTTTATGTTTATCATGATTACTTTATGATCAAGATATAGGTGTGTGTGTGTGTAAACTTTAAAGGAAACACTCAAGAACTCTCATTCAATCTCTTGAATATTAAGTAGTCTTTGAAATATATATCAACATACAACCAAATGAGCAGCAAGTGTGCATACATCCAGAAGGCCATATTTTTTGTCCCAGAAAACTGTGAACGCAGACATATAATAAGAACCAAATCATTAAATTAGCAATGCAGCTCAAATGCCATAAATTGTTATCATCTCACAGCGAAATCACACACATATGATGATGCACATACTTGATATGTCATGACCGTTCATATAAACTGGTCATTGATAGTGATATGATGTCAACTTTTGGAAAATCTATCAAGGCTCTTAAACCCAAACCCAAAAGTGATATTCACGATAGACGGGTCTGCCTTACCTTACTGCTGAGAGAGGAAAAGCCTCACAAACATATTCCCAATGTTTTTCCTCTGTGTCTGAAGTGCTACAATTTCCAGTCAGTAAGCCAAGTGACCCATTTCCCAAAGCTCAAACTCTTATTTCAATATCAATTTTCCTTTATGTGCAGCTGACAGTGTACATGACCTTAAACTCTCAACCATCAAAACCATTGCTATTTCTGTCTCTCCCTGCATGCAGTAGAGGATTGCGATATCGAGAGAGGAGCTCCCAGAGCTGACAGAAGACAGCAGCGATTTAGCGGAGCGCTTCTGCCTTCCCGAGTTTTTTCTTTTTTTTCTTTCTCGTTGGTTTTGGGGCTGAAAAGCGTCCCCTGAAAAGGGAAAGCTCCAAATAAAAACTGTTTGCACAGAACCCTTTTGCCTGCTGTCTGCCTCTCTCCACGACTCCCGGTCAGAAAGCTTACACCACCTTACTTGCTTATGTTGGACTCTTATTTGCTTCAGAAAATACTTTATTGTAAGGGAAGACACACCTTTTCCTAGAAATAATGCTGCAAGATTGTCATGACAAACTTCAAGGTTAGTGCGCTCATAACCAGGCACCCTCATTCGCTAACAGACTGTTGAATATTTGATCAGACATTTTCCATTATTTACATTTTCTATTCTACTAAGCACTGTTCTCTTATTTCCCCCATTCTGTACAAACACTTTCAAGTTTATTCAACCAGCGCTATCAATTATTTATGCCTCCTGACTTACACATCACTTTAGTATTGTGTATACAATAGCTATCAAATATCATGTAATATGAAAACTGTGATTGATGATGTTGCGTGGCTGTTTTCCATATGCATCTTTTTGTAACATCTTATATAGGCAAAGAACTTCTGTTTCAGTTGTTTACAACATTTTATTAATACCTAAATTAATAATTAAATAAATTAATATCAATAAACTAACAAATGTATTGTAAATCCCTTAGTTTAAGATTGTAATCTATTCGTAATTGGCCTCAATTCAGCTGGGTTTTTTCTCATTTCTTGTGTCAAGATTATTAAACCTGCTTTAGTTGTGCAGTGAGAATTGAAAACTGCATAAAGGAATTCCGAATGACATCACAGAATCAATAGTTAGATACAAAAACCCTTTAATTATATTCTACCTTTTTTCTTTTGAAACTCATAGTGAAAGAGCAAGCTAAACATACAGATTGGTTATACAATACAATAAATTTACATTTAATATATATTTTCTTGGTGTCTTGAACTTGGGTCACAAGCTAAAATTTGTTCGACAGAACTGCATATTTTAACTACAGTGCCCTCTGGAATTATGGTCATAGAAAACAGGTGATAAACAATAAAGTGAATTTCATTCACCATTCCCAGTAGCCTGTGTTCTTATTAATTGAGCGTGTCAGTAATTCCAGGTGGTAGTGTATCCTGCAGGTGCATATACTCTATGAGAATAGGACATATATCAGACATGTATAACGATATTCCATTTAGTAAAATCTGATCATAATAATGGTTTTATTGTAAAAAGAAAAGAAAAAGAAAAAAAGATTTCAAGTCAAAAAGTGAAAAACTCTAGTAATAACTGTAGCATTATCTTAAGTGCAGTGTTACTCACAGGTCAAAATAACTCTAATGTGTACTGGCATCTTCCCTGTAATTCATAACCAATATTGAAAAGAGGAGAGGAAAAAACATATGCACCAGCTTAAAGATGTGCCTATTCTTTTCAAATTTGGCATTTTTAATAATATTGTTAAAAAATAAAAAATGTAAAACCTTGGAAGGTAAACAAACTCAAGGGATTATCAATGACAGTCTGAAGTCCTGAGAAAATAACATCAAAGTAAAAATTTGTTTCAAAATAATAATTGCTCTCCTGTGACACATCAATCAGCTTTGAGCAAAGCAACTTTCCCACAAGCAGGGTTTAGACATCACATGTGCTTCTATTTGTGTCTCTTTAAGTATGTATGTATATACATATGAAATATACCTCTATATGTAAATGTGTCCTGATCCTCTGAGACTGTGCTAATGTCAATACATTAAAGTTGCATTTAAAACAGACCTGGGTTTAGTTAAGTAGGTAATTAAAAACAGTCTACACTACACTAAAGAAAAAAGGGCAAAAATAATTTATAAAACAATTCCATAAAACAGTATCCAATTTTGTATTAGATATACAACACAACTGTTTCAGAAACATAATGTACAGTAAAAGTCCTGATTATTTTACATTCAGCAGCTCTGGAGAGGTCTGACCTGAGGTAACTGGATATACAGCCCAGAGCAAAATTCATCATAGAAAAATGACAATCTGAAATGTTTTCAGTGAAAATTAATGGTATATGGTATAGAAAGTGAGGTAAGAGCAATTTGCTTTAGTTTTTTTTTTTTTTGCTCTGTGTGATATATAAAAAGAATCAATGATTCGGAATAAACATATATCAACCATAAACGTATACTGTACACTATATACAACCAAAGGTTTACATTTCCACCTGTCCCTCTTTCTCCGTTTTGGAACTCCTGTCCTGTTACTCAGGCAATTAGAGTACATGTAATGGTTAAACTATGGTTCATGTTTTAGTAAAAAAAAAAAACCCTGCTGTGTCTATTCTTTAAACATAGTAAGATACGTAAAAATAGTCAAGTATTTATGTATAAATTTCTTAACATCATTTCTGAGAGCACATAAAGGAATTGGATGTAAGTACTTTTGCCATCAGACACATGAAACCATTCTTCGGCAGGCAGTGCTGAAAGTGAAAGAGTAACACACAAGAATGTGTTTTCCAAGCCTGAGGTATAGCAGTTGCACAAAGATCGCCATATGTCTATATGTATATGTCTTCACACTCTTAATACAGGTAGTCAAGTCTGTCATCTTCTGACTGACAAATGTTGCAGTCCCTTAAGTTCACTTTATCCTGAGATAAACGATGTTGAAGGCTACATGTGTATGGCGTAAAGGGGAACCCCCCCCCCCAATACAACACAAAGGATTTCTAAATCTAAATGTAGTGTCATCCTTTACAAAGCAGTTTTATAGATCCACTATATTAATCATATACATGTAACAATGGAAATCTCTTGGATAGATCATAGACTCGATCAGAGGAGGTTGTTTTGGATAGGGTAATTAATTAACATAGTAGTAAACCTAAATAAAAGCCATCAAATAAAAACTACATCAAAATGGCATGCACCACATGCAGATTTAATGGCTGAAGATTAGGTATATTTTAGCCATCTACATATAACATTTTACACTCCTGTATGGTTTTCTATAACTGTAACTATCATTAATAAATAAGCTTTCAATCAACCTATCAACAATATTCACCAGCAGGGCAGAATGATTGAAGCACGGAAACAAAATCTCCAATAATGCGCTTCATATTTAATAGGTTCTATTTATAGAGGGACAGATTTCATCAATTTAAAAGTTTAGCTGTATTTAAAGGTTAAAGCAATGTCACTTTTTCCATATTAGTCGATACTCAGCCGATTGAAAAATAGATGAAAAACAAACACTATATATATCCATGGATCTTAACCCAAAAAATGTGTGGAATTTCCCTGTCTTACTTGACTTTTTTTATTTTATTTTATTGACCGAGGTAGTCATACCCAAGTGCTGATCAGCTTCGCCATACCACAGCATGTATTAAATTGGGTGCATGCCATTTAATTCCAGAATGAAAATACATAAATAAATAAATAAATAAGTAAATAAATAAGTAAGTGTAATAAATAACAAGGACACATTGTTACAAAGCACCACTTTGACAAGTCCATACGTGCTGCTGGTCCCGATGCACACAAAAGCTACTAGAATGCCAATAGCTTCCCCTTGAGGAAAATCTTCAGCCTGCTAAACGTGAATGAGTATGCGAGTGAGTGAGTTACAAGCCAGTTCCATGAGGTGCTTTGCATCTAAAAACACATTTAACAGTATGATTTTCTGACAAAATCTTCACAGGCTGGGTGAGCACCAGGAAAAACGCAAAGGTAGAATGTAAATTTCTGATACCTAAATAACAGACACAGCCTGATAAATAAATATATAATATATAATAAATATATTAACCAAGACTGATTATTCAAAAGTAAGAGAACAAATACATTACACAAGAATTCAAGTTGTCAACCAGTGTATATTAAAGAGGTAAATAGGTTTGGGTCAGCGCTGCAGTATTTTGGTTCTGTTAAGACACTAATGTTCCACCCTTTTCCTTCCTCTGACTTCACACATCTCCTTCATCTAACCTGTTACTGCAACAGATACTTTAAGCTCATGCTTCCAAACATTATTTACAACAAAGTGCTATTTTCAGAGGTGTCCTGCCAAACTTTCAACTAATCTAACATTTCAATGTCTATTTTCCTACGCCACTGTTTACATATAATTCATGGCTCAGCTAGACCTCATCCACACCCTAAATAAAGTCCTGTTCCCAACAGACTGTTTTTCCTTAATTTTAATATTATCACTATATTTGTCTCAGTTGCCCTGAGTTTTCAATGAAAAAAAATTGTGTTGAAACACATGTTGGTTTCCACCAGGAATGGGCTTCTATCAGAACATTAAACTTGCCACCCTACCAACTGCACCACCACTAGAAACAAAATGTCAATCTCAATGAAAATGTCAATAACAAATGCATACCTCTTTAGTGTGATTAACATCAACATTGCTTTTCAAAAACGATGCAACCCCTTTCACCCAAACCCAACCCAAAAAAAAAAAAAAGAGTATCTCATTGGAGAAGACACTAATTTTAATATAATTAAATGAGCTAGACAGACTATTAAGTGAGTAATGCAAATAACGCTGAGGTATTCGAGTCTCCAAAATTACGGTCCAAGTCCCAGACTAAAAGTAATCATGCATCCCTGAATTATTATTCCTAAGCAACATGTTCTAAAACTACTAACTTTAAATATTTTTCAATGTTGCAGACTATAAAGGGTTAAAATATACTGACATCAGAAATATAAATAGACAGACAGACAGACATACAGATAAATAGACTAGCATCAGATCCCCGATAAAAATCCTTGTTTACTTACCAAATTATATTACAAACCCAGTAGTACGAGAGGGAGTTGTGGGAACAAGAGGGAAAAGATTCATTCTTTAAGGGCTCATTTAATTCTTTCAACTCACCAATTACAACCCATTTTTTACCCCTATCTCAAAGGAATACTGCCCCAAAAAATGCATTTTTAAATAAAAATTGCATGTAGCATGCAAAAAACAGGGAAGTAGGGGGTTAAACAGCCTGATTTTCTTTTTTTTCTTAATATAAAATATCTGGTTTTGCCTCCCTTATGGCTTTAATGTTGGTTTTTAAAAAAAACTAAAAAATTCCAGGAATTACCACTGCCTGTGGTTGTGCTCACCCAGAGTAAGTTGCAAAGTAAATTGGCACAATTAAAGCCCTGACCTTTTGCCAATAATATTGAATTTTTTTTCAACATTGTGTATTTAGTAATCTTTTGTGTCTCCCAACCCCTACAATACATCCTCTTGCACTGTGCTGGATGTGGCGGTTGGTGTTGATGTAGATTCGGTTTCTGAAGTAATTCCAGAGTTTTGTCTCTCCATTCTCATCATCATTTTAAGCTTCTTCTTTGGAGGGTTCTTCAATGTGCCCATCCTCTCTTTCACCTTGTACTCCAGGGTACTATGAGGAATACCATAAATGTTCTGTGCCTTCGAAACACTCATTTTCCCACTCATCACCACACCAATAGCCTCTTCTAGGATTTCACTGTTATACTGGCGGTACCGGCCCCTCTTTTTACGTGGCTGTTTGGAGACTGTTGGATCTGCTTCTGGATCTGAGGTTGGATACTGAGGTCCAGATGTTGATTGATCAGCATCTGTGCCCAAAAACTCACTTATCCCACCTCCATCATGAAGGCTTCCCAAGCCAGCCCTACTACTCTGTTTGGGCAAAATGGCCCTATGCCTCCTGCTTAGAGAATTCTCTGGGTGCACACTGCCCATAGTCACAGAGCCATAATTATAGATATCAGAAGTGTTGCCATTGGAGTTCCAGGAGAGATCCATCCCCTTTACTTGTGGGATCTTTAAGTCCACTGGAGGGGAGTTTCCTGGATCATTCTTTGCTGTAATGGCAGATATATCAAGGGACTTGCTATGGCAGGCACTGGTACCCTTGGTGAATGTACCATGATTTTCTGAGAGAAGTGGAAGGTTATTTAGATTACCAAGATTGCTGCTGGCCTGTTTACACTTCAGTAAACCATCTACTTGAGGTTTCTTCCAGAGGCCGTCATGAGCCAGGAGTGGGTGTGTTTGACTCGGGTTGGTCAAACCAACCGTCTCTAAGCTGGTCAATGAAAGAGGTGAAGGTTGTCCAAGAAAGCGATGCTTCTGACTCTTTACTTCCTCCTTTATAAGAAGTGATTGGGCAAGTAGTGGCTGAATATGGGCATGGCAAGTATGATTCTCCCGAATGCCATCTTGCAAGCATTGTAGTGGCAATTCATCTTTATCATCAATGTCTTGGTAGTTTTGATCAGTTATTGAGGAACGCCTGATTAAGACAAAAGTAATATGCAAAAAAGGTCTGAATGCTTAGGAAGAGAATTACAGTAGTTTATAATACCTGTAGATAACCATATGCATGTATCAAAAATTAAATAAAAACTTAGATATAATTTGGAATAACAATGTATGAATAAAATTCATGAGACCATAAATATATCATGTACATCAAATCAATCAGAAAAAACTAGATACTAACTATAATTAGCTAAATAATCTAAACAATACTTAAATCAATACTTTATTATTTAAAGTGGACTCCAGAATTATAATTGGCATTGTTTTATTATAATGATGAATTACTCATGAAAATACTTGAATTAAATACTTGAATATTGGTTAATTCTCCAGAGGAAGACACCTTGTTGCTTTGAACAATGAGAAGGACAGTTATGTAATGAATAATATGTAATATTGCATTTTGAATGTTTATTAAAATGTTGTATCAGTTACTCCTATCTTCTATATATTCTATAAATCCTCTGAGGAAAATCAATAGCCTCAAAAGCCTCTTACCATGGCTGTAAACGTTTTTCAGTTTTAGGAATAGAATTACATCAAGTCATCTTTCCAATAGTTGCCTAACTCTAATTAAACCTGCTTCACTCCCAACAGGTTGCACCACTATTTGGGGACATCCCATAAAACACTCCTTGTCACTCAAGTTTACTTTATAAACTTTATGGAGACCACATTCTTTAACACAGTAGAGACTAATTTGGGTTTATTACTGACTTTCACTTTGCAGCAATGTATTGAATGAAAAAGTATTATCACAAATATTGTAAATAGGGTGTAAACCATGTTCAATAATAAGGGGTGAGAGGTGGCTGAGGAGGTACTCAGTATTAAGTGTTTATTAAGTAGTATGTAAGACAGTAAATTGCATTAATATCTTAATGAGTATTGCATCAGAAATAGCAGGAGAATTAGACAGTAAGCAGGAAGCATTCAAAAGGGTAGAAAAACTACATAAAAATGGCTGCACTTACCTTTTGACTACAGGTATGACAGATAAATCATGAGTGGTTTTGAGAGAGATGCTGCTATAGTTTGGTTTTTTCTTTGAGAGATCAAGAACTCCATCTGTGAATAAAAAAAAAAATAGCTCCATATTGCTCAACAAGTAAAATTTTAAGTCAGCAAAAATTCTGTTGCTGTGGATGTATATAATTTTATTGAATTTTATATTTAAAATAAATTCAGTGGTTTAAAATTCAAATTTTAAAAACTTGTAAATGTAATGCTAATACGAAACAGATAAGTTATATAGGTTTAGTTTTAAAAATTCCAATTTTAAAAAGGTAAAGCAGCAAAGGTCATGAATATGCGCTCTTGGGGAAATAGCTCTTGGATGTAATTGAGCTTTTAGACAATCACGCTCCCACAGACAAAGCTTGCACATACATATGGCTGCAACTTATTTTATCTTTTGTTAACTGTCCAGTAAAGCAGGACCATACAACATATTTTTGTTCACATTGCCCCGCTCTAACTAAACAACTGTCACGCTGTAGTCACGGGAGGCAGGACACAAGCACGACCCATTCAACACACATTTAATACACTCTTTACATGACAGGGACAGATACAAACACAGCATAACACGAACATCAAGAGACAATCAGGACGGGGACACGAGGACTTTAAATACAACAACTAATTACACAGACGAACAAGACACAGGTGGATCACACGAATGACGGGACAAGGCGGAGACTAACATATACACGCACACGCATGGCTAATGGCGGCCATCGCCATGACGACCAGCACGCGCCGCCAACCGTGAAAACAACTATATAGCCCATTCAGTACAGACATGATGGAGAACCCAGGATTGGTAAAGATCCAGCTTTGTTTTTGTAGTTAAATAACAGAAAATTAAAACACTTTGAATTGGCTGTTGGACTTCAATTTTAGGTAAATTAGCAAGAATACACTGCCTCATCAATGTGATCCCACACAAAATTCAGACGCGAGTGATTTAATTAAATTTCATACAAAGAAATTCTCAAAACAATCACTGACCATGCCCATAGCCCTAACCTGCAATCCTACAAATTATAAATCTAAATATAACATTCACACTTCATAAAATTTACTTAATTACATTCACAGTAAATATTGTAGTGTCGGCGAAGAAGATGTGTGAGCAGGAAGCATTTTAAAATAAAGAAAAATGCTCTTAAAACCCCCCCCAAAAAACACTCTTACAGAACAACCATAATGCTAACCTGAGAACTGAACTAAACTGCCTAAACTATCCCAGTGTACCACTACAGTCTTTCTCTGACAGCCTGTGGACCACCACACATAGGCCCTCCCAGTTACTCTCCAACTTAGAGCAGCGTCCCTTACACCGTAGTGGGTTATAAAACCACACCCGGTCCCCAGCACGCATAGACGCCCCCTGATACCGAGTGCGCACAGTCTCCATGGGGGAACCGGACTGCAGCGACTAGACAGGTGCATGGGAACGCTCAGCCGGTCCTTTCTTAGCTCCACATCCGTGCGGCACCCCGGCCAGTATAATTTTTGTCTCTGCGGATTCTCCGGCGAAAGTGCATTGAGAAACATCTCAATGGTTAGGTCATGCTGCATCTCTTCAGGAAAGTGGGGGGATGCATGCCTCACCAGGTTGCACAGCTCAACAGACAACACACCCAGCCTCACCCTTTTCTCTCTGTGTCGACTTAACAGTAGCTTGTGCTGCGTTTCAGAGGCTGGTATTTGGCCGTAACGGCGTCGTAGGGCTGCCATGAGCGCCGTCAGCTTGCCACGTTTTGCTGCAGGGACATCGAGGACCACTTGCATCACCTTTGCCGTATGAACCCAGCCACCATGGTGCGATGGTGGCTGCCATGGTGGTGATGCCACCCGTGCTCCGCTCCCTCTGAGCGCCGAGCACGGCTCGGCATCAACCTCCCAGCCGCTTCTGAGTGCTTGCTGTTGCCAGCTCCACTCCTCCGCCCGCCGTCGAACGCAGCTCCCCATCATCCTCTGGGCTGGCTCTAAGTGCTTGTCGCTGGGCTGGTTCACTGCCTGCTGCCGGTTTTGCTCCGCCGCCGAGCGCCACTGGTCACCGTCAGTCCAACACTCTGAGGGATTGTTCTCCTTCAGCTGGTTTTGGTTATCCCACTTCTGACACCATTGTAGCGTTGGCGAAGAAGACGTGTGAGCAGAAAGCACTTTATAATCAAGAAAAATGCTCTTTATTTGAAAAATAAAAACTATTACAGAACAACTGTAGTTTCATGCAAACCTGAGAACTGAACTGCCTAAACTCCGACGGCGTGCGCAGAGGCTCGCAGGTAATCACAAACACACCGGGCGAGCCCTCGACGCCACAATACTTTAAAGCAAAATTCTGCCTTTTCCCACCTAAATAATTTAAAATATTTGGGATTACCTAGAAGGGTAATAGCTTGTTCAAAATGCTGGATCAAGAAGGTGAATGCCTCTGAATGCTTGACAGATCATGTTCGTTTACTAATATACCAATAATTGTATGAGTCAAAGATCTGAAGCACTATCCTGCAGGGATTATCAGACAACTGTCATTATTTCATTTAAGCATGGAATAATTTTATTTTAATTAATTAATTTGAATTCATTTTTAATTGTTCCAGGCTGGTCATTCCTCTGTTTCCGTGCGTAATGAAAGGTTGTCCATAATCAAATATACTAGTTGGTTAGAGAGTAGTCTAAAAGAGATTGTAGCCGATGGACTCGCCGAGAGAGAGAGAGAGACAGACGACTGGCCACAACTGGGTTCAGGGCACGGGTTTTATT
>JAOUQW010000001.1:26563-37002 GCA_028565825.1 Olivaichthys viedmensis
GTGATTACCTGTCACCTCGCTATGACCCCGCTCTCTCCGGCCGCCGCCGACGCTAGGCCACGCCCCCGCTGCCACACACATGTAATAAATTATATTGTAGGCTTAAATATTTGGGAATGCTGTATAGTTTTATTTCAACATAACATTTTTCAAACATAAAATGTTTTCTTAAGTTGTTGCATATTTCTTTGCAAAACACTGGTTTTAAAATTATCTACACTCCTTTAATTAATATACGGTGAAGCTTATGAGAATAACAGCACAGAGCCTCTTCTGTAGGGTTGGAGAACACTTGTAGATGGATCTTGGACCATTTTTCCTTTACATTCTTATCAGACCACAGGTTTTCAATAGGGTTCTTATCCAGAGACTGAGATGGCCAGTGTTCCCACAACCATGCATGTGTTGATTTGAATGTATGCTTGCATTATCTTAAAACCCTAACCCTGGCCTAAAATATCCTCTCATGATCGATTGTCAAAAGAGCCCTTGGACTACTAACCACAAAATAGCTCCTAAGCATCAATCATTCTCCACCATATTTTTCAGAGGGTATAGGTCCTTTTGCTTGTGTACAGTCACTTTTTTATGTACTGCATGGTCAAAAAGTTTTATTTTTTCAAAAATGTTCAATTGTCATTCGAATGATGTTTCAGCTTAATTGTGTAATTCTGAAACTGTGATTTTTACTCGTGGAAAATTATAGCTGTGTAAATATTTTCCTGAATTCTAGAAGGTTATAAATTTTCTCATCTTTTTTCTTTTGGCTTTTTTAAAAATCAGATTGAAGCTACTCAATGATCAAGAAAAGGCCTACCAGGAACAAAGAGAGGATGAGAATAACAGGAAGGTCACCAATCTGAAAGACGAACTGACTAAACTGAAGTCATTTGCCCTGCTTGTCATTGACGAACAGCAGCGTGTCACAGAGCAGCTGGTTCAACATACCGCAAAGGTTCAGGAGCTGCAGACTGTTGCCAGAGAGGCCCAACAGGAGCTGAACTCTGCCCAGACCAGTGCACAAGAAGTGGAGAGCAAAGTGTTGCGCTTGGAGGCTGAATTGCGTGACCAGGCTGTCCGGTTCCACCAAGAACAGGAAGCCATGACTGCTAAACTGACCAATGAGGACAACCAAAATCGGCACCTGCGCCAGAAACTGTCTACGCTTAGCCATCAGCTGGATGAGCTCAAAGAGTCAAACAAGATTCTCCGCAGGGCAGAAGAGGAACTGCAGGAGCTAAGGGGCAAGATTAGCTATGGGGAGTGTGGCAACTCCAGTCTTGTCTCAGAAGTGGAAGAGTTGCGGAAGAGAGTGGTAGAAATGGAAGGAAAAGATGAGGAATTGATCAAGATGGAGGACTTGTGCAGGGATCTCAACAAGAAGCTGGAGAAGGAGTCCATCCAGAGTCGTTGCCTGAAAGCAGAGGTGGACAAGCTAAACCACAGAATTATGGAGCTCGAAAAATTAGAAGATGCCTTTGGAAAGAGCAAACAGGAATGCAGCTCGCTCAAGTGCAACCTAGAGAAGGAAAAGACAGTAACTAAACATATGTGTAATGAACTAGATATTTTGAGGGTTAGGATCAAGGAACTTGAAGCTGCTGAAGGTCTATTGGAGAATATGGAGTGGACACTGAAGGAAGATCTTACAAAACTGAAAACACTGACAGTAATGCTTGTCGATGAAAGAAAAACCATGGCAGAGAAACTGAAGCAGCTGGAAAACAAGGTGCAAAATAGCACTGATAAACTGCAGACAGAACAGGACAAGGTCACATCAGTAACAGAAAAGCTGATTGAAGAGAGTAAGAAAGCCTTAAGGTCCAAAGTGGAGCTGGAGGAAAAAATGTGCTTTGCTACCAAGGAAAGGGATGAGCTTAATATCAAGCTAAAAGTTGAGGAAGAGAAAAACAGTGCCCTTCAATCCAAAGTCAACATGATGAAGAAGAGGCTTCAGTCCCTGGAGGCTGTTGAAAGAGAGCTTTTGAGGAACAAAACAAAACAAGAGAACCTAAAGGGACCCATCCCAAATCGCTTCCAACAGAAAGACAACAAAGTGAAAGATTTAACACAGGAGGTAGAATGCCTCAGGAGAAAGTTCAAGGAGATGAATGTAGTTGAAGATGATTTACCGAAGACACAGGATGAGTGTGAATCCTTGGAAAAGAGGTACTCCAATGAACAAGAACAATCAAAAGCTCTGATGGAACTAGAGATCTCCCGGAAGGAGCTTTCTAAATACCAACTGATTGAGAAGGAAAATTTCAACCAAGAACACATTTTGTATAAGCGGCTGAAAGATGAAGAGGCCAAGTCTAGTCATCTGACCAAAGAGGTGGAAGCATTGAAGGAAAAGATACATGAGTACATGGGCACAGAAGAGTCCATCTGCCACATAAAAACAGAATATGCAACTCTGCAGAGGAAGCTTACCCAGCAGGAAGTCAGAAACAAGGAACTAGCCAGAGAGAAGGAGACCTTAACAAGGGAACTGGAGAGATACCGTCGCTTCAGTAAAAGCCTCCAGCCTGGCATGATTGGGAGACGTTTCTCAGACCTACAAGTCTCCACAAAGGAGGTTCAGACTGAACCAATACATAGCCTTACACCTAATTATAAGAACCTTGCTTTTCTGGAACGAGCTGTGGTGAATGGGAAATTGTATGAGGAGAGTGATCGAGAGGATGAATTCAATTATAACAAGATTAATCTTACTAAATGTAGCCCCTCACTCATAAACAATGATAATCACCAGAACAACAATATAAAGCAAATTAGAAGTCCACCAGAGAATCAGCAACCAATTAATGGCAAAGTGCAACCCAGACATAACGGAAATCACGTTCAGCAAGGGGATGTGTTAGTCACCCATAATCCAGGCCAACATCTACACATCAAGGTAACACCAGACCATGGACATCATATAGCTACTCTTGAGATTACAAGTCCTACCACAGAAAATACTCAGTCTTATACAACTACAGCGGTTATCCCAACCAGTGGTTGCCCACCAAAACAACGAATCACCATAATCCAGAATGCATTAGTCTCACCACACAATAATAACAAGAGTTCTCCTTCCACTGAAAGCTCATGCCCACCTGAACAATCAATGTCACCCCTTACTATGGAAACTTATTCCCAAATAGTGACCCCTGAATTTCCAGGTTTATTGACACCAGAGAGAGTAATGTCACCTACTGAAATAGTGGCAACACAAGTCCCTGATGGAGCACAATCTGAAGAGGAGACAGAGGTCAAAGCAGGTCACACTGTGTTCTGTGTAACACCACAAAGGCCAAACAACTGGCAAGTACAGAGGTCCAATAGCTCAGGCCCAAATGTTATCACCACTGAAGACAACAAAATCCACATTCACTTAGGTAGCCCGTACATACAGGCTATCAACAGCATTGCCCAACCCCTTAGCCCTTGCTATTCTTATGGCCAGGAGCAAAGGACCCCAGTATTAACCAATGGTACCCCAGCCAGAGGCAACAGCAAAATTGCTAGTAGCATCATGATAAAGCCTACCTCCACCCCAATCCCACGGCCATCGGAAATTACAGTAAGTAGTATCTATGACTGACCCACACTGTTGGTATGCCCCCAACAGTAAACTCCTTACAATAGGACGCATACCACATAACTCAACAGTAAAATCCTTACTAGAATCTATTATAAAAACTCCCAACTAATTTACTTGGCATATTTTGTCCAGTGGTGGCTAAAGAAAGCACTTGTATTTTTAACTAGTGTGCTTGTTGAAATTTTTTGTCTTTATTGAGTGCACTCGATGGTCAGTGATCATGTAACACAACTATTTATCATTATCATGTTTATTTCATATATCATATATTTTTCATGTATTTTTAATATGTGATTTGCAGTTAATATACTGTAGTGGCATATTTATTGGAACATCGGAATTCAATAAGCATGCAAGTATAGTATAATAGGAAAATCTGACATTTATGTTTTGACATTGCACATTTCATATAATTAAAGTATGTAAGCAAGCAGTTTAAAATCTTGAAATGCAACTACCCATGTAAGTTTTCAAACCATTAATCACCTAAAGTACTTTATTTTTTTATTATCTTTATTATTATATTAAAAATCATCATCCGTGGAGTCAAAAAGAATTTTCTAACCAAACAAGTTTCTAAAAGAAATCTAAAGGATTCTAAAAGAATAAATGATAAACAAAGCAGGATTCTAAAAAATGTCTTTGTTAACATACAAAGCTTGTAAGACTTTGGGGGAAAATTCTGACATGTGTTTGCTTGGCTGAGTTATTTACACAGGCTGATGTCATAGTTTTTGCCTTTATCCAAAACATTAATCCATTAAGAGCAAGAATGTCTGTGCATGACTGAATTTGCAGTCTTCTTTGATGATGCAATGGAAACCAGCTTTGGGGTTGATGTGATTTAACCATGACCATACATTACATTCTCTACTTTAATTGCTACCTTTAGCATATAGAACGCCAATGCTTTAGACATAAATATGGAATCAGGTAGCACTTACACAAACAGAAACAACACATTAATTTAATACATCTTCCACTACAACTACCATCACCACCAAACAAACACTTTGTTATCTTTTATATAGTGTTCATTCGTATGGTCATCAGTTCATGACAATAACAGGGTTTGAGCACTGGTACTGTGGGTCAGACTACACGCACGCAGGCATGCACGCACGCACGCACGCACACAGACACACAGACACACAAAACCCAGAACTTAACATTCATATACGTAACTATCAAGTATTAAATACATAAAATTCATACTTGAATTTGTGCAGTCTGGAATTTGTCTCTCCGGAACTGCACACTCAGGCACAAAATGTGTTAAGGAGATGATAACAGCTCCGATGATTTATAAAGAAGCGTGATATGTTCCTACCTGTATCCTGATATCTATATCATGACTAATTGTTAAGATGTTCACTTGGTGAAAAGAGATGAATTAGAAATTGTAAATTAAATGTAAATGTGAATGTAAGCCAAAGTACTCATGCGAGTTGTGAACTCTCTGATTAACTATAAAATAATATACAATAATATAATATAAAAATAAAATTAATATACAATGTTGTCACAATAAATTTGAACAGCTACACTTTATCTTCAAAATGGACAGAAGGACAATCTCTATTACTGTGCCAGGTCAGAAATGCCACAAATGGTCTTATCAGCTGCCTTGTGAATGAATCTGATTGCTGACGCCAGGGCACTCAGAGGTAGCTCCAAACTCCAGACAAGCTTTGTATTTGGTTTCCATGGTAACGGTAGTGGAACCAACCATGCAACCCATGCAACCCATGAGCTGATCCCGGCACAGGCAGTGCTTTACAACTCCAAGTGAAGGACACACTTAATTAAGGGTCATTATGAATAAATTCTACAAGCCTCTCTAACTCAAACAGTATTGATTTTCTGGTGCCACCAGCACGGGCTGACCCAGATTCCAAAAAGCCTGTAGATTTTCATAGCACAGAGGAATGATGAAAGAGGTTGCAATGTTGTTGTATACTTGGTAGATTACTTGCTAATAAACACAGTTTTGAAATCAGTTTGACATGTAGTTTAAGTTTTGTGTTTTATAACACTTGGAAGAACTTAATTTTAGTTGTGTCTTCTTTATGCATTTGTTTAGTCACATGGACATTTGAATGACTGTGGATATAATTGTGATATTGATTTCTGATCTAAGCATCTGATCTGATCATTTTGGATCTTCTGAGCATGATTTTCTTCATGTAAATCCAAAACATAAACTGGCTAACAGATAAGTAGCAGAGAGAAGATCATTCCAAGGTACCAAGATACTCTTTAAATGCCTTATGGTGTCATCCCTCCCAGGCTGGGAACAGCTGCAGCAACAATGACAGTGTGAGTTGATTGTCCAGTAAACAGAACTTTGATACAAACCTCATAAGAGCCATTTAACATTAATTTCTCTCAGATTCCCCCAAAAATATTCTGTGTTTCCTCAAAGTTCCAAAATTTTTTAGGAAATGTGAAATAGACATGCACCCCAAACCATTTAGACAGAGCTACAAGAAAAAATAAGTCACCTAAATAAATTGACAAAAATTATCTCTTTGTGCTCTGTTCTCCCTGTCAAATTCCACTGTTGCATGTATGAAATCAATGTGAAAGGATAAGAGCACCATCTTGTGTGCATTTCTGAACTATACTGTGCCACTCATTTAATACCTTACCATTAACATATTTAACTTACAACAGTACACCTCCACAGCAACTTGTATAACTTGTTAAAAAAAAAAAAGTATAACTCTGTACTAATTGTACACAACCACTGTACAAGCATGAAATATATTTAATAACATACATAGCATCTTTCCAAATAACTACATTATATACATCTATGATATTAAATGTTTTCTTGTGTATTTCTATTTCATAAATAAGCATAATTTTCCCTTCTTCCTTCCTTACAGATACCCCTTGAAGCATTCCGACAGTCTGGCCCCACCAGAATACCTAAACCTAAAGGCTGCAGTCAACCAATAGGGACGAATGCCAGGGCTGTGTTGGCACAAAACAAAGGAACAGCCCAGGCCCCGCCCAAGTTTGGGAAAAATGTATCCAACAACCTGACCACTGTGGACCTGCCTACAAAGTCATAAAGGTTTTTAAAAAATTTAGCGAGGAAACTATAAATGATTTTGAAGCAATTATTTTTTTGTTTATTTTGGTGCTAATCATGATAAAAGGTGCAGACAATTTTTCAGTAACTCATGTGAACAATCCTTTGACATGTGAGAAAAGATCAAAGCAAATAAGGTTTTTTGGGGGTTTTTTTAAGGAAAGAGCCAGACCTAGACTACCAGGGCCTTGTACCTATACAGCAGTTGATTTGTTTGTGTAGCAAATGTCTACATCTAATCAATGTATTATATACAAACAGTAGTAACCTTTAGTAACATTTTCACATAATGATGCTTAAGTTAGATAAATTAGGTAAATAAGTATGTAAGTAATTTGTGACAGTGACTTGTGCTGTTATATACAGTCCACTCCAGAATTATTCATCAAAATGACCAAATATAAATATATTAAATTAATAACACATGCAATAAATTATATTTTAAACTTGAACATATAGGGACGCTGTATAGTTTTATTTTAACATATCTTTTTTTAATAAAAGGTTTTCTAAAGTAGTGCAATTTTTTTTCTGCAAATGCTGTTATCAAAATTATCGGCACCCTCACAACTAATATTTTGTAAAGGTTCTCTTGAGGAGAATAACAACACTGAGCCTCTTCCTGTAGCGTCTAACAAGGTTGAAAACTCTTGGACAATTCCTCCATGCAGAACATTTCAAGCTCCTTTATACTATATTTTTAGGTTTGCACATTTGGACTGCACTCTATTCAATTTTCCAGATAGCATTGGCCTGTGACTATTAAAACAATTGTTTTTCACTTTTTTCCCCTCCATGTTACAATATAACAATTGAAGACATTAAAACAGGATATCTACAGTGGGGGGAACAAGTATTCAACCGCTTTTGTTTTTGTTATTTAATATACTTTCCGGTGCATATATCCACTTCAAATTTATACTTATGTACTTATAAATGTATAGAAAAAGGATGTATTCATAAGCATAAACAAAGATAAAGAACGAAATTGATAGTGGAAAAAAGTATTCAAACAATAACATTAATTTACATACTTTGTTTCAAAGCTGTGGGGTCGTTGTCTTGTTGAAACGTTCATCTTCTCCCCAGCTTCAGTTTCTTGGCCGATAAGATCAAATTCACCTCAAATTTTAGACGCGCATCTCTGTGCATCTTTTTTAGTAGAAGAGTTTTGCGTGGGGTCTAGGAACAGAGATGATTGCGGTGCAGTTTGCTTATTGTTCTCTGTGTAACTGTTTTTCCTGCTGCTTTTACATCATCCTGCAACTCTTTTTTTCGAGTGACTGCACTCTTAACTTCCATCATTAATCTGAGCACGCGTTGAGAAATCTTGCGTGGCACACCTGTCCGGGGACGATTACTTGTGTATTATCAAACCAATTGTACTGACAGAGATGTTTAAGGTGTTTCCAATGCTCTGTAGCTTTTTCCATTCAAGTGTTGTTTAAGCATCCTAGTAGCCTTACCACACCCCTACTTCTTCTCTTCTCTTCTCTTCCACTTGAACCATCCACCAATACTTTCCTCTCCTCTCTTTCTTTATCCATTGACCTCCTCTGCCCTCTGTCTTTTAGACCAAGAAAGTCTTCTCACCCCGCTCCTTGGCTGTCAGATGTGCTTCGCCGCAATCAATGAGAATTAAGAGCAGCTGAGAGAAAGTGGAGAAAATCACAACTTGACTGATCTTCTCTCATACTGCTCTCTTTTAATGCCAAGACATCCTTCTACAAGGCAAAGATAGAAGCATCTGCATCTGATCCACACAAGCTCCATAACATTTTCTTCACTTATTAATCCTTCCCCTCCTCCTTCACCCTCCTCCCTAACTTCTGATGACTTTGCCACCTTCTTTGAAGAGAAGATTAACAAAATCTACCTGTCTTTTCCTCCTACCTCTATTACTACACTGCATTTTCCTCCTCCATTCTCCTTAACATGCTTTTCTCTTCTTTCTACAGAAAAGATTCTGCAGCTTCTCTTGTCCAGCAATCTCACCACTTGTCCGCTGGACCCCATCCCATCCACAATACTCCAGACTATCTCTCAAGACCTCCTCCCCTTTATCATCACTTCCATCATGAATGGCTCCATAATATCTGGTCACGTACAGTCTTCAAGACGGCAAGGGCTATGCCCATTCTGAAAAGGCCCACACTAAACACCACAGACATTCAGTTGTCTGAATCAGTTGTCTCACTTCCTCACCCAGAATAACCTTCAGGACCCTAACCAATCTGGCTTCAAAGTGGCTCACTCCACAGAAACTGCCCTTGTGGCCGTTACTGAGAAGCTAGATAAGCCAAACTATCATTGGTCCTGATCCTTCTCGATCTCTAAGCAGCCTTTGACATGGTCAATCACAAGACTCTCCTGTCCATCCTCATGAGCCTTGCAGTTAGTGGCCTAGCCTGGCAGTGGTTTGCTTTCTACCAGGAAGGACGGTCATATCAGGTGACTTGGAGGGGATCACCATCTGATCTATGCAGAGTCTCCACTGGAGTTCCACAATGCTCAGTGCTTGGTCCCCTTCTATTTTCCCTCTATACCAGCTCTCTCAGTATCCTCACATGGCTTCTCATACCACTGCTATTCTGATGACACCCAACTCAGCTTCTCCTTTTCTCCCTCAGACACTCACGTTTCTGCACGGATCTCTGCATGTCTGGCGGACATCTCATTATGGATGGCAGCTCATCACCTGAAATTAAATCCCAGCAAGACTGAGCTGCTATATATCCCTGGAGATGCATACCCATGTCAATATAGTGTAAGAATACCTTTTCCCTATCAATTTAGTTTTTTATACATATCTTTGTTTATGCTCATAAATACATAGATAATACATACTCACATAAAAAAAAAAAATATATATATATATATAAACCTCAAAAATGACTTCTATATGATCAATATGACAGAAATATGTTGTGGTGACAAAAAACTTTAATCCATGTTTTGTGTTCTTAATGGGTACGGCCACAACGACTCTGTGTTGTGTTGTGTGTAGTGACTGGACAGGAGACAAACTGCTGGTTATTTATTGTGGAAGTGCTTTGAATAAAGAAATTGAAGGCAGCAAGTTAAAGTCAGCCTCGTGTCTGTCTGCATTCACATAGACTCTCTTCAGTTGCACACGATGCACACTGACTATCGAAGTCAAGATAGCTAAAATGAATCTGTTCATAATATATCAGAAATCCAAACACCATTAGGAATATATTGTGGCAGCGGTGTGCCTGCGTGGTGCATTCCCATGAGCCCCCACGGCTGACTGTTATTTGTATAGAAGAATTCCCTGTTCTGTTGGAATGAGTGTTCAGTGAAGAGGGGGGAATTGTGGGATTTGTTGTTCATGCTGGCCTGTGTTGAACCAGCACATTATATCTGTGGAGCCAGCACGTTATGTGTCCACTATCCACGGAAATTCGGTGGGCTCTGTTAACCCCACCGGCTTTCGCCATGTTAGTTCAGTTCTCAGGTTTACCACCAAGCTACGTGTTGTGCTGTAAGAGTGTTTGCCAAATAAAGAGCATTGTCCTGATTTTAAAATGTCTCTTTAAAATGTTTCACTTTACAAGTACACTGCTAAACATATATACGTATATGTATATATATATACACACACACACACATATACACACACACACTCACACATACACACACATACACACACACACACACATACACATACACACACACTCACACACACATACACACACACGCACAAACACACACACACACACACACACA
>JAOUQW010000001.1:58242-69847 GCA_028565825.1 Olivaichthys viedmensis
CAGCACCCCCTCAACCTCCCCCTGACACATATACATGACCACAAAGCACAAGGTCGGTAGCATTATTAGTTGTAATGCCCATGTGACTTGCATTTGTAAAAAACTCATCAGCAGTTTGATGAGAGGTGAGAGAGAGTTTTATTTCCATATTTGTTCAGAATTAGGTTTTAGTGTTAATACTTTTCTTTCTTGTTCACATAAAATAGTAGTAACAGCCAATACACATCACTGTGTATTCTTAAGTGGGTACACGCAAATCCTAGTGGTTTCCTAGTGGGTATGCGACGTATACCTGCATATCACGTAGACTACACCACTGGTTTACAGCAAATAAAGTGACACCACTTGATCAAAGTCACCAAAGTTTGAAAATGAATACATAGCTAAGCTACAATAGGAAATACTTAAGTAATAGACAATTATCAAAACACCATGAGCAGGTACAAGTGCATGGACAACTGAATCTTTTGCAAGTAGGGTACAGTAGAAAAGCTGTCAAGGCCGTCTCCTGACAATGAACATACATTCTTTTAACTTTAACAACAAAAAAAGACTGTTTTAATGTTTTCATAAGCACCCGCGCTTAGTATAGTCCAGTTTAGATCTAAAACAGGATTAGCACCTGTAAGTAGGAAACACACACCATGCGTGCACACACACACACACACACACACACAAATACAAATGTGAGTGTGTTTGTGTTTGTGTGTTTGTATACATATGTGTACTCTGTATACATTGATAACTGATCTTTCTTATTCTTGTTCACTCATTTAAATACACACACACACACACACACAAATACAAATGTGAGTGTGTTTGTGTGTTTGTATACATATGTGTACTCTGTATACATTGATAACTGATCTTTCTTATTCTTTTTCACTCATTTAAATACACACACACACACACACACACCTTTTACTCACAGAACTAGGCAATGCCCAGTGGAATCTAAGAGCTAATGAGTTGTATGTACTTGTGAGATTCCTCATGACTTGCATCTGGGGATCTCTAATGAGTATGACGTGTCATATAATTAATTCAAATTCTTGCCAAATTAACACTCAATTAGTGTGAGAGCCGTCACAGCGCACACCGTGGTGCTAAACTGGCACCATTTGCAGGGAAATCACACACTCTTGCATTAACGCCCTGAAAGTTAAGAAAGAGAGTGACAGTTTGACTCATCTTCCCCACATTAGGAGAAAACACCACTGAAACGCATCACTGAAAGCTTTTTGGCCTTGACTTAGGATAGCTTATGTGCTATTTATTTAGACTACACACTGCAGGCAGATAGAATAGAATGCTCCTTTATTGTCACATATACATATACAGTACAGTGTAATTGATTCTTCGCATATCCAAGCATGTTGGTAAGCTGTAGTCAGCCATGATACAGCACCCCTGGAGCAGGGAGGGTTAAGGGCCTTGCTCAAGGGCCCAACAGTGGCAGCTTGGCGGAGTTGAGTTGAACCCACAACCTTCTGATCAGTAGCCCAGTGCCCTAACCACTGAGCCACCACTGCGGATACAGAATCGGACACAGTTAAAGCCAAAAGAGAGATTCCAAACCCCCCAAAATTCATTCATCTTCATTAAATGCTTTATCCTGGTCAGGGTTGCGGTGCAACCGGTGCCTTTCCCGGTAACACTGAGGCCAAGGCAGGAATACAGCCTGGATGGGACGCCAGTCCATCGCAAGGCAACACACACACACAGACCCAGGAGCTGTGAGGTGACCACGCTACCCGCTGCTCCACCGTGCTGACCTCTCCCAAGTTGTTTTTAGAATAAAATATATTTAAAAATATATATATATATAATAATAATAATAATAATAATGATAATGATAATAATAATTATAATTCTTGTTTCAGATAGAGTGGGGAGACAGTGGCAAGTATATGGCACTGTGCAGTTCAGAGGAATGAAAATGATTCTCTGAATTTAAGTGGCGAGCACCACTGAGCACACTAATGTTGTCTGAAACAGTGTTACACACTGACACCTACAACTTTATATTATAAGATCAGTATTTTCATCTTCATTTAAGATGTTTGATTCTGTCCTCATATAATATCCTCACAAGGACAGTGTCAATTCAAAGATTCCAGATATGACATCAGTCTGGTGCATGTTTGTCTCTTAATTGCATTTTAGACATCAATAAATCAAGTCCAAAAGTAGATGTGTGTAAGTTTCTATGTGGAATTATAGGATTTAACTCTATTAGAAAAGCTCTAAATAAATAAATGAAAACTTAAGAATCCAGTTATTGATTCACAGCTCAGATAAAGACATAAAATCAACTTTGATTGGAAAGCCATCAGCAAGATAACTACTGTAACGCGCTGTGCGCAGGAGAAGAGGCAAGTGCATAATCTCAGTGGGTTTATTGAACTGGGTAATCCAACAATCGTAGTCGTAGGCAGACAGGTGTATTGTAGGCAAATCCATAATCAGAATCGGGAAACAGGCACGGGTCAAAACCAGGAAGTAAATCACATAAAAGGATTAAACAAAAAGGGAAACTGGGAACTGGAGACATAAACAATGAAACTAGAAACATGGAAACGCTTGCAATTGACGGCAAGGAAACACGACAAGACTTCTCAACAAGAGACAGGGACAATGGGATTTAAACAGACAAACTAATCAACGGACTAACACGAAACAGCTGAGTACAATCGGGAAACAATCAATGACGAAACAGGGTGGCGTGAACAGAACTGAAACATACACGTGTGAAAACAATGACACATGAATGAATGAACACAGAACACTGAGAAGTAGCGCTATGCGCTGTGAACCGTGATTCGCGGCCAGAGCGGGAGTTCATGACCGGGAGATTGTGACAGAACCCCCCCTTGATGCGCAGCTCCCAAGGTGCCAAAAACGGGAACCAGACAGGGGACCCTGGGTCTGTAGGCAAAATGTCCAAGTCCATGGTGACAACTGGAGGCCGGCATTTAACCGGAGGTGTCCTAATGTTCATTGAGTCAGGAAGCGGCGCGACATCCTCAGTGGTGTTAGGGGTCGGCGCGATGCCCTCAGCGGACTTAGTGGGCAGAGCGACACCCTCAGTGGAGTCCAGGGTTGGAACGAAGACATAATCCTCACAGCCTGGTAACGGAGCAAAACTGTAATCCACAAAGCCCGGTGGCAGATCAGGGAGCCCATCAATGTCCTCGGTGGCATCAGAGGGCGAAGAGACGCCCACAATGGAGTCAGGGGGCGGAGAGATGCCCACAGCGGCGTCAGAGGGCAGAGAAACAGCGGCATCCTAGGGCGGAGTGTCGCCCACAGCGGCATTGGGGGCAGAGTAACACCCTTAGCAGGGTCAGTAGGCGTAGTGATGACAACATCCGCGAAGCTGGGGCGCGGAGCAACTACGTCCTCAGTGAATCCAGGGAATGGAGACATGATGCAGTCTGCAACGCCTGGTGGTGGAGCAACACCATAGTCCTCGAAGCCTGGCAGTGGAGTGAGGGTGTCTTCAGCGAAGCTCAGGAGTGGAGCGACGACGTCGTCCGCAAAGGCAGGCAGCGGTGCGACGACATCATCCACAAAGCTGTCTGGAGGTGTCTAAGAACACCTTACCTAGTGGGGAGAGAGATAACCAGCCTGAGGCACAGACAACAGACGAGAAAGAAAAAACATGCTTACTCGCCTCAGAACTTGGCACCCAGAGCTACTCCCCACCGACGGGTGAAGCCGGAGAGTCCCCGTACTTGGCAGGTGAGACCTCATGCCGGACCGGCGAAACCCCAAAGCAGGACTCAGGCAGAGCAATAATGGCCTCAGTGCTGGTTTCGGGCAGGGCAGGAACAACCTGGGCGCTGGTCTCAGGCAGTTCAGGAGTGACCTCAATGCTGGCCTCCGGCAGTGCAGGGAACTGGAGAACTGGAGACAATATACAAAGAAACTAGAAATATGGAAACGCTGGGAATTAACGGCAAGGAAACACAAGACTTCGCAACAAGAGACATTGGGGTTTAAATAGACAAACTAATCAACGGACTAACACAAAACAGCTGAGTACAATCGGGACACAATCAATGACGTAACAGGGGGGCATGAACAGAACAGAAACAGACCTGTGTGAAAATGTAAACAAAAGCACAATGACACATGAATGAATGAACACAGAACACTGAGAAGTAGCTCTATGCACTGGGAACCGCGATTTGCGGCCAGAGCAGGATTTCATGACCAGGAGATCATGACAACTACATTCCCACATTCGCACAATGAACCACTGAGGAACAGAAGAACGACTTAAGGCATGTTTTTTTATTCCTAAGCCTTGCTTTATTTATGAAATGGCATGAAACGTCCATAAAAAGAATAGATTTCCCCCCCAGCCTCCTATTTCACAGCTTTGTATCCATATTTTTTGCAAGCTGAAATTTTTTTTCTCCCTACAGCTTAATACCTAGCAGTAGGAGTTACAGGTATCCAACTCTATGAGCCATGTGCAGTTATAATTGTAATTGATTTGTAGTCTTGAAGGGTCATGAGTTCAGTGACAAGTCCCAATAAAGCAAACCAGCAAAGCACATTTTTCCCTTCCAACTGATCAGCTTCCTGGAGCTCCCTTCAGGGAAAGACGGCTTTACTGAGGGGAGTAAATCAATTCTTTATTTGGCTTACATGTGTACGACTTTACCTTGTGGGCTTTAGGTGGAAATTTCAGAGCTCTAGCTTTCCTGCAAGCCGGCTGGAGGCTAATAAACAACACAATAACGGCATGTCTACGTTCCCCCATCTGAGCTTAGCCCATTTTCTTTCAATAAGAGAAAATAATATTTATTTTTGTTTCCTGTATGACTTCAAATATGGATGGACTGTGCTCATGTAGGTTTTGGTAATTTTGTTTTAGCTTATCTTTTTTTCTAGAGAGAGATTCATTTTCGGCAGATTAACTGTTTCAGGAGTTCCTTCATGCTCGCTTAATCTGTGCAGTTTCTTGTTTTTGTGACTCACAGTTCTGGTTACTGAAGCACAAACATAAAACCCAGGTTCTGCAGCCTGTGTTGCTCAGTTAGACTCGGTTAGATAATCCAAACTCAAATCAGCTATAAGTTCTATACCTTTTAGCCAAGCAAATCACAGCACAACTGACATAAAATGCTTATATATATGTAACACACTGAGTATATTATGATAGACATTAAGTCAATCATGCTTCTAGTATTTTTAGTATGGTGAATTACATACCACAATGTTAATGTAGCTAACTGTTCAGTTTAAATAGTCTGGAGTGGATATGTGTATAAAATTTGAAAATATTCATTTTAATATGTGTATGAAAAAAATATTTTCAAATATGACCGTAACAGTTTTTATTTTTTATTCACAGGGCATTTACAAAATTGTAAAATGTTTTATGCTGGGAAATATTACTAAATTGTCCAAACATGTCATTTACTGCCATTTTTTCCACAGTATTTGACTAAGTTGCCAACTGTTTTTAAGACTGAGGGAGTCATGCATAGTAGTAGGGTTTGTAAGATTTATTAGCCATCCCTATGCAACCTATTCTCTCTTTTTATAATCCTTTTATACCTTGGTTGTCCCCAGTACACTATACACTGGCCTACCTTGTGTTATGCCCCTGTCAGGGTTGAAAAATGAAAGCGAATTTAGTTACATATGCTGCCAAGCACTTAAAGGTAGTGATGTAGCCAGTAAGCAGCAAGTTCCATGATATCCCCTTCTCTGACTACTCCATTCACAGACAGTTTATAGTAACCTGTGGCCAAATGCACAAAGCTTTTGTGAATAATAATACTGTGTTGAGAACATTGTTACCCTTTTAACTATGATTTCTATAATGAGTGAGGATAAAAACATCTGCTACTTAACTATGAATACAAGCCCAGCTTGGTTTGCTAGTTTGCACCTCATAAAAAGGTCACTATCAATGCATATTATCATAAAAAAGGGATAATTAAGTGACTTGGGTTACAGTGTTGCCTTCTGAGCCCCAGTGTGATGAGTAGCATTTGCAAAAGGAAAGTCTGATGCAGCATGTTGTTAATAAGCATGATTAAGAAGAGGCTATCAAAATGTGTTGGCATTGTGTGATGTAAAATAACTCTGCCTCATTCACATGATGAAAATGTAAAGAGTTCTGCAACAACCTAAAACTATTACCAACTCTCGCACTGGCTTTTTCTGAATCTCTTCCATGACCCGGGCATGCTGTAATTTTCACTTTGTCATTTCCTCTGCCATGTGACAAGTGCTAACTAATTTGTGAAGCAGTAATTTTCTTACTGTTTCCCCACCTCTCCAGTCTTTCATAAATAGGGGTTATTTTATCAGCCCTGCTCTCAAGGCTCGATAGAGGCCTGGCTATATGTTCTATGCATAACCAAAAAGGTTATAAAAGGGTCCATTGCTTAATGGGTTTATGGGGGTTCATCAGGGTTTCCTTACCAAGATGGATTATCCCGATTTTGACACTTAACTGTTTAAATCCCCCCCTCTAAGCTATAAACCCATTTATATGATGTTCAAATGGCCTTTAAAGCCACTGCTGGTCAGGTTCACTTGTTTCCCTCCATACATCTCTTGCTTTCCCTAGAGGGAGGGAAAAGCCACAGTAACTGCTAATGGGGGGAGTGATGAGCTTCAGTAGTTGCTGGTAAATGGGAAAAATATCACAAAATATACAGTTGCTCCATTAAGACCAGTGACTGTGACAGAGTAGGATTCAAATTATACTGATAATAAAGGACATATGATGATATGGGCATAGTAATAAGGCAGGACGTCCCTCTCTGTTTTTGGCTTTTTCACTCATAATACATGGCTCCTACGGAATTAACATTTCACTCTGTGTTTGGTAGGTGTAGAAGTAAAAAAAATAACCACACCAACACTAAAGAAACAACTATAACCTCAAAACGCTAAAATGCAGAGTTGACCTCTAACACTGGGTGGTAGAAGCAACATGCTGCAGGCATCTTGAAGGAAGGTATGATTTATTCTGCTGGCCTCTGTACAGGTGCTTATTTTCTAGCTGAGATGTTTACAGATTGAGGTGAAGCAGTCAGATACTAAGGGCTTGCAGCAGGACATGCTGTTTTCATTTATGTTCTCCAATAAGGGAATTACTAAATAGAATGTTCAGTGGGGGTTACTATGTGCACATGTAAAGTAGACTAAAAATGTTTGAACTTACTAATACACTGTTTTTCTGTCACTCATACACACAGGAAAGACACTAACACGGCATGCACGTGACTGCCCGTAGCAGTCACCATTAATACCTTTATGTTCTTCGCTTCGAGTCTGTTGCGTCATGTTAATTTAGAAATTTGGGGGGGGCTAGCGGATGTTCCCAGTTTCCCAGTTCCCCGACGCCACAGAAGGCGTTCCCCAGTTCCCTGACACCACAGAGGGCATTCCCCAGGTATCTGACACCGCAGAGGGTGTGCCCCAGTTCCCTGACGCCACAGAGGGCGTTTCCCCCCGTCCCCTGACACCACAAAGGGCGTTCCCCAGGTCTCTGACGCTACACTGGACCAGCTCATGGAACAACTACAGGGACTCACCATCTCGTTGGTAGCACTGCCAGAGGCCAGCGCCATGGTCGTCCTTGCATCGCTGGAGGCCAGTGCCATGGTTGTCCCTGCATCACCGGAGGACAGCATGGAGGTCATCGCTCCACCTCTATCACCTTCGCAGAAGAGGTCATTGCTCCGCCGACCCGCCGGCGCGGACGACCAATATGCTTTTAATATGGCGCTCCCACACGGCTTTGTTTATGTTCACTTAGTGTCCGCCCTGTTGCGTCATATTAATTGTACCCACCTGTTTCCCGTTTGTCTTCCCTGATTAGTCAATGTATTTAAAGCTCTCGTGTTCCTGTCACACAGACATCGGCAGCCACCGGACCACAACTCCCAGCGCAGCAGCGCGAGTGCACTTCCGCCTTCAAGTTCGCCAGGCTTCTAATCAGCCACACCTGTTCCCAGTTAGCAATCAAGCCTGTGCCCAATCAAATCTCCCCTTTAAAATCCCAAGAGCCACAACCCTCAGTGCTCAGTATTGTTTGCCATGCAAAGCAACATACCACGCGTTTTTCTGACTGCCTTTCTGTGTATGACCCCGGACTGGATTTACGGACTACCGCACTGCCTATGCCTCGGAAATCCTGTCTACACATTGCTCGATGTAACGCCTGTCCCCGAACGACGACACAGTCTGATCCCCAGGTATGAAGCTACTACAGTCTTCTCCTCATCCGCCCAGTGTCAAGCCTGACAGAATACTGAGTCTTTACATGGATGCAGCGGGCTTTGCCGCGCTCAGTCAGCTACTGGAGACCAACCAGCAGCAGATCGCTGCCCTCACCGCTGCGGTTCATCAACTGACGGCTCAGCAACAGCTGCCCCCACCAGTTAGCCCCCCGGTAGCACCTCCGTGCGCTGCTCTGCGCCGCCAATACATGCCTCCCGAGAAATAGGATGGTAATCCTGCCACCTTTCAAGGGTTCCTGCTGCATTGTGATCTGTACTTCGGAGCTATGGGGGGATCCGATCAGGAATGAATGACCGAGTTTATCTCCTTCCTTACGGGGAAAACCCTGCAATGGGTCACTGCGGTGTGGAACAGCGGAGGACAGAGATTAGCTACATACGCTGAACTCATTAACCACTTCCGCTCAGTGTTCGACCACCCCCCGGATGGACAAGAAGCGGGAGATCGGCCCTACACACTGCGGCAGGGCATAGGGACAACCGCGGAATATGCACTGGAGTTTCGTACCCTAGCCACAGGGAGCGGCTGGAATGAGAAAGCTCTTATAACAGCCTTTTGGCAGGGACTCCGCAGGGATGTCACCACTAAGCTGGCCTGTTGGGACAGCCATTCCACCCTGGACGGTCTGATTGACATGTCAATTAAGCTCGACAAACTGCTCAGGGAAAGGAGGGAGCCTCGCCAGCCCAGAATCTCTCCCGTAGTTCGGGTTACAGATGAACCTGAAACCATGCAAGTAGGAGGTGCCCGCTTCCGTGGTCAGGACAAGGCATGCCATCGAGCACATGGACTATGCTACTATTGTGGAGTGGGAGGCCATGCCATCGCACAATGTCCCACACGGCCACCCATAGAGCGTTTAACCCCAGTGCCTCGACCCCGTACCTTCCCAGGCTCCTCTACCTCGGTGAGTTCCTCACTCACTGTCAGTAACCGTCCAGATGTTCTCAAAGTGGTGGTGCACCTCGCACATGTCTTCCGCTACTATGGTGTCCCGTAGGACATCGTATCCGACCGGGGGCCCCAATTCATATCATGTGTTTGGAGAGGTTTCATGGAAAAGCTGGGAATGGCGGTCAGCCTCACGTCTGAGTATCACCCGCAGTCAAACGGCCAGGTGGAGCGTTCCAATCAGGAAGTGGGGCGATTCCTGAGGACTTTCTGCGTGGATAATCAGTCTGACTGGGACTGGTTCCCGCCTTGGGCGGAATACGTGCAAAACTCACTGCGCCACTCCGCCACTGGCCTTACTCTATTCCAATGTGTCCTTGGGTTCCAGCTGCCTCTCCTTTCGTGGAATGGGGAGGATTCCGGGGCACCAGCAGTGGAAGACTGGTTCCGCAAGACCGAAGGGGTGTGGGAGACTGCTCACAGCTGACTGGAGGTAGCAGGTCAGAGGACCATGCATACGCAGACAGGCGTAGGGGGCCCATGCCTATATACCAACCAGGGAACCGTGTATGGCTCTCGACCCGGGACTTCCGTGTGCGCCAAGAGTGCAGGAAATTGACAGACAAGTACATCAGTCCCTTCAAGGTCTGCCGGATCAATGACATGGCCTATCAGCTCGCTCTGCCTCCTCATACCGGACATCCCCCACGTTCCACATTTCCCTCCTCAAGCCTCTGGTTCCAGGCCCATTGGCAGAGGACGGCGTTTGCTCCACCCCTCCTCCAGCCCTCAACCTCGAGGGCGGCAACGCATATACGGTCAGGTCGCTCCTCGACTCTCGCAGGCGTAGGGGGCTGTTGGAGTACCTCGTGGACTGGGAGGGGTACGGCCCTGAAGACCGCCGCTGTGTCCCGGCTAGGGACATCCTGGACCCGCTGCTCACGCAGGCCTTCCATGCGCAGTACCCAGCGCGCCCAGCTCTCCGGCCTCGTGGGAGGCCTCGCTTAGCTGTTAGCGGGAGCTCATCGAGGGGGGGCTCTGTCACACACACATCGGCAGCCCCGGACCACAACTCCCAGAATGCACAGCGCAGCAGCGCAAGTTCGTCGGGCTTCTAATCAGCCACACCTGTTTCCAGTTAGCAATCAAGCCACACACCTGTACCCAATCAAATCTCCCCTTTAAAAACCCTAGAGTGCCTACAACCTTTAGTGCTCAGTATTGTTTGCCATGCAGAGCAACATACCACGCGTTTTTCTGACTGCCTTTCTGTGTATGACCCTGGACTGATTTACGGACTACCGCTACTGCATACGCCTCTGAAATCCTGTCTGTACATCGCTCGACCTAATGCCTGTCCCCAAACGACAACACAGTTTAATCCCCAGGTATGAAGCTACAACAGTCTTCTCCTCGCTAGCCCGCGCTTGCATCTGCCCAGCGTCAAGCCTGACAGTTTCAGTCCTGTTTGTCTTCAATTTCCAATGTCACGGTTTGTCTACTATGCATTTGTTTTAGTTTAAAATAAATGTTTAAAATGCTTTTGTCCGTCCCATTCCCGTCAACACCGTGACAACATGCTGAACCTTTCCTGTTCCCTGACTGTTAATTCAGAGATTATAGCATGCCTTGGACATTTATTTTACCTATTTATTTGAATTCATCTTTTGATTCAGTTTAGTCAACCTCCCAAGGGCCTACTCATGAGTCTTTAGGTTCAAGTTCAGTAAAAATGACATTTGAATTCTCAAATTATATTTTAATTTAGAGTTAGATGAAATTTAATTTGAACAATTCTACTCTCCCACTCTATGTATGTGTTCCACCAATGACATATTGCAGCTCATCATAGATTGTATGCCATCATGGCTTGTGCTGGCATTATGGACCAGTTCCCTGTGCCCGGCAGGCATTACCATTACACACTGACCTGTTTGAACAGCTGGGCAGCTTGGCAGAGCCTGTCTCTGGGGATTAGCACACACTGGCACAGCGAACACTGTCCTTGCCACAGCCAGAGGCCATATAGGGGCGTGTGTGTATGCTGATAGATTGAACATAGCAGTCTGTCAGACCCAAATTTCATCTGCGTGTATGTGTGTGTACAGTATGACTACTATCCACATTGAGATGAACACCTGAGTATCAGTGCCTATCTCTATCTTTCTGCAGCTTAATGTGGTCAGCAGAAAATAAGTGAACCAACTACAGTGGGGTCCAAAAGTCTGAGACCACATTGAAAATCCACCACCATGTTTCACTGTTGTTTTGATACCACCTTCTGTTACTGCCATAAATCTCAAACTTGGATTCATCAGTAAATAGGACTTTTTTCCAGCGATCCACTGTGAAATGTCGGTATGTCTTAGCCCATGCCAAGCGTTTGGCCTTGTTTCCCTTCCTGAGAAGTGGTTTAGAGACGCTACTCGTCCTT
>JAOUQW010000001.1:80325-90553 GCA_028565825.1 Olivaichthys viedmensis
TGAACAGAACCAAAACAAGACACGTGAATCAAACAAAACAAAAACACATGATATAGACACACACACGGAAGTGCGCGACTCGCCGGGAACTGCGGCGCGCACTATAAGCGGAAGTCCGTGGCGGGGATATCGTGACAATGTTAGAGAAGGTGACAAGCTTTATTTAATGCATTTAAAGCTCATTTTACTGTCATACTCTACAATTCACATTTTTGCAAACCCATGGGAAAGCATAATGAGGACTTTCCAAAGACACCATAATGCAATAAAGGTTTTTTTTTTTCCTTAATATAAAACTCTGTGAGGTAATTGCAATGGCAAACTCAATGGAGTGTGTTTATCTTGCTTCTACACCCTGGGATTTGTGGGAAAATTCACTGCATGCTTAATCTCGTGTGCACCAGTGCACAGAGGAATGAGGAAAAAGTATTAAAAGGCAATATTTGAATAAATTTTTTAACCAAAAGAGGAGCAGATATGGATGCTATTGAAGAGAGAGCTCCTTCTTCCTCTTTTACTGTAAATAAAGCACGCACACAAATAACACACTCACTGCAGGTCAGTCAGTTAAAGATCGGTTTTCAGGAGGTTGCAGCTTAAGTAGCATGTCCATACAGTAGTGCTGTAGAAATGGAGCACAATAGAGTCTAACCAGTCTCTCAGAATTGCTTAGATCTATAGTACATACAGTATAATACAATAAGATATAACATAGGATTGTGGCATAATGTAGTGGTTATGCTTTATAAATGTATTGTACTACAGCACACAGTGTTAGGAGAAAAGCATCTATATAATGGTGTTATTATACCAGTTACACCTCAAATTCCTCCATACTAACTAAATAAGATCCTGCTATCCTACTGAGATGTCTTTTCTTTAAATGACATCTGATTGTGGCCCGTTCTTTTCAGCACCATACTCTGCATTCAGTTATGTGTATTATACAGTTCACCATTTTGCAAACCCATGCATTTTGCCCCATAATGCAATAAATGCTTTTTTTTCCGAACATAAAACTCTATAAGGCATTTGAGATGATTATGTTGTAAACCAGATTGGGGAATGTATAATAGAATGATAAGTAATAATTTCATGTAAAAAATGTTAATGCTAAAATATTTTTATGTAATACATTTTTTGGATGCTTAGTCCTTCAAACATAAATTCCAGATTTATTTATTATTTGATTTATATATTTGTTAAAAAATCAAATGTAAACTGCCTTTTTTTCATATATTTAACAAGACACTATGTCTCGGAATTGTGACCCAAAGTGTGTTACAGTTCGTACTTGCTTATACCTACGTGACTAATAACTTTTAAAGTGATGTATTTTGACACCAATATCTTTGCTATCACTTTGCTATTGCTCTGCTAAACAAAAATAAAAAAGTAATTACATGGATTTACACAGAAAATAAATAATGTATAGGCTACAGTGCATGGAAATGTTTTAAGTAAAAATTAAAAGAAGAGTGAGATAACGCCCTCTAAGACAAAACCATAACAACAATCGTAGAATGGTAAGTGTCATATCATCTATCATAAAACAAGTAATAAAACATATGCTAACTGGAGAACATTTATCAAAACATGAACTGACATAAACTGTCATGACGAACATGATGGCAGCTATCACCACAATTTCCGTTAATAGTGACACTGATATACAACTGGACATAAACTGTTATGACAACTCATGACAGTGCAGGACACCTGCCATGACATGCTTATGACATGGTTATGTCAGTCTATGATGCAGCGTTCAAGTAAAGTGTTACCACCATGTTTCCTGTTTTTAAATGTTGACACCGACAAAAAATCCTTGTGCTAGGTGACTCTGATTCTAACTGGACGCCTTGCAACATTTTTAATGAAATTTAATTGATTGAATGTCCGTTTTAAAGGAGTTTAAGTAAATGACAATATTTTTTTAGAGTTTTAATACCACAAAATGGAAATTTCACGATGCAATGCTCATAAGATTTGTGCATATAGAATGCTTTCCTAAACTGGAGGAAGGTGTTGTCTATGGGAGGAGCTAGCTTATTGGATACTGGCATATTTCAAATGTGAATTAACAAATAAGAAAAGCAAGAGAGTGTCAATATGCCTTTCTTCATAAAGTTCCTAGAATGTCCCAAATATCTCCATGGCTGGGTAGAATGTAAATATAATGACAGGACAGAAGAAAATGTAAATATAAAGATAGGGTTGAGGAGAATGTACATATTGTAACGAACCACGAGGAAATCAAAGGTAGGATCCAATCGCAGTTTATTAGCAGACAAAGGAAATCCCAAGTTCAGTGTTGTTGGCCAGGCAAAGAAGTCGAGAACCAGGAAATCAGTCAGCGAGGCGGAAGGATCAAACGGGCGAGACAGAGAGAGTAATCCTTTAAACGGGCAGGGATCAAAACCAGGAATCAGTCCGGAACAACACTTGGAATTGCTGACCATAACAGAAAGACAATACTTCGCAATGTGTGTGTCCGGGGTATTTATGTGCTAATGTGATGAGGAAGTGATTGAGCTCAGGTGTGTCAAAACTCGGGTGACGGGGACCTCTAGTGGCGTGGCGGAAAAGTGTCAGTGTTGTTGGGGTTGGCCATGACAGAACCCCCCCCTCTAGGGTCGGATCCTGACGACTGCACCCTATGACGCCACGGCCTTCCCCGGGGCTTGGTGGAAGTCCCTCGTGAGTGCAGGATCGAGAATGTCGCCAGCAGGGACCCACGACCGCTCCTCGGGGCCATACCCCTCCCAGTCGACCAGGTACTGTAGGACACAGCCTCGGCACCGGGAATCCAGGAGAGTACGGACGGCGTTGGTCGGCCGACCCTTGATCTCAAGCAGCGAAGGAGGCTCGTCATCGGTACTCCCGACCTGTGTGCAATAATGACGGGTTTAAGGAGTGATACATGGAAGGTGGGGTTTATGCGATATTGTGGGGGGAGGTGCAACCTATAAGTGACTGGGGTTATCTGGCATGAAATGGGAAAGGGACCAATGAATCTGGGACTTAGCTTTCGTGATGGCAGCTGGAGCCGCAGGTTCTGCGTCGAGAGCAACACCTGCTGTCCCGGTTGGTAGGGAGGAGCGGGCCGCCGTCGCCGATCCACTTAGACCCTTTGTTGTCATATGGCGCGTTGAAGGTGCACTTGGGTGGCCGCCCATGTTTGCTCACTTTGCCGTATCCTGAGGTGAGACTGACATTGATGTTCAAGACCTCACAGAAAGCCTTCCACACATGAGACATGAATTGGGGCCCCCTGTCCGAGACTATGTCTTCTTGGAGCCCATACAGCCGGAATACATTTTCGAACAGCAGTTCAGCAGGTCTCAAAGGAGGAGGGCAGTTTGGATAGGGGTATGAGCTGGCATGGCTTGGAGAAGTGGTCTGTGATGACCAGGATGGTGGTGTGGCCTCTGGAAGGCGGTAGATCGGTTATAAAATCCAGGGCGATGTGGGACCATGGTCTATGGGGAATGGGTAAGGGTTCCAGAAGCCCGGCTGGGCGTTGCTGATCTGACTTTGACCTGGCACATATAGAGCAAGTGGCCACGTAACCCCGGACATCCCATGGTAGAGTGGGCCACCAGAAGGCATTGCTCACCAGTGTCTGCGTGCTGCCGATCCCAGGGTGTCCTGATGCTTGTGATGTGTGGACTCACTGGAGAACTCTTTGCCTGAGGAGTGTGTGGACATAGACCCTCCTTACCAGACAGCCAGGTGGACTCAGTTCCGCAGTGGTGGCTCTCTGTATTTTCCCCATGATGTCCCACTGGATGGGTGCCACGATGTGAGCGTGGGACAGGATGGGCTCTGGGGTTAAGGGTGTTTCCTCACCTTCGTATACTCGGAACAGGGTGTCAGCTTGAGTATTTGTGGACACTGGTCTGTAGGTGAGGGTGAATCTGAATCTGGTAAAGAATAAAACCCAGTGTGCCTGTCGTGGATTCAACCGCTTGGCCGCTTTAACGTATTCCAGGTTACGGTGATCTGTGAAGACTAGGAAAGGTTGCTGTGCGCCCTCGAGCCAGTGCCTCCACTCCTCAAATGCTAGCTTGATGGCCAGGAGCTCCCGATTATCCACATCATAATTCCTTTCGGACGGTGTCAGCTTGTATGTGTAAAAGGCACACGTGTGGAGGGGAGCCCACTCGTTGTGACAAGATGGCCACTACCCCTGATTCGGAGGCATCCACCTCCACCACAAAAGGCACCTCGGGGTCGGGGTGGCGCAAGAGGGGTGCCATGCTTAAGCGCCTCTTGAGGATTTCGAATGCCTGAGTGGCCTCGGGGGACCATCAGAGGATTCGCGGCTTCCCCTTGAGGAGTTGGGTGAGGGGAGCGATCACTGTGCTGAACCCTCGGATGAACCGACGATAGAAGTTGGCAAACCCAAAAAATTGTTGCACCTCCTTAATATTATTAGGCCGAGGCCATTGCACCACTGCCTGCACCTTGTGTCTGTCCATAGCCAGCCCAGAGGGGGAGACGATGTTCCATGAGGCGTTGCAAGACTGCCCGAACGTGGAGCACATGCTTTTCCCTGCTGGCGGAATAGATCAGGATGTCGTCTATGTGTCGTGCGCGGGACAAAGTGTGGCAGTTGCCATGGTGACGGCCGCCACGCATTTCTGTGTATGTTTAGTTGTCCCTGTCACGTGAGTTATGTTAAATGTTACCAGCTGTTCCTTGTCTGTCTCCCCTTGATTACTAAGTTTTTAAATACCCTCTTGTTTCCATCCTGTGCTGTCTTCCGATGTTTGTGTGTTCATCACCCCTGTCATGGCGTGTGTTTGTCTGTGTCAACCTGGTCTTTGTTATCGAAAATAAATATGTTTAAAAAGAAGAAAAGCCTCGCACTTGTGTCCGGTCCCTGCCGCTACGTGACCGTGACACTATGTAAGCTACGACTCACTTGTCCATCATGTCCCGGAGGACATCGTTCACATAAGCCTGGAACACTGAGGGCACGTTCGCCAGTCCATACGGCATAACCAGGTACCCATAGTGCCCCCTAGTGGTCATGAATGCTGTCTTCCACTCGTCCCCCGACTGGATGCGGATCAGATTTTTAGGCGCTGCACAGGTCAAGTCTGGTGAATACCCGGGCCCCATGCAGCTGCTCTACAGTGGCGGTAATGAGTGGTAGAGGATAGCTGTTTTGGACCGAGATGGCATTGAGACCCCTGTAATCTATGCAGGGCCGCAATCCCCCTCCTTTCTTCTCCACGAAGAAAAAGCTGGCCGCCATAGGTGAGGTGGAGGGGTGTACGAATCCCTGGTGGAATGCCTCCTCGATGTATTTCTTCATAATGGCCTGCTCGGGGCCCGAAAGGGGGTACACTCGGCCCCTGGGTGGTGTAGTGCCTGAAAGGAGGTCTATGGCGCAATCTCCCTCGTGGTGGGGCGGGTGGATGGCCCACCGCTTATTGAACACCTCCACTAAGTCCGCATATTGGGAGGGAATGGCTTGTGGAACATTGGGGACATTGGGGCTCTTTACGGTGGTAGTCTGGCAGGGGAGTTGGACACAATGTGTCTGGCAGTGCTGACTTCGCAATGTGTGTGTGTCCAGGGTATTTATGTGCTAATGTGATGAGGAGGTGATTGAGCTCAGTTGTGTCAAAACTCTGGTGACGGGGACCTCTGGTGGCATGGCGGAAATGTGTCAGTGTTGTCGGGGTTGGCCGTTGAAGAGAGAGAGAGAGAGAGAGAGAGAGAGAGAGAGAGAGAGAAACATAATGAGTATCACGTATATAGACAAAAACATATTGACTGAGGCATAGGAAGTGAAACAGAAAGAAAGAGAAGCTGTTTTTACACTCAAAACCTGGGACATTATTGGCACACCTTTACTGGTAATGTGCTTTGCATCATTCAAACTTGCAGCTTTTAAATGGTATTTTTACCTGGATGCATGCATTCCTATTTGCTATAAGTCATGTTACACAGGATGTGACGTATAGCAAATCAAGAGATTTAGTGGAATTTACATTTCAAGTACAGAAAGTTTGTTTCTCGTCAGCCTCTTCTCTCTGGTTATGCAGAATATTTTTCAGAATCTGCTGCTGATTCGCTCATAAATGACTACATCCCGGAGTGTGCCATTCATCTGATGAAGAGTTTCCTCCTTGGCATGAATGGCCATCAGCTCTTTAATTTTTGAACAGCTAAAATTCCCAGACATTTCTCCGGTTACCCCTTTTCGTTGACTTAAGACTCTCCTTCTGTTGTTGCTTGACTGTGCTAATGTTTTAAATGAACAGCCTCAAAAGGTGTCAGCACGTCTTTTCTGGTATCGTATCAGCTTCTGTTTACACAAGTCCTCCTAATAATTTTACCGAAATTGTATTATTGGCACATCAATCTTCCGGGGATTTCGACTCTGGCTTGCGTTCTCACTTAACCCCTTTTCGATTAATTACCATTACATTCCCTTGTAAAAGTACATGTGTGAAAGGGGCGAGAGAGAGAGAGGGGGAGAGGGAGATTGACAGAGAGAACAGAGAATGATAAATGAGAAAAGGAACAAAAGACGGAGGGCTAGCAGAGTAACATACTTTATCCTGATCATTTCAATTGTGATGAAATGCTGCTTACCTTCTGTCCCCCAGTGATCTACTGCAGAGTAATTATGAGATAAGTAATATATTGATTGTGCTGAGACGTAGGTTTAGATGGAGCCATAACTGAATGTGGTATCAGAATACATGCTTCTATTGAATTGACTTAAGTTCTCATTTCCTCCTGGGATGAAGACTGATACTGATGGTATTAAATGTTCAGCTAGTAAGGATAAAAGAGGGGGAAACTCAGTTTAGCAATGCTTATAAAACAGAATTGCGTATTAGCATAGATCACCAGACTGAAAATCACCACGTCATGCCTTTTGGGAACACGCTTTCCAGGCCTGTTGATCAGCGGTTCCACCTCCACTCACCTCTTCCACATTCCACCTCTTACCTGAATTCATTCCATCTGTTTTCTGTGTGTGTGTATCATTAAGCCATTTGTTTTCTCTGGGTGATGTTACTATTGCGTTGATCTTTTCTTGTGTTTTTGGATTACCCTTTTTGATTGCGTTTTGGATTTGTTTGCCCCTAATCTGGTACACATCTAGAAAAAAATTGTACCAAAAAATTACATTTAGGGTGCTTTTACATTTGCAGCGTTTAGTTCATTTGAATCGAACCCTGGTGCGTTTACCCCCTCAGTGTGGTTAGTTTGAGCAGGTAAAAACACAGCAATTGCACTTGGGTGCAGACCAAAACAACTGACACAAGACTTTGTGATCTCAGTACGCTTACAAGCGAACCCTAGCACTGTTCCATTGCAGTGAGAATGAAAATTGACCCTGAATTGACCCAACTGCAGGATGTAAACATGCTGTGTATTGGGGGTTGCAGGCAGCATTTTTTTTTAGATGTGAGCTGCTAAACCGATCAGCAAGGCACAAACTGAGCCAAAGGACAGAGCTGTAGCAATTGTTGATATTATTATTTAGTCATTTATTTAGCACCGGCTCAGTGTACTCCGTGCTCGGTTGATTTATGGGTTGAGTTCTATTCGCACTTGCCAAAGGTTCCTTTACCGTATTTCTGACCAATGAATAAGAGATTTCCCTTCCCACACGCCCCTCACCAAATGCTTTTTGGTTCATCTACTTGTGTGCAGTGTGAAACCAAACCAAACCAAATTGCAAACGAACCGAAAGCATCAATTTCACGTTGGTCCGAACTCGGCAAACAGACCAATAGGTGAGAATGCGCCCTTTGTTCTATTCAGCTCAAAACCTAAATTGTTCAGAAATAAAAGCAGAGTTCCTGTACATCTTTGGAACCATAATTAAGTCTTATAATAAAGATTTATAATAAACGACTATTATATTTGATGTAGATTAATTGGCTCTTCTACTGTTTCCACATTTTGCAGTGGCTGGTAATGAAGGCTGGACAAGTTCTGGCCTTTTTCCACATGCAAGAGAGAGAAGTACTGGTAGTGAGATAGTTATCGGCAGCCAGCCATGCTCATGGGTGCTTGAGGTTAATAAGGAAATACTAGGCATTAGAAATGAAAACCCTACCATCTGGTTAGAAACAGAGAGAGAAGAGGAGAAAGAGAGAGATATGTGGATGGTTGCTCCTTAAGGGCCACTTCTACAATCTGCCCTCTCCTGGGGCCATTATCATTACAGAAACCTCCACTGATCAGAAATAATGTGGAATGCAGAAAAAGTATAAAGGTAAAGAGACAAAGATGAAACAGAAGAGGGGGGTGTAGAGACAGCAGTGGCAGCAGGAAAATAAGTGGGAGGGGGGTGTAAGCAAGTGCTATGATGTCTGAGGGCACTGGCTGGTCCCCATGTAATCCTCATCTCCCACTGTTCTTCCCCACATGTGTTCTGGCACAGTGTTGGGTCAGATTTAGTGAGCATCCAGCACTGCAGTCTGTGCCCACTGTGAGTCATATCCCACTATATTGGCTGAGCTGGGCCAAGATTGAGGCAGATTTAAAACCTGTGTGTGTGTGTGTGTGTGTGTGTGTGTGTGTGTGAGTATCTATGACAGAAAGAGAGACAGAGGAAGCAGAAGGTCTGTGTATATAACCTCTACTTGCACTAAAGCATGGTATTTTTCCTTCATTGCTCCATTACTCATGTATTTGATGAATTATACTTTCGTGATATTGCAAGGCAGCATTTGGTGAAAGGAAAAATCAATATAGTGTTTGTTTTACACTCATGCTGATGAGTCGACTCAGGAAAGCCTTAATGCAAGAGAAAGAGAGAGGAGGGAATAGCTGGGGGCAGCCATGCAAATACCTCAACTGGCAATTCATTAGTTTTCCCCTTTCCCCTGCACCTCTCCTGCAGAATAATGGTGCCGAAAATATGGCAGTCACTACTCTTCTGAGCAGAAATTGGATTTTGGATGAATGATCACAAGTTTTACATTCATCAGACACTCACCTTTGAAATCCCAGCTCACCGCTGCCTGTGATGAGAGCGTTGGAAATGAGGAGGGCACTGGCGGAGTCACTTTACATCTTTTTGCCACGCCCCAAGAAACCTGCAAATCAAATACAGCAAAATGCCCTCAGGGTTTTCACTTCACCTGGCTTATAATTTGCAAATGCCATGAATTAACAGAGAGATGAATTCAGGCCTTAACCATTGATCTTCCTCTTTTTGGTTGACCCAGTGGTTTGCATATGTAGAAGAGGAACCTCATGGTCTCGCACATGAGTGCAACTCAGAGTAAGAGTGTGCATCTGTGCAACAATAGTTTTATCTTGTTGTTTCACTACTTCAAGTGAGGTTTATTAAATCTGTTGTTTATAAATGACTTCAAGCACACTTATTTGATCATCTGTCTCGCTCTCCCTCCCTCTCACATCTGCTAAGCCTCTCAAATCTAATATTCTTCTTTTACACACTTTTCTGTACATTAACATCTTAGCTTTATTTGCAATTAATTGTGTTTTTTGGGGAAATATTTCATGATTCAGCTCTTAGTAAGCACTGTGTGGGATCTTTAAATCATCCTCCATATCCTCCTGCTATTGTTTCCTCTCACACATGATCAAGAAGGCACGGCCACAGACCTCACATGACACATGATATAAGCCAGTGCATACATAACTCCAGTGCACACTCTTTCCCTCCCGCATAGTCCATTTACACACACACACACACGCACGCACGCATACACAGTTGTACTTTAGTTATTGTATTTATTTATTTACTCTCCTGTCGGTTTGTGTTTTACTGTTTTGTGTGTTCAGTAAATATAGTTTTGTCGAACCTTGTTGCCTCATCACTAATATTTTGCTCTGTAAAGCCAACACTATTTTGGGATTCCAACCTTCAGAATTTCATTCTATTATTAAGCCTTTAGAAATTCGATAATTACTTATTATAATAGTTATTATTATTGTTATTAGTATTATTATTTTATGTTAATAATGTAGGTTTTAATACATTGTACAAAAATTTAGACTTTATACACACACACACACACACACTGTCACGTGCGCGGCGGAGCGCAGGACAGAGCGTGGCGGTTGCTATGGCGATGGCCGCCACGCGCCCTTTGTTTATGTTGTGTTTCCATGTCTTTTGTCCCGTGATGTGATTTTCCCCACCTGCATGTTGTTTGTTAATAATTACTAAGTGTATAAATACCTGCCTGTGTCCGTCCAGTATTGTCCTTCG
>JAOUQW010000001.1:120829-136056 GCA_028565825.1 Olivaichthys viedmensis
TTGCGCCGAGACGTCACCCATTCGCCCCGCTGTGAGGGCTCTGATGCCGGAGTTGAGGGCTGACTGACTTCGCCTAAAGCATCCAGAACTTCTACTTCTAAATGCTCAATATCTCTAACCCTTTCTAGAGTCTGGATGCGCACCTCTAACACTACGAGCTTCTCCGTCAGACAGGCTACCATTCTACACTTATCGCAGGTAACACTACTGATAATGACGGAGGAAGAATTGCTAAACATCCTGCCCTCTGTACACATAATAAGGTCAGAGTTGGCCATGTTAACGTATTTAAAACGCTACGTTTTTATTGCTTCGTTGGCTCATTGTATTTTTCTGATGGATTCCAGGTAAATCCGTTGGAAGTTTGTTTTTGTTTGCCTGCTTGCTTGGTTGTATCGGTTTGCTGTCTCTAAAAAATCTCAAACAAACACTCCTTAAGCAAATGGAGAAGCACGGAGTAAATGGAATAAACAGAGAGAAATGTGTAACAGCGGATGAGAAAAGATAAATAATAGGAAAAAGCACGGATTAGAAGTAGAAAAAGTAGTAAAGTTTGGACACTGACACGGTAAGATTCTCCTGGCGAGATTCTCGGATTCGAAAAACACATTTTCATTCAATGTGTGTGTCCTGTACTGGAGTGCACTGTGCACTCCAAGCCCCAACCGCCATATTGTCTCACGCATCATCCATGAATCATCACGTTCATGCAAACTTGTAAACCTACATTGTATTTTCTTTATCCCCAGTGGTCACCTCTGTCCATAAATTCTCATCTGATCCATAAAAATAACGCAGGCAAATAGTCGGTTTGCCTACCGAATCACTCAAGAACTTTTAGAAGTGCTTCCTTTGTAATTCCAGTCATTATCTTTCACTTCCATACCATCAGTCTGAAGGGTTGACACTAATGGCTACTTTCAAACTTTCTTCTTTTTCATGGGGAGCGCAAACACTTTTTTCCCCCTCTGTCTTCAATGCTCTGGACCCCTCCTCCATAACAATTCCTGTCCATAGCAATTGAATGTAAATGGCTTTTTAGCAACAATCACAGCTGCTTTGAATAGTTCACCTTGTTGGTAACATGTAATTAAAACAAATGACAGCACCATGTTCTTCACAGCCTTGTTTACCAATTATGCTTAGAATTTTCTCTTTTTTTCCCTCTTTTGCTAATTAAATGACTAAACAATCAGACATTCTTTCCAAATTACAGTGCACACATTGCATTCCTCTTTGGAAACTGTAGACAGCTTTTGAAAATTGTTAAAGATTGTTTGAAGCCCAGGATTTATAATAAGCAATTTGTGTATATGTGTGTGGAAAACACATACACAGACCTAATCCCACTCTCACAATAGGGTTCCAATTGAACCACCTGCTGCAAATTCCATTGGCATCTCAAAATAGGTTTAGGGAACAATGAGAGGAGAAAAGGGAGGATGCAGGGCTGGAATATTATCCTGAACACAGTGAATTTCAGTGCTTCACCCATACCACAGGCCATGCACAGCTTATGATTCAAGTGGAAATGCCAACGACTGCCACTGGAAGATGCGCACACACACAAGCACACACACACAACTCTCTCTCTCTCTCTCTCTCTCTCTCTCTCACTCTCGCTCTGTGTTTACTTACCCACAGTTCAGTAATTATTCCCATTGAGGGGGTGCGCTTTTGTAATCCCACATGACTGGCTTTTGTAATTCCACTAAGTGTTCATTAATCCATAATTCTCTCTCATTTATATTAATGGCCATCGTCCGGCCATCCTCATCCACTAATAATCATATATTTCAAAAGGAGCACAGGGTTGATGTTTTCTTTCTGGGAACACCCCGCACACTTTCGGATCAATTACCTTCCCTGAATAGGCTGATTTGAGTGAACTTCATTAGTCCTGTTTGGCTGGTGAAAAATGTTTCAAGCAAGACCTCAATTCCAGTTTGCTAATTACATGTGTTGTCTGTGATTCAGAGACAGATGTAGCCCTGTCCTTTCCAAAGGAAATGATCGTTTTTTGTATTGTGTGATATTGTGTGATCACTCTTTTATATCTTGACAAATATGCAACTTACCTAATGAGTGTGCTAATTACCAGTGTGCCAGTCTTCCATCTCATTAGAATAGTGGCAGCATTGCCATGATGACATGCAACACAGAAGCCCAAGTGTCTGGGCATTTTGTTTTTATTTTTATTTTTTTCGTGGTAACAGTGTTTTCTTTCTTTATAAGGTGATACCTAATGTGTGTCCAATATAGAGAGAGATCGCGAGAGGAACAGTGCCAGCAAACAGTAATAATGAAGTCTTAATCTAATACATGTAAATAAGCCAATCTCTCTCTCAAACACACGCGCACACACACACACTCTCAGTAAAAAATCTGCGGGACTGCTTCTCTTGAGTTAATCATCTCTCTCTATGTTGTTCATTTGTCAGTGGTTATTGTTTGTAGAGATGGTACTACTGCACAGTGCTGCCTGAAGTAGAAGGCAAATTTGGTTTTGCCTGTCTCACCTTGTACATCCAGATCAACGTTCACAATAGCTGCCATGATGGAATTATGAACTGATACAATTTGCATGATTGCAATGTCACAGGTCATGATTAATGCACTTTTTTACTTCCAAAACACTGGGTGACGCTTCTTCCCAGTTCCACTACAGATCACTACAAATTCCTGCTGTTACACAAGTCTTTCTTAATGTGTTAGAAAATGTTTGCAACAATATAGTGAAAGATGTCACCTCTGCAGCAGTTTTGAGCTATAACATTGTTCTGTGATTGAGGTTATTTCATTTTATCGCGCAGTGTCAAAATGCAAATTACAGTTTTCTAGTGACATTTATATCACTTCCCTGGTTGATGTGGGATGCTAGAACTACTTGTGCTTTAGCGCTAGTGTGCTAACGTTCCTCTTTAAATAAAATTTTTAAAAACACAGGCTATCAAATATTTTCAAATTAGACCCAAAGCAAAACAATTTTCACGTATGACATTGACTGGTTATTTTTTGATAAAGACATGCTAGTCTACTGTAGATGACCACATGAAAAATATTGCTTATGAAAAAAGAGCAAGAGAAAAAGCAATAAGGATTTAGAGAATGTTCAGGAAGGTTAATGGTTATAATGAAAGATTGAAAATCAAGAGCGGATCTTTAGTGGTGTCCCTGACAAAACACACACTATTGCACTTTCCTGATGTGAGCAAAGCAGAGAATTTACTACTTTTTATGTTATGTGTGTGTCTGAATGCATCTGTGCCAGGCTATGTTTGATTCAGCGCTTTGCATTTCACACACAAACAGGACAGCCTTGCTCCATGGCATTTTCACGCCCTACCAACGTTAACCAAAAATACAATAAAGCTAGGTGTTACATGGTGTTGTTTAAAATCCTGTTCCAACCCCCTGTGCACTCATACTGATGAGGGCGGCAAGATTCTCTCGGGGGTAAATAGCAAGTATGTTTGGTTCTAAATTTATGGAAGGGTCTATTGCAGTAATGAATGATTTACCCCACACCTTGCAGGTAATATATTTCGCTTTACTGCCTCAGTTATCTCTCCCATAAGAGTCATGTGCAGCTGCCGTAGAGAGGGGAACCAAATTTGCCTCCTTAGGAGTGCAAGGTCTGCTGCACTACACTCACTTTAGGCTAATGAACATGATTTAAATAGTTTAATTGTATAAAGGTATATCTGGAGAGACTGTTCTGTGTAGGTGTAGGCTTTGATCACATTTAGCAAATCGAGCAGAGTTCTTAAAAGCTGATATTTTATTATTTATTCACCTTTCTTGAAACATTAAGCTGTATTCTGGAAAGTTTATATTTTTCATTAGTAATTCATCATCATATGTTCTTGTGGAGTCTTTGATTAGTCACAGTGGTCTCGTGTGATAGAAAGTGAACCTGTGTGCGTGTCTGTTAGTGGCTTACAACCAAGTAAAGTAAAAGTAAAGGGAGAAGGAAAAGGGAATTATATTTCACTGATGACAGTGAAAAAAAAGGAAACATTTCCACGGATAAAATTTGTGTTTGTATGCCAGCAACATAATCAATAAGGTATGCTGGCAAGGATTTTTAAAGATGTCTACTTGGTCTATGATTCCAGTTTATACATACAGTTCCAGTAATAATGTTATGTCAACTGGATTAACCAATGCGATATAGCAAAGCTGTGATAAAGCTTTTTTCGATTACACTTGATATATTGGGTTAGATTTTAGCAAAAGGAATTCATAACCAATGAGAGACTGGATGAGTTTGTGTGCATGTGTGTTTAAGGAAATGGTGTTTACAGGGCGGATTTCAATTCACTCATGGAATAAAGCAGTTCTCTTCTCTCTGTGGCAACGAGTATTTCCCCGATAGATCTTATCTAAACAAAAATATATAGCATGACCTGAGAGGAAGGCACTTTATTTAAACGTGGCAGGTATTGGATTTGCTGAAGAGAGTATATTTAAATATGCTTGAACTTAGCACATTTAAATGGTCTCTTGCCCACTCTCTCCTTCTTTCTCTCTTGCTCTCTCTCTCTCTTCAACACCCCTCCAGCCTCCCTTGCCTTCTGCTTGTGGAGCAGATCTGCAGTTAAATGAGTTTTTCTCTACACCTGCAGACTCTCTTTTTCAAGGCCTCTTCTCATGAAGCGAAGCCACTTTTCTTGGCTCAAAATGGCCACTTTTCTGAGCCATGGACCGCTTTTTTTTCCAACAAGAGCAGCCTGAATATAGTAAACTGCATTACTTTGTAGACAAGGCATCCAGGCGTCACCCTGGGGTAGAGATGGGCATGTAAAAGGCCAATTACACACTGCTGGGGAAAAAAAAGGCCTTTGAGGGAAGTCAAACGGCGCTTTTGACTCCCCCTTTCCCCCACAGGCTCATTAGAGCACTGGCCACTGTTGAAACTGTGTGTATCGTTTTTTTGCAGAGGGCTTTACCTTCAACACAATAGATTTCACTTATATCTTCATCTATTGCGGTTGTTTCCTCTGCCAAGTCAACTGGGTGTGTATACCACTAAGCTCCAAATGTCACAACGATTGTGGCGTGTCAAATGCCCATTTTTAGGCATACTCCTGGACTGGTCATTTTCATTCAGCAGCCCATTAATCCTTTTGCTCATTTATTGATTGCACAAGTCCTCATTTATTTGGTTTGCTATTTATTAGAGCGTTTAATAGCCTGCTGTTAAATATGATATCCATCATTCCTGCAGGATGCAATATTAAATGTCTTGACCGTTCATGGTCGGCCTAAGAATAGTTTGCGAATAAATTAAACTAGATTGAAATCCCATCCAGATCTGTAACGCATTGACGTTTTCTCACTGGACCTGCACCAAATACCACGACACATGGCTCAGCAAATGGGTAATTACCAACTTCTCTGCACGAACTGGCTGCAGCCGGTGAAGCTCCGGGTCTGAGGCCTCAGCCTGGGGTCCCGCAGGGCTCCCTCTGCTGGAAAATTATCTGTATGTTTTTACAAATACCATGGGAGGCCATCAGGCTCTGTTAGTGAGTAAACAACACTTTTATTCCCCTGCTCGGGTGTGTACTCTACCAGGCCCTACTGTTAAGCCTAATTAATTTGTTTACCTTCGACTTTATGTATCTGGAGTTGCGTCTCCTTGTGTCCCAACTGAGAGTGGTTTAAATTAATCTCTTGCTCGGTGGTTGCCATGTGTACACACACACACACACACACACAAAAGGCTTAGGGTTATACTTGCAGTGTGACTACGTGTACGCGTGCGGAGGTCGCAGCTACGCGGGTGTCTTTGTTCACATACTCATTTGCGTATTTGTCCACTAGGGGGCAAGTCAGAGCCGAAACATACCTCACCAGCACCGGAATATCTTCTTCGACCATGTCCATGATTTTGCGCAACGAGGTAAACAGTGAAGATGGCAGGAGTTGAGGAGGCTGTGATGATGTGTATTTTTAAAAAACGGCAGAAACAGCAGCAGCGGCACCAACGCAGATGGTGTATCAGGCCATTAAACCAATCTTGTCATGCCAACAGAGAGTATATTTCTCTCATCCTATCGATAGGTGCGTTGCTTCAATATACTGCCCCCGCCATTTACGCTGGTATTGCACTATGTGTATGGATTGTGTAAATTTTTTGGGAAGTGCACAATCAACCAAATGAACCAAATGTGCCAAATGAACTCAGGATACGTATGGCAGCCATCTTGCGTACACGTACGCGTAGTTAACAGCAAGTATAACCTTGGCCTTAAACCTTCTTCCACAACTCCCCTCTCACAATACAATTCACCTAATCCCTATTTTTCATCTTAATCTCTCAACCAAAATCTTCAGCCTCCCCAATCTGTGCTCTGCAGCCAGCAGGACCGTCTCACTGGCCAATTAGTATCATAGACTCTCCTTGCTGGGATTGATGAGACCTATGCTCGTTGAATGGACCCGTCGCAGAGGCTGAATTCTAATCAGGGTGTGATCATTAGTTCACAGATTAGGCTTGTATCATAGTGACACCTATCCAACCTCAGCACCTTTAACAGGAGGGAAAGCACATGGCAGAGGCATGCATGGCCCGTCAGAGATAAGATGGAGAGCATTAGTCAAGAGGAGAGAAGTCGGCGTCAAAGTGGAACTCTGTGTGTGTGTGTGTGTGTGTGTGTGTGTGTGCGCGTGCGGTGGGGGGTGTTCTAAGGTGTACTTTAAACCGCGACAGTCGTTTAAAGTTCTGATAGCTCCTCTTATGGACAGCACAGAGGAAGTGAATGTCTGTTGAGTGGAGGGCTGAGAGTGGGGGCTTTGAAAAGATGGTGTCGAGCTTATAGGGCAGATAAATCTCTAAAGGGCAGAAGGTTTCAAATTGGGGCAATGCAATGAGTTTTGTAGAGAGGAGAAAGAAAAGGTGAGAGAGCTTGAGAGATTGAGAGAGAGGCAGGTTGATGGAAGGCAAGAGGGAGAGAGTAAAAAACAAACAGGCATCATTACTTTTAGTTTCATGACTCCTTGTGGTGCTAAGTTAAGCTTTATAAACAGGCACCATGCCTGACGTAATTGCATTATGAGTCAGAGACACTGCTTGAGTCACTTCAGAAGTAGAGTGCTCTTAGTTTGCTTAATTGATGCTGAATCAGTAGGAGCATATTGTTTGTTATGCAATTTTCCAGTTCTGCAGAATAAAAGATTTCTCACCTTTGAACCAGTTTTGGGGCCTGTTTCCTTTTCCACCTTTCATTTACATTTTAATCACAGTCGGATGAAAAATATAATCCAACAATCCACAGTAATTATTGTTAACTCTAATAGCAGACAGATAATGCTTGTCTTTTTATCTGATGTAAAATGCTGAATACATTTTCCACTTTTCTCCACGTTCAACAATAAAGCAGTACTGATGGAGTTTCCTTGCTTAAAATGAAATGAAAGTTGGGTAGATAAGGCAGGGATGGAAATAGCATTTTAAGCAGACTCGGCTGACTCCTGTGTTCAGAGAAAGCTACAATTTGCAGAAATTTTAAGGAGATTTGTGCGGGTACATTGCATTCAATTCCACCATAGAAGGTTTTAGCCAGAAAGGTGATTCCAGCGGAAATGAAACCCTCTTTTGTTTTCTCCAGTCTTTAAAAAACATTTTCTGCCACCATGTTTCAAGCCCAGTGAACACTCCATATCCTCCTGTTGTTACAAACAGAGTGATTATGGTCCATTGCCTCTTTAACATGCCATGTCTTTTCCTCCACTTGCAACTGTGCTGAGCTGTTTATGCAGCCTGCCTGTTTATTAGTGTTTGGTTTAAGAGCTTTATATTTATAAGTAAGAAGTGGCATAAGTGAGGCTGCAAGTGAGGCTAGTGATAAGTAAGAAATGAGGGTAGTGTAAGTGAGGATTAGACTAAGAGAATAAGTGAGTGAGGGAGAGATGCACAGTGGGTCCAAAACATAAAGGAAATAAAGTGCCTGTATTCGGAGGCAGGAAAGCCTCGAGTCATGTCTGAAACAAATATTTGCATAGAATGCTGCCCTCTGAGGAACCTTCATCTAGCCGTTTTTTGAAGGTGGCATACATGTATCCTTTACTGTGCTACATATCCCATAAACCTGTGCATCAGCTCGGGCGCAGCAACCAGTCTGTACAAAATGGCATCGGAAAACCCTGGCACAGTGGGGGAAAAGGAGGCAGTTTGTGTATATTATCAGTAATTGTTTTGACTCAAGATTTGATTTATTCCATGTAGCCTTACAGACTTTTGAGGTTGGCACACGATTGAGTATGTCGGTATGTTGGCAATGTTGTGACGAATGCTGGCTTTGAAGCCTGTCTCAAACCATTTCCTTACAGGTACCTTCATAGCAATTATAGTGCTGACGCCTTATGCCCTGACCTATGAGACAGCAAGGCAATAGGGCAACTGCCTTCTGTTTCAGGCTCACTCCTTGAACGAAGAAGTGAGTGACTGATTAAAAAAAATTAGCATAAAGTTTAGAGCATCATTTTATGACAACGAATGCTCTTTGTGTGGAATTTGTTACACGAATATAACATATCTCTTTTATAAATGCTAAATTACAGGCTGTAACTAGATTTTTATATTGATACTAGGCCTAACCTGAAGGCATAATTAATCAGTTTTAACTTTGGCCAGTTTAACAAATACAGTACTGTTTTGTCATTTTTGCTGTTTCGTCATATATTTCTCTAGTATGGATTTGTAATATAATCCTCTCAGCCTATTTATAGAAGCATAATACATATGGTAAAGGTTCAAGGGTTCAAGATTGCTCAGCGTTCATGGTGCAAGCGTGAGCTATGGTGTTTGACAACAGCTATAGTTGTGAGTGTGTGGTTGGTCAGGGCGTGACGTGCTGGTTACTGTGTCAGAGCTGCAGGCAGGGTAACACAAGGTCATTATGACAACATTTTTCATCACAATATCAAAAATCTCTAAATTAAACGGTCCCTGGAGCCATGTGTGTAAAATTCTCCCTTTAGATATATTTCTCTCTTCAGCACTTCATCTTTATGCCTAAGTATTTAGTCTTAGGAAAGGACATGTATCCACATTTGACATGTATTTATTTTTGTGTTTCACGCAAAATTGTTTACAACAGGCACAGTGTTTGTGTCACGATGTGTTTCCGGGGGTGCGCGGACACAAGCGCGAGGCGTTTAACATTCAACATATTTAATTTACACAGACTCAGTTTTACACATAGACTAAAGCACGCCGCGACAGGCGTGCTCACACACACTTAGACACACTGACATTGACAACGAAAGACAACACAGGACGGACACAAGCGGGTATTTAAACACTTAATCATTAAGGGAGACGAACGAGGGACAGCTGGAAACATTTAACAACACTCACGCATCATCAACAAGGAAACAAAACAAGCGCATGTCCGCGCACGTGGCGGCCGTCGCCATGGCGACCGCCATGCTATGTCGCGTGCTCAGCCGGGCGCGTGACAGTTTGAAGAATCAGTATATTTGTTAAGTATCAGAGGGCAGAAATTGAAAGCAATTTTACACACTTGCTTTGACAAAGCAACCTGAACTGCTGGTTTTGCTGCTCTTGTCAAAACTAAGATGTGTGTTTTGATACACTGTCACAACAAGTGTTATCATTTATTTAGGTGGCAACAGCTGTTTATTTCACTTCATGATTTTATTTAATTTTTTCCTGAATGTGGTGGGTGCAGTCTGGCACCTAAGATGCGTGTCGTCGGACTGTCAATGGTGAAATGTTGGCATGAGTTTCAGGGCTAATGCTTCTCCATTCTGATTTGCTTAGTCAGGCCCTGTCTAGAGGCCAGAGGTGATATGATGTGATATTACTGATGATAGCAGGATGAAGTCCTGGCAGGACAGAAATACTGAGGGCAGACATGGCTGAGACATTCATCTCTACCTCCGTCTCTCTCTGCTGGACTCCTCTGTCTTTTCTCCCACTTTGTCTGTTGAGGCTTTATTCTGCCTTGTTTCAGCGGGAAGTGGCTAGTCATGCTAGCCATCCATCATACTGGATATCACATCCCGGGGGGAAGTGGTCCTAGACAGTCAGCTCTGTTTGTTTGGCCAATTGTGCCTTCCGGAACAGCAATGCTTCCAAAATGCACTTGGCGACACATTTTGTCGCAGCAGGCGTCATTAGCCAGAGACGCAGGTGTTCCTTTACTTCCTGACCCCAAATACAGGCGACTCCTGTCCCACGGCACTGTGGGATAGCATCTGGGAGACTGCAGAGGATGGGAAGAAACCTTACAAATTATGCAGAAGCAATTTTCTTTATCACTATAGAGAGAATGCCACAGTGGCTTGGTTCTGTCCTACATCTTGACAGAGAAAGAGATGTATCTCTTTATAATGATACATTTATGAGTACAAGCTATTTTACGTTCACATGCTGCATTCTCTCTTTGCACACCTGTAAAGAACGCTTAGAGGGCTTTTTGCAAGAAGTCTCGGCAAAATGATCATTCACACCGTAAATGAGGCCATGCTGGTGACAGCAAAAAACATTAGCGCTGCTGTAGTGTCAGCCCTTTATGAGATAAGATAAGCTGTGAATGGCAGTTTCAGTTTGACACATGGTTTTGCCACTTTGCAATCTGAGACACCAGGAATGAGATGGATATAAATGCCTACCTTACTGTCTGTGTGTGTGTGTGTGTGTGTGTGTGTGTGTGTGTGGGTCTGGCACACTGCTTCCTCTGCCATGACTGAAAAAGCCATTACAGGCACATCAGAAGAGTCCTGCAATGTAGCATGACAGCATACACATGGATTTAAGAGATAGAAAGTGTATGGTGACACACACAGAAACTTGAGCACACACGCACACACGCACTCACACGCAATTGCCTTTTCTTTCTTTTTCTTATGATTGAGCCAGAGATGGCCTAATTGCTAAGCTTTCATTGATTAGCGAAATGCATTCAGTGGCCATGCCAGCATCCCATTTTGGATTGTTTCAGGGGCTGGGTTCATTTTTCAGGATGGAAGTCAGCCATGGCTGGAATCCTAATAAGGTGTTGCGGCAAGGCCATTTATATCCCTTCTTCCCTTCCTTACTCACTCCCTTTTCTCTCCCTCTCTCTTTTACCTCATTTTTTTTATTTTTCTAGGTAAACAGGGGTGATAATTAATCCCTTGATGTGAAATGCTAGATAAGAACCGCCTCTTGTTTTTGTCGTCTCTTTACACAACCTGTGGGGTTACCAAGGCAACCTTTGTGCCGGTGCTGACTGTGATACAATGCTCAGCTCCATCTATATTATCATGCAAAATCAAAAGCTGCTGTAGTGCCCCAGTCTAAACCTATAGCACTGTTTTAATGCTTCCAAACTACTGTGCAAGGCAAAGATATCTATATCCGTGCTGCTAAAAAACAGTGCCACTGTCCCAATGCTGCAATATTTCTTTCTCTGTCTTTGCACTGCAAGAAGTTATGACATACCAAAAGTTATCATCATTATTTCTTGCGCTCTTCCTCTAGCTCTCTCAGTCTATGTCTTTCTCAATATCTCTCTCTCTCTCCCTGTTTTCTGATCTGATGCTGCTCATTTGACAGTGTTAGAAAATTCCAGGACTACTTTTCAAGACTGCATGGAATAGAGGGCTACTATATACAGTGCATTCAGAAAGTAGTCCGACTCCTTCACTTTTTCTTCTCATTTTCTTACGTTAAAACTTTACTCTAAAATTGATTAAAACATTTTTTAACAACCAATCTACAAAAAAGTATCATTAAAAAAAAAAACCTAAGCAGGTTTTTACAATGTTGTGTAAATTTATTAAAAAGGCACAAATCTGGGGAAAGCTACCAAAAAAAATATTCAGCTTTGAAGGTCATGAAGAACACTATGGCATCATTCTTAAATGGAAGAAGTTCGGAGGCTGTAACGTCAGAAAATTAGGAAAAAGCGAAAGGGTCTGAATACTTTCTAAATGTACGGTGTGTATATATATATACAAAAACATTATTATTGACCTGTTTCTGTGTGGCCGGTTCTAGCCACCTGGGAGCATTGCATAGTGAGTACAATAAAGTCCAGTATGTGGATGTGGGCACTCTACTTGCTATCTGCTATGGATGCAAAGCTTAATAGGCCCAGAGTATCAATGGAATAATGATAATCTATGTGTGTGGGGTTTTTTTTTTTTTTGTGTGTGTGTGTGTGTGTGTGTGTACTTGTATTAGCCATTATCCTGACATGACAGATTAGCATTATAAGATTGAAATATGGAAATATAAGGGAGATAATACCCTGGGAGAGAGTGTGCTCTCATTGGTGCATGCTCGCACAAAATTACACACACATTCACAGAGAAAGAAAACAAATCATAGATAAATTATCTTCCATAGTATTGCAGGAAGTGTTGAATTTGGGCAATGACCGCAGCCATGTTTTGTTGTACTTTGACTGTAACACCATTCTGTCGTTGTAAAATGTGGTTGTGGTTTCTGTCCTTTGAAGTGGCGATGTTAGACAGATGGTTGTTTTCTGTGAGGGATGATATTTTCAGACTTCATACCATTGACTGAACCACAACACTGAGTGATTTATAAGCCAATAAGAGCACATGAGAGCGCAGACACTTCCCACATTTGCCATTTGTGACTGTAGAGAAAGAGAAATTGTTCAGAATGATTGATGGCAAAGTCACAGTTAGATTATTTCAAATGGATCGGTTATATTCTAATTGGTTTTCTAAACATTTTACATAAACAAGGCTAACCAATCTCGTGAGGTTTCAGTCTGTCTGAGATATTGGATAATAAGAGACACTGATGTGGGTCTGAAAATATCCCTTTTTGCATTCTGAAGCTGTTCTCCTCTGATCCCAAGGTTAATGAGTGTAAACAGCACATTCAATTTGCATGACCTGTGCAGCTTTGTGTGGAAATCTTTGTGACATGTAGACACACACACGCACACACACACACATGCACGCGCACGCACACGCACACGTACGCACACGCACACACACACACACACACACACACATTTTCCCAAGAAAATATTACAGAGAAGTTGTTGTAGGTCATTAAAGAAAGTAACAAATATGTAACTTTTTAGATAAAAACAGAATCAAGGCTGTTCTGGGATTTTACCTGCAGTGACGGAAGCAAGTGAGAGCCAAGGTCTGCAGAAGAACTGTGACAAGTTCGCCAAGATATTTGGAACAACCTACTAGCCGAATTCCTTAAAAAACTGCTCGACAGTGTGCCTAAGAGAATTGATGCAGTTTTAAACGGAAAGGCTGCTCCCATCAAAATGTATTTATTTTCTTTTGGATTTTTACCCCATTTTCAGTAAATACGAAAGGCACAGTGTGGGTGACTAAGTGAGCAGCTTATCCAATCTACACACACACATATGCACACAGACAGCACAGACATGCTCAGACACACACATGCACGCGCACACACACACACACACACACAAAACACATAAAATGAAGTTCCTTGCCCCTATTGTGTGGTGCTATTCTCTTCATACATGTTACGCACAGAGCCTCAGAAGTTTATTTGATATTCAGTAATCTTTCTTGTCTCTGTTTCCAATCAAATGGTGTCTCTCACAACACACACTGAAGTCTGCAGGACTCGGCACTGAGGTCTAGACACACACACACACTGAGACACAGACATATGCGCACACACACATTTGGAGAAGATTTACCTCCAACAGCTTGCACGTGTGACACAGATATCAGCATGGGCTGAACTCCACCACCTACAGAGCAAAGCAAACTCTACTACATGACCAGATTGTAATATGGCCCTGTTTCCCCGGAGGTAGGACAAAGCAAGGACTCTAAACTAAGAAAATTAGATGGTGTGCTGAAGAATAAGGAGGAAAAAGCTTCTTCTTTACTTCTTCCAAAAATGCTATCGTTGCCAACAGCAAATGAAAAATAGTCTAGTCCACATCACATTTGCATAATGCTGACTGACCCCTATTAGCATTCATGCGTTATTATTACCATTAATGGCCATTAATTATTATTCATTATCCTTATTACCATTTTTTAATAGTTCAGAGTCAGTGCACTGGAGATAAGCTTAGTATGCAGCCCTGTTGTATTTCTGGCTCGTAGGAGACAGGCTCATGCTGTACTGAGCTTTTGTGTTAACCAATATACAAGATCTCATACCTGGCTCTTGCTGTGAAAGTCTGCTAGAAATATTATTTGAAAAAAGCACAAAGGAGCACACAAGTTCTCACGCACAGACACATACACAATAAATTCCATGAAATAATCTTTTATGCGCCAGCTTCTTGTGCTTCTACCCACAGTGCTTTTGGCTTGTGGGAAGTTTTGGGGCAGCAGGACTATCCAAGGACACAGAGGGAATTAGCATATCCTCACAGGTGAACTGGGGAGATATAGCTCCCTTCCTGTCTCTATCTATCTCTCTCTCTCGATGCTGTAAGCGCTTGCTTTTATCTGTCTCCGTCAGTAGGCTACCATTAGCAACATTTAGCACGAGTGTCCACATTAGGCAGTGTGCCATGGCACAGCCAGTAGAGAAATGTGTGTGTGTGTGTGTGTGTGAGCGGCTATACTGCTTAGTTATTAAGTCTCTATATTTAAAGATGTTTCCTTTAGCAGCCTGATAGAGGCTCAAATAACTTTCAGAGCGTGATCTCAAGTCAGTAGCTCCTGATCCATGTTGGCTGGCTCACTGGGTTGATGGAGGTCCTGATAACCTCTTTGTCTTCCTGATCCCAGTTCAGTGGACCTTGGCCAGACTACTCAGAAGTGAGCCAAACTCAGGCCCGGGTGGACATGGAGGGGGATGAATCATTTTCTTGGCTGTCTATCAAAGCCTTCAGGCTCCAGTGGGACTCGTCAGGATGATGGGCCTTGCTGTCACACACTCACAGCTACGTGCAGTGGTGTGTGTATCGCACTGGTCAGAGACAGGCTTTCAGCCGAGTTTGGTGTATTTCTATGAGGCAGAGACAGATTTTGCTGTGCATAGGGGGCCTTCTGAGTTCAGCCTTATCTAATCATTTGATTACTACTCTGTCAACTGGAGAGGTTGCTAAGAGGTTATGGCTGTGTGTGTATATGTGTGTGTGAATGTATGTATCACTTATGCTCACTTGAGCTAAAAAGTCTTGATATCTTCTGAGCATACAGTGGGGTCCAAAAGTCTGAGACCACATTGAAAATCTGGGATTTTTTTTCATTGCCACTGTATGGCACTCTAA
>JAOUQW010000001.1:200590-215287 GCA_028565825.1 Olivaichthys viedmensis
TGCAAATATACACAGAACAATAAATACACAGGGCAATGCACGCTAAACAGGACAACAGAACAATATTAAATGGGGTAAGATAAGGTAAGATCAGAGGTTTTAGGTGAAGAACAAAAACACCCACAAAACGTGGTGAAGATACAAAACCCACAAAAAATACCACGAGGATGAAGCTATAATCCTAAATGGCCACAATATTGTATAATACAGCTCTTTATGGGCTTGAGCTCTGGGTATAAAAAGCCCAGAACTGAGTATCCTGGTCCACTAACCTGGAGCTGAGCTCCTCAGTTGAGGGTTCAGACCCATGGACTCACCAGAGATCGATTGAAGTCGTTGATGGCGATGTTAGTGGCTCTTTTGTACTGTTCCTCCATCCTCTGCAGCTCGAGGGCTCTGTTATCCAGAATTATTCTACTTTGATCATACTGCTGATCTATTTAAAAGAACACATCCTCAGTTAATGTAAGAGGTCATCGGTTTGGTTAATTTTGGATCATTTTTTAAAAATAAAGCTTTAGTCAATAAGAAATGTCCATGAATATTCAGAGCAAGGAAAACCTAGAAGTGAGCAGTACTGTGGCCCTGCGCAAATCCACACTGACGGCTGAACACAACTACATAATCACAAATAAATAAATAAATAACAGTTGACATGGAAAATAGCACATTTTATAAAAAATGTACAGATTCAAAAGAACAATGTATGCTAGCATCTAAAAAAAAAGAAGAAGATAGAAATACCTTTAGAGCAAATGAGAGAATAGGACGTATCAGCTCAGAAAACCAGTTTAAGCAGTGAGATGCCCCTTCTAAAGTATCTATTTATGGTAATATCAGCGTTCAAGAATTTAGAGAAGATGCTTCAATCCCTAATAACCCTCTCCCTAACCCTCTCCTGTCTAAAAGCCTGCTCGGGGTAAATATGACAGACAGTTTAAAGCGGTTATCATAGAAACGGTCTAGAATTTGACTTTACACCTGCTCTTAAATTTACGCTTCGGTCTTAAATTTACACCTAGAACGTCCTAAGCCAGGACCTAAGCCGCAAACCCTTCCATCAATTGACAGAGCGACAGCCGACAAATCATTTCTGTGACAAGTGACGTGTAAATCAAAATTTTTATGATGCAGTGGCACCAATAAATTTCCTGAACCAGTCTTACACCAATTCTCTACTCTAACTTCCTACCTACGTTTCGTTCCCATTCAGCAGGGTTTGGTGCACAAAAGTGGAAGAAAGACTTATAACCGTGGTCTTATGTGTTCCAGGGTTTTTTAAACAAAAGCAACACAGTGGTATGGATAAATTATACAATAGACTGTATACATTTTGGCAGTTGCTAGCCACCCACAAGAGATGAACCTCAACTACTTGCCGCTTGGACTACAGAGGTCTTTAACTTACTATTACTGGACCTTTCAAAATAACCTGGATTACTGAAATCTTTGATCGACATACAGGCTGGTGAACCACACTTACCGTCTTGTCTTCGCAGCTCCTTTGCCTGCTCCAGCTCCTTCTGCTGCTGTAAGGACCAGTCCCTCAGCTGCTCCCGCTGTCTTCGTGTTCTGTCTCCGCCGTCCAAATCCTCCCCTGCTAACCCGGGCAAAATGCGCACCCCCTCCTCCTTCCTCCATAGCTCAGGGTCATTCAGGTCGAACTCGCGCCTGCTACTGGGCTGCTGAAACCGCTGGCGGAAGTGCACGATGGCGTCGGCCAGAAGTCGTTCGTCTTTCTTCTGCCGGCGCTCCAGCAGACATGCCGTACGGTCACTGCGTATGAGGTCATCAGCTGGGACCACGGAGAAAAGGGTAAAACGGGGCTCTGTAAATCCAGTCCTCGGGATTTATTGGTATTGTTCTTATTTTGTTCTATTAGATCTGAAGCAACTCACTGGCTAATTATCTGGCTCCTTATTGGTTGGACCAGATGTGTCAGATCAGTCAAAAATGCGACACCATGGATCACCAGGACTGGTATATATGATACAGGATCAGCAGCATGCTAACGCGATCAGATGGTTCTAACTTTTGCAGAAACTGAACCTTTTTTCCAAACAAGCATCTGAAAACAACTTTTGGTAGCTACCCTAGGAAATAGGGTAATTTCCCTAAAAACCTGTGAACAAGTATTAAGAGTCCAGCTGTGGAGACCATATACATTGTAAGTGGTGGCTTAGTAGTTAAGGTTTTGGGCTAATAATCGCAGGTTGTTAATTCAAATCCCAAGCTGCCACTGTTGGATCCTTGAGAAAGGTCCTTAACCCCTTTAATTGCTCCTGACGCTTTGAATAAAATTGTCAGCCAAATGAGTAAAATGTAAATATACAGTACTGTGCTAAAGTCAGAGCGCACCCTTTTGTTTAGTACTTATTGTTAATGATTTGGTGGTAAATAATAATGATGGGAAAATATATTTAACAGAAAATCACACAAAAGTCTTCAACACTAAGTGCAGCATGAAATCTGTAAATAATTCATGTGTAATATTAAACTTTTTGTTTCACGCTGCCGCTAATTCCATTCATCCAATTTCATCAAACCAGAACGTTCCAGCTGTTTCATGTGAGTGCACTTCATTTGCATAAATAAGTGATAAAACTATGATACTTAGTGTTAGAGGCTTCTGTGTTAATTGTAGATTAAATTCACATTTACAGGACTATTGTAATTGTCTGACACCAAAAAGGTAATAATGTGTTATTGCACGGCTGTTTGACTGAATAATGAAATGAATGTACTGTAACATTTTCATCATTATTATTATTATTTACCACCAAATCATTAACAATAAGTACTGAAAGAACATTTGATTGAAAACTGAATAAACAAAAGGGGGGTCTCTGACTTTTACACAGTCCTGTATGTACATGACAAATAACGGATATTGGCATCAGTCCAGAATTCCCATATCGATGCAATACTAATTTTAAATTGACATTTATTTATATAGCACTTTTAGTAACAGTCACTGCCACTAAGCAGCTTTACAGAAATCTGCAAGCTGAAGGCAACAGTGATGAGGAAAAAACACCTACTAATAACGTTAGGAAGAAACCCTGAGAGGAACCAAGACTAAAAGAAAAGGAAAATTTATCCTCCACTGGTCGACACTAACAGAGGGAATCGACTCAAACTGAGTAAAAAAACTATGACAAGAATTGGATTTACCTAGAATTCACACTGGATGTTGCATGTGAGAAACATGTGCGTAGCATAGGTGTAGCCTAAACAACCGCCCGTCTGATACACACCACTCCCGACTCGGTGAGAAGAGAGGAACGGTGCGCTTTGTTATTGAGAAATTTTAATGCCCATACGTGCGACAGTGTCAATGAAACATGGAGAATGGGGACGGTCGAATATGAACAGATCACTTAAAACTGTGACCTGAGACAGTGGGACAGTGAATAAACAGCATATCGTCGCTGTCCAATGAAAAAACATGCATCTCCAAAATTCCAATTTTTCAGGAACACGAAAACACACTTTATATCATTAATCATACACTATAAATACAAAATTCACAGTGTGATTCTTCAGCTTTTCATTGGTCATTTAGATGTTAACTGCTGTGAGGTAGATGGAGGTTTTTGCCCACATTCCATATATGAAAAGTATATAAAAAGTAAAAAACGCAAAAAGTGGAGATACAAGTTTTTCATTGGACAGCGATGATATATAAAATTGCTTATTTTTTATAGTTTTGATTATCAAAGTGTATGCAGATATTTAGATTTTCCAGAAAATAAGTTATATGATGCAAACTCTTCTCCAAGCGTATATATTGTGAACAATGCATTCATTGAAACTGTGTTTTTGTGTGTTTTGCAGAAAACAAGGACTATGATGCATATTTATCCTACACTAAGGTGGAGCCGGAGCAGTGGAGCCAAGAGACCAGAGAGGAGGAACGTTTTGCTCTAGAGATTCTCCCTGATGTTCTAGAGAAACATTATGGGTATAAGCTCTTCATCCCAGACAGGGATTTGATTCCTACCGGAAGTAAGTTCACCTGGACGAATATAAGGTTCTGTGTATATTTCTGACTGTGTGTGCGTGTGCGTGTGTTTGTGTTTGTGTTTATGTATATGTGTGCACGCATGTGCACGTGTGGGCGCTAGTGTGCCTCTACATGTTTGTTTGTTTCTATAGGGTATATATGTCTGTGACCCTGTCTCTTGTCCTCTCGTATATGTGTCTCTTGTTTAAATTTATTTTATTCCATGAGTCGTGTTGAATGTATGATGTTCACTAACAACAGCAGCAGTCATTGTCTTTTATTTCATTATAATTTCAAATTTAGAGCACGTTATATAAACGTACACTTGGCACACCTCATTGCTGGAGGACCTCATTAGAATTTTGTCACTCTTCCATGGCACCAACTGCTTTCATTAATACCAGTCAGCAACCAGCATTAAAATGCTTCTGTGCATCTATGTCTGTCAAGATCTGTGTTCGAAAATAAAGAAAATACTACCTTGCTGTTTGGTTCTTTGAAAAGATGTACCTACTGAAGTTAAAGGAGAAGTGTTTATTTGAAATAGTAACTATTATAGTGGAATATTTTTTCTTTTCCAATTTTGACCACTTTGCCTCACAGTTTGTCACAGTTTGTGTGTTGTGTTGTACTCTCATGGGACTGTTTGCATTTAATGTGGGATGATATGTGCACACACAGGGCTAATAAAGCTCAATCTGATACCCTGATCCACACCCGCTTTATTTTACAATAAATTTGTGAATCTATAAGTTATAAAGTGTTTCGAGAACTCTCATAAATACATACCTTTCCTGTTAGTAACTGAGTAATTAATATCTGAATAATAAGCTGGGGGTTTAATGGGTTAAAGTTAATAATTACCAATAATTAGAGATGTAAGCATGCAATTAATATTCTCAATTTTCATATACCAGGCTACTGTTGAAATAATAAAAGAACTCCTAGAAAAATAATGCCTATGAATAGGTCAAGGATTACTTCACTTCACAAGATTTTGTTACCTATTTTAAAGGATACTAGAGTAGAATCATAAAATTCATCTCGAAAACGTGTACAAGTCATATCCTATATAAGGATATGCTGCCTTTCTAAATAAACACTAATGGCCAATCACATATTAAGCGTAATCATCAGAGTAACTTACACTGCCACTGAACATTTTTTTAGTTTTTGGCTTAGGTTTAATCTATGTGCAAAAATAAGTCTTATATGTTGTATCTTGAACTGACTTAATAGGGTAATCATAACATAAAACTTTTCAAACAAAGACAAGATCTTTAAAAAAGTAACTCCTCCAGGCTTTGGTAGCCCTGTAGTGCCAAGTTCCATATTAAACTTATGGGATAAACTGGTCTTTTTTTTTTTTAAACACAAAAGCAAATCAACAGGGCCTAAAGCAAAGCAAATCATTTGTGCCAGTTTCTCTTCTGTGGAAGTCCCTGTACTGTTGCTTTGATAAGTTGCTGCTGAATCGTTTGATCACACTTTGAATGTTGAAATATTTATGTTTAGGTTTCACCAATGATCATTTCCAGGATGACACGAGACTCCTTAGAGGTACAGCTTTCACCACTTCTGTCAGCAGTTGTAATGTGCACTTTTTCTGAAACTTTTGAAACATGGGTGGCTCAGTGTTTAGTCTAAAATGGGATCCAGGTCTGAGGCAGTGGCAGCTCAAGGGATGGTATGCTAAATCAGACATGAGCTCAGATGCTTCTTAAGGGCTTACCTTTGTAATGTCGGCTCACTTTTGATAAACCTGGTATCAGACAAGCCACAGACAGTGAAGAAAGGATATATCAGTGCAGTTTTACTGACAAAAGGGACTGAGTTAAGATGGAGAAAGAAAGGCGGACAGAGAAAGATAGAGACAGAAGAGAGAGACAGAGATGGACATAAAGTAAGTAGTAACACTTCAGAAATCTAACATCTCTTTAGAGACAGTTAGCTTCCTGAATGTGTTGTGTGAGTGTCTGACCCCCTTTGATAAACAGCTCTTGATTACAAAAGTCCACATAACTGGCACAACAAGAACCTTCAGAAACACATTGCGAGGATGCCCAAAGTGGCAGCAAAGTGTTATGCTTTGTTGTCTTATTTGTCTTTTTGCGCTTGATAGCAGCGTACAGCATTTGTTTTGCATTTAAAAGCATTATTGTTGTTTCTGATTAAGGTTGCAATTGTGTCCTTGGATGTGCTACAGCCGGCTCAGGCTTTCAGCTTTGTTAAGCCATTAAATCAGGGCAGAAAAGAGCAGTGTTTTAAATAAGGGTTTTAGAGAATGCCTGAGTTTCTGTTTTGTGTCATGTTTTGTGTCATGTGTGTCCTGTGTTGTTCCCCATTCTGTGTGTTTTTGTCCTGTTTTGTTGAAATTGCCTCACGTGAATACATTTAAAGTTATTTAAAAATTGTTATTATAAAGGATTTTCAAATGAGACACAATACACATAACATTCACAGCATGCATAATTAATTCTGTATATTTAATTGTGTCTATTTGTATGTGATTAGGAATTGATAATAAAATGAGTCAGAGAGCCTCTAAAATTGTAAGTTTCTAATCTCACTTGCTTTTGTCCTTCCACCATTTCCCCATCTCCCTATTTCTCTCCCTCAGCATACATCGAAGACGTTGCACGCTGTGTGGACCAGAGCAGGCGGCTCATCATCGTGATGACGCCGAGCTACGTGGTGCGGCGCGGCTGGAGCATCTTCGAGCTGGAGACGCGCCTGCGCAGCATGCTGGCGAGCGGCGAGATCAAGGTGATCCTGATCGAGTGCGCCGAGCTGCGCGACACCATCAACTACCAGGAGGTGGAGGAGCTCAAGCACACCATCAAGCTGCTCACCGTCATCCGCTGGCCCGGGCCTGAGGGCAGCAAGCTAGAAAGCAAGTTCTGGAAGAGGCTGCGCTACGAGATGCCGTTCAAGCGGCGTGAGCGTGCACTCTCACACGAGCTCTCACACGAGATATCGCACGAGCAGGCGCTGGATGCCGGCGAGCTGCAGAGCGTCTCTGCACTCTCCATGGCTGCGGCCGCATCCACGGCCGTGGCCACCGCGCGACCCGAATTGCGCTCCGCCTTTCGCAACAGCAGCTGCCATGCCCCCATCGGACAGAAACACTACTACCGCAGCTACGGGTATGATGTGCCACCGCTGGCAACACTGGGCACCCATCATACCTATTGCAACATCCCTATGACTCTGCTGAACGGACAGCGGGCACAGGGCAAAGTGCAGCGCACTGAGCAGCAGCAACTGGAGGAGCAGCACGCCAATAATGCTATGTTGCCGCTGCTACCGCGTGAAACTAGCATCTCCAGCGTCATCTGGTGACGTCTTCTGGTGCCAGAATGGGACCGTTTTTTTATCAACAGTTCTTTAAAACCTCGTTGGCACTTGTTGACACCTTTTCCTAGTAATGTAAGAGATAAAAAAGACAAAAACACACAAAAATATATGGACTGCTGCTGCTGCTGTTGAACTTGCCCCCCACTCACAGAGATTTGAAAAACACAAAATGAGCGGTCCAGGAGCAATGGACCAGAATAAGTTTTAAGTGATGAGGTGTGGGTGCAAAGGTCTATGAAAACATGGAGAACCTGGAGTTTCAGGCCTGCACGCTCACATATACACCCAACATGCATCCAAACACACACACACACACACACTCTGACACTCAAGGAATACAGGGTCTTGTACATATATTTCAGATTTCTTTGTAGCATTGGTAATTTTTCAGTTACAAGATTTCGGTTTCTTTTACTTTTTATCATCCGATTTTTTTTTTTATACCTAATTTGATTTCTTTCTTTTTTTTTTGTCTTTATGTAATAATTGAGAAGAGCTCTATAAGGTATTTAAACTGAAGTTTTGCATTTTCTCTTGACTTGTAGTTTGCAAGTTTGTAATTTTTTTTTTTTTTTAATGTTATGGGATTTGTGGCATTGTGAAGTTTTCTTTGAGAAAACACTATTTTTATTTGTATTTGGTTGGTGGTTGAACAGTGGGTATCTCTCAATTTTTTTGAGAACTCATGAAAAAAACTCGATTATGCAAAAAGTGCAGAAGCCTGGGACGAATTTTCTTCCTGAACAAACGACCAAGCAGAAGACATGAGAGGAAGCAAAAAAAGCTTCAACATGACGATCTAGTGTCTCTGCACTCTCTCTTTTTTTCTCTCTCTGTTCCTCTCTCTCTCTCTCTCTCTCTCTCTCTCGCTCATGAATTATCAATACTTTCTATTAAAAAGAGGAAAAACAACAGCTTTGCTGTTTAGCTTGATAGTGAAAAACTTTAACCATAAAAAAATCTGTATATTATTTTAAAAGAAAGAAGTATATTTTTGTAACAATAAGAATTTGCTTGGAAAGACATTGTCACATTTCATTCTACTAATGAGAGGTGTAGAGTGATTTATTTGCATAACGTCCTACCTTTAATTTGAAAGTTAAAAAGGGAAAAAGTATTTTTAATGTTTTTGTCAAAATCTTAAAACTTGGATGGGCAGAGGGAAAAGAGTATATTTGTGTTTTTAGGAATATCTTACCCACGATGACGGTGTCATTTCTGAGTGTCATAGCAACTAGATATGTATTCAGTTTATAATATTAATATATAAATATATATTTACAAACATTTCACAACAAAAGTGCTCATCATCGAATCGAACCCCTATATCGGGATAATTCCTTCTTAATTTTTTATTCACTACATGAAAAACCTTGTAACCTCCAATTTAGTGCCTCCCTGCTGTCCCATGACAAAGTGCCACCTATCTGTTTGGGATAGAACTGCATCAGATATGCACTCACTTCCTTTTAGTAGCATACTGTCATTGACATCACTTCCTCTCTATGCCTCATCTTTGGTGTGGAATAAAAGCTGAATTTAAGTGTAGGTAATAAACTGGGCACATTTTCACCAAAAGATAAAATGGCCAGGTCTAAGCTCATAAGCAAAGTAATTGTGGACATGTTTGTTGAGTAGCAGATTATTTCGAGAGCAGCTGTGATGTCTAGTCCAATCAATATAAGAAGAGGTTAGCATGATGAGAGAAAAGTTAAGTTCACTCCCAATTTGGAGTCATTCTTATGATTCTCCTAAACTGAACTTTTCATGAAAACATTAGTTTGGGTTAACGACGAACATTATTTATTTTTGCATGGTCTCAAAAGTTTACCTCAACTTGTATGAAAGGTTGCAAAAAGTTAGCTTCCCTTACAACTTCACTCCTCCAACTTGCTTGTTAGAATTCCAGTGAATTTTCCATGAGATCGGGTTGAGCTGTATGGAGCAACCGCGCTTTAGGGCTAATCTAAGATCCAGCTTGTCTCATTCACATGCATTACCATTTGAAGCTAGTGTTGGAGAAGCCTCTAAAAGTCACTTTCACCATTCTAACATTCAGCCTCATTGCCAGTCAAGCTAAGGCTTTGTGGCAGCAATGAGGCTCTATGGGATGGTGGTAGCAGACGCTTTACAGCTCTGTGATAGTCGCTTTTGGGTGCTAATCTAAGACAAGCTTTGCATCTGCAGTTCAAAGAGGCAAAACCAAAGCTGGCACTTTGTGATTGTTCTCCTGTTTCAGAACAGTCCAGTATGTCCAAGAGCAGTGGAATAAAGAATAGGTGATGAACCACTTGTTTTTTAAAGGCAGCACTCACTTTTTATTTATTTATTGTTGTTTAAACAAAATTGATAATTTCCTGGTTATGACAGAAAATGCAGTACTATCCTGAACCATGTCATTTAATATACAAACATTGGTCATGATCCAGTATTTGTTGCAGTGGTGCCAAAAGAGCTGATTATAATATAAAAAGACACAATGATATGCAAAACTATGTAAATTAGGTAATGGGTGGGAAACAGGGTTATCTCAATTTACTACTCATCAAACAAACATTTGTTTTTTTTGTTTGTTTGGGGTTTCTTTTGTTTTTTTGAATGACTCTATTAAACACTTCACCTTTGCCGGATCTGTTTTGGTTGTTCTATGCTGGAGTTAAACCTCTGTCTCAGGTGTTGGTCTGCTAAATTAGGCAAATGTGTCAAATGTTAAGCTGGCTGAAACCTACAACAAAAGCCTGATGGATTTCAGAGTGCACTGATCGGATTATTTAAAAAAATTTCCTAAACATTTTGATTACTTTTTTTTTTCTTGTAACATTGTGTATATATATTAAAAACATTGAAAAGGTAATAAGATGAAGACAATCTAGCCACATTCATAAAATACCAATGTTTGCATTTTCCATGTCAGTGGTAAATTTCATGAACACTTAAGATAAAAGTGGTCAAAAAGAAGGAAGGGAGTAATGACGGTGATAATATATAGCACAGATTTATCCCTGGCACTTTCACAACTCTGACACTAAAGATTAAGGTTCTGTTTGTCTCCTGTTTTTGAATCTTTCTCTTTTTTTATTCAGTATCTTCAATGTTAATTAAAGAGATACTATTATTATTATTATTATTATTATTATTAATAATAATAAAATACACATTTATTAATTGATTTTTACATCCTTTTAATTCACTGTCCATTTGTTAGTATTCTATTTATTCTAGATCACTGAGTGAGTGAATGAGTCACAGCCCACTTGCAGCACTATTTAGTGATCTAGAGTATAAAATGGATGGAGTGGATTATAAGAACAGGTTTTTATATACTGTTAAATGTGAATGAATATGTGGTGAGTGTTGAGGCTTTCCCAAAGTTGTGTGAAACACTTCTTGAAAATCTGTTCCACCTACCAGCAGTGTGTGAAATTGACAGATTAAAACAGGGAAGCGCACACACACACATAGCCTGGTTTTTTTTTTATTAGTCTGCTGCAGAGAAAGAGAAAGAAAGGTATGTTGACAGTTATGCTACACTGCAGCTATTGGCCTGTTATCATGAGAACTACATTAAGCTCTGCCCTGACGAGAGTGTAAAAGCAGGTGTGAGGATTTTATTTTTATTTTTTTAACAATTTTGCTGCTGAAGAGAAAAAAAAATGGGGAAAAAAGAATTTGAATGACATTGTTAAATAAACAAATGTGTACTTTTCCCCCCTCCCTCCACACACACACACACACACACACACACCTGGCTCCAGTGCACAGATTCACAGAGCTCTCTGTTTTAGTAGATCAGCTTGGGCTAGTGCTGACCAAGGGGTTAGCCTTCATTCCAGGACTAATTAAGATAATTGTGTTCGAGGCCCAATGCCGATCACTGCCTGGAGACCATAAAGCCAATAGTGGCTCTGTTAATTCCCCAATGGAGCGCACAAATCAGGTTGCACTCGGTAGTTTAGACTGGTGCAGGCATCATTGAGGCTTGAAGCTTTACTGCAAGTCAGAGCTTGGCCGTGGGAGTAATTGGTGAAAAGCCCCAGTCTCTTACTTTATCTCTCCCTCTGCCTTGCTCCCTCTTTCTCACATCAGAGCCTATAACTCACAGCCCTGCTGTAAAACCGGGATTCAGCAATCAATAGGACTTTTCATTCTGCTCTGCTTCTTCCCTAGACCTCAACCACTGAATCCCATACCACACACACATACACACTGAGGCAGGTGAGTCAGTATACACCGCAAATAAGTGCTCTTGTCATGCTTTGCCCGGATCCGAGGAAAGGACACGTGCACGTAGCCATTTAACAACATCTTTACTAAACAACACAAACGAAACAGCGTACACGAAACATAACAAAGAACATCAGACGACAACGGACATGGAAAACACAGGGTTTCAGTACACACATTAATAGGGCACAGACGAGAAACAGCTGGGGACAATGAAGCATGAGACAGGGCGTGACTTTGATGGATATAAACACAAACACGCACGTTGCGCACGTGGCGGTCATGGCCACCGGCAAGCGGTCACGCGCACCGCAGCGCGAGGCGGTGTGCGCGTGACAGCTCTTCACTGTGTGCATCTTCTCAGGTCTGTCTTTAGCCGTTATGAGTTCCACAGTGGCATCGAGATCTAGTGGAGTTTCCTTGTAGAATTAAGAATTCTCATTGGAGAATGTTGACACTCAGGGCGTCCAATATCCATGCATAATATTTTGCAACTGGCCTGAGTGGTTATGTTAGATGTAAATAACTTCCACTGGAGCCGTCTTTGCTCAAGCTAATGAGGTTTGGAGGTGGCAAGAAATTCAATTTAGATTAAAGGAAAAAAAGAAACCTTCATAAAACTGTTTATGTATTTATTGACTCCGTCTTCAGTGTCATGGAGGCATTGTTACATTATAAATAATTCTAATGTCTAAAATGTATTTTTCTGTTCTATTTACTTAAGTCCACTTGCAACCTGTGCGCACACTCTTAGGAAAAATTTTTTAATCTAGAATCCTAAAGAGTTCTTCGGTTTGTCCCTCTGTGGGAGCCCTTAAAGGTTCTATGTAGAACCCTACTTCAGAGTGTTTCCCTATCAGAAAGATTTCCAAGTAGAACTCCTTTAGGATGCCAAGAACCCTTTACTATCCAAAGAAGGGCAGCCTTCAAAAATGATCCTGCTGCTACATCACCTTTCTACTTCTCTTGTCCAATATAAAGATCAGAGTTCATTAACAGGGGATATTTAAGGTGCATAGTCCTCATAATCACACTCACACACACTAATCAATTGACTGGTGACTACTTAAAATCATTAGCTTTCATCTTGCTGTAGAAAACTCACCTTGCTTGTCCTCTACTGACTAGTGATAAATGTAAGGTTTCACTTAATACAGCTCCAGCACTGGCATCTCCTAGAAGAAAGAAAGAAATAATTGATTTTTTTTTAAAAGCTACCACACCAGATGTTTTCATTTAGCATAAAGCAAACGCCATCTGGCTGTTCGAAATCAGTCTCGCCACTCCAGCTAAAATACCACTCGCTTCATTAAAGAGGCACACAGTGAATCCAGCCTCCAGACAGCCACCAGAAGTGAGAACAACTTCATCACATTAAGCACCATTCCTCAAAAGTTAGTGCGCAAACTAAAGCATCTCTGGCACTGTGTGTAAGTATGTGTGTGTGCAAATACTCTGTATATCGAGAATAATTATAGGAATGCAGCTTTCACCTTTTTTTTTTTTCTTAGAGTAAGCTGTAGTTAGAGTTATAGCTATATTAAAGTGTATGTGTGTCAGGGGGAGTCTCTTTGTGGGGACCAAATGTCCTCATGCAAGGAATACATGACAAATTTGGCTTTGTGAGAACACAAATAAAAAAAGAGCCAAAGGATTTTCCTTCGAGTACTGTGGTTAAGGTTAGGGTTAACACGATAATTTCCTGTTTCCATACTATAAGCTTGCAGTAAGATCGTATAGGCTAAAGAGGAAAACCTCAGTAATCTAGACACCATTCTGATATCTGCCATAACAGGTTCTTTAAGCAACATTCTAGAAATATGCAAGAACATTATGTAACTGTGCATGAATGATCCAGTGTGGGTGCCTGAAACAAGCATGAATCAATTATCAAATACATCTAAGCAAAAAAAACGTCATGCAAAAAGGATCAGGAGTCACTATTTGTTGTAACGATGAGGCTTGTTTGTCCTCTGTGGAACAGTGCCATCTGTTGGTGCTTTATCTATGTATATGAAACATCTGCCGTGTTACCTGATGGGATTCGGCTGCTATACAAAATTACACTCCACCTGCTCCTCCTTCCTCTTATCATCTGCCTCAGATTTATGACACTGTAAAAAAATGGAGAACTATGATACTATAGTATTGACTCTAACTGGGTTGTAATTATGCCAAATTCAAATAGTTAAAACAATTGACTTTACTTTTTAATAGTGAATATTTATTTACTATTTTATCTATAATTTTAACAAGCTTCGCATTTCACTGCTTGCATTTATTTCCATCCTTGCAGGATTTATGCACCCATCTATATGTAAACAGATCTGTTTAAGACAGACTCTGTATGAATGAATTTTGCTCCTCTGCTCCAAATGGCCGCAGTGAAAGCTGAATCTGGCTGATCAGATCTTAAATCAGTGATTGTTAAAGACCTAATGTGACCAGCATGTCATGGTCTTAAGGGAGCCCTGACCTTCAGCATCGCTCTGCTATAAAGTGTCTCAAAACAAAGCCCTAACTGACTCTTGGAACGTTTCCCGCCTCTCCTGAGGCTTCTGGGAAACTAAACTGCATCAGAGCTCCCACCGACTACAGACAGGAAGATCTATTTTATGTGTTCTCTGGATGCGACCCGTGGGGCCTGTAAGGGATGCAGTAGATAGAAGTAGTAGTTTCTCCTCTTAAAGCACAAAGCGCAAATCTCACAGCACTCACTGCCTGGGCGGACATCAATCTCCTGATTGTGTTGCGCCCTGTGTTGTGTAGAATTATTGGTCTGCGCATTGTGCAGTGTGACTTGGGTTGGCCAATGTGGGCTGTGAGGTTTACTGGCCATAAAGGAGCAACAGTATAAGAATGAACTATCATTTGACATCCATAACCATGGTAGCTTTTTATTCATCTATTATTATTATTCATCTGTGGGGTTTAGGTTTCTATATAGAGAGAGAGTTACAGCAGAAGTTTCTGCTTTTCATTGCACAATAGTAGCTTGAATGTGAGATTTTTTACACTTCTGTCTGGATACCCTAAATATATATTCGATGGTAACCACAACAGTAAGCAAACGTTTCACCCAAAATGCCATGGCAATTAAAAGCAAATTT
>JAOUQW010000001.1:256836-269754 GCA_028565825.1 Olivaichthys viedmensis
TGTAGAATAAGTCTGTAATGTAATGAAACGTGGAGAAGGTGAAAGGGGTGTGCAGACTTTCCGGCTTGACTGTATGAAATGAACATCAAGGTCAGAGAGCACCCTTTTGTTTATTCAGTTTTTTTTAATCAAATGGCCATTCAGTACTTATTGTTAATGATTAGGCATTAAACAATAATGATGGGAAAATCTTTACTTAACAGAAAATCACACAAAAGTACAGCATGAAATCTGTAAATATTTTATTTGCAATACTGAACTCTTACAACAACGTTACAGCCGTTTCATGCACGTGTCGGAGGCTTCCGTGTAATTGTATATTGGATTTGAATATTTTTGGAACAAAGGTCAAGATATCCTGAAGACCCTGTCGCAATGATAACGCCATTTTGCTTTCATGAATGCAAGCTATGTGGATCTGATGCATCTATTAAGTTATATTTCGCAAATACAAGTCCCAGCCCAATAAGCCCACCCCTTCAACTAAACGGTATGGAGATTGATTATGGAACTGTAGTAGGCAGGGGAGAACTCTGAGAACTTGGGCTGGAGTTCTGGGTGGCTTCTGCATAACCATTTGACCATTTTTGTTACTTGTGATCATTAAGCAACATCTGTGAAACCAAATATACTAAATGTCTTAGTGCTATAAAATCAATTTCTAGGTCTTCTTTATTTTGTCCAAAGGGCATGCAAACATTTGCAGTCAACTGCAGTACCAGCTAAAACTAAAACAACCAGCCAATTTAATGGCGCGTACAAGATTCAACATTGCAATGGCCATAATAACAGGACATATAGAACAGCCATATATAGGTCCCAAAGGCAAATTTATGCCCTTCCAAATCCAGCTGCATTATGAATGCCAAAATCCATAGCCGACTTAAAACCACCTTCATATGAAGTTTTAATGGGTACCCTGAGGATGTTCTCCCAAGCGTTGGCAGTTGGAAACGCAGAGTTGTCCTCAGACTCCAGAGAGGGTTGAGGGAAAAAGCCCAGTGGAGGAAGGGTCACATCTGGTTGTGAAGATGATGATGATGATGGTTGTGAAGTGTGACTGCCTCTAGACCAACTACAATATTAATAAATGCTTGAGTTAGAGAAACTGCAGTAACTGCTCACAAAGGTCAACAATGAAGCGTTTATTGTGGGCAGTGGTGGCTCAGTGGTTAGGGCTGCTGATCAGAAGGTCGTGGGTTCAAGCCTCAGCTCCGCCAAGCTGCCACTGTCGGGCCCTTGAGCGAGGCCCTTAACCCTCCCTGCTCCAGGGGCGCTGTATCATGGCTGACCGTTCGCTCTGACCCCAGCTTACCAACATGCTGGGATATGCGAAGAATCAAATTTCACTGTACTGTATATCTATATGTGACAATAAAGGAGCTTTCTTTCTTTCTTATTGGCATGGCTGAGATTATTCAATTGTGCCAAAGCTGCGCTGAGAATTTACCTATATTTATTTACGCTGGTATGACTGTATAGAGGCCTAGAAAGGGAAAAAAACCCCGATACATATACAGATTACCTATAATAAAATACAATCAAATATATAATCGTACGTAATCAGATACGCTTTCTCCCCATCACTTCTCTCATATTCTTTCTTGCTCCTTCTCTCGCGATACGTTAATTGCCGTTCAGATCAAGAGGTCGAGGAAAAGAGTTAACTTTGCTTAAGCCTGAGACAGGATTCTATGGTTTTATTGAAATCTTTTTTCTTTTCTTTTTTTTCGTCTTTTCTTCTTTTTTTTTCAGTATCAGGAGCTGTCTTCACGTTTGGCAAGAGTAAATTTGCAGACAATGTTCCCAGCAAGTTCTGGTTGAAAAATGATGTCCCTTTGAAGGTATCATGTGGGGATGAGCACACGGCACTAATTACAGGTATGATTAACAAGGGGCATATTGAGAATCAATTGCGCTGTTAGTAGTGCTTTTCCTTTATTTAAACATTATTGAAAAGTATTATAAATCCAGTGTGGCATTAAGCACACTATTAATCTGTGTTTTTCTATCCCATGTAGAGAATGGAAAGTTGTTTATGTTTGGCAGTAATAACTGGGGGCAGCTAGGCCTGGGGGAAAAGATCAGTGTGAATAAACCTACTTGTGTGAAAGGTAAATTGCACTCTTTTCTTTTAAAAATGGCAGACAGTGCAGTCCCTCTACTGGCTTACTGTCTGCTTTGCGCAGCTGCTAAATCCATCAATACATGCACAACACACATGCAAAGTTCAACGGACATAAGTTTCTTTGTGGATGGATCACTCTATGAATTTAAAGGGGAGCAACATATCAAGAAACACCTCTCTTCCGCTTTGTGGCAAATCAGATGGCACAGTCACCATCTTTGTGTTTTTTAATCACAAAATGTTTTTATTGTACTTTTTTCGAAACTAACACAAAACCATGTCTTTTGTTTAAGCCTTGAAATCGGAAAAAGTGAAGTTTGTTGCTTGTGGCAGAACTCATACGCTTGTTTACACGTGTAAGTATTTTACACCATCTCCAACTTATTACATTTTCTTAAAGATCAAACATCTTATCAGTGAATGAGCACATAATGCATGTTATGTTTACACTGATAACATACAAAAACATAATTTTCTACTGTGATTTTAAGGCATTGTTAATCAGGCTGGCAAAGAAACACAAATACAGTATTATACCAGAGTCGAAGCATGTGACAGTAGTCTCACCTGTGTCTGCAGCACGCGGTAACCTGTACGCGGCAGGTGGGAATAATGAAGGCCAGCTCGGTCTTGGAAACTTCGAGGAAAGAACCTCATTCCAACTGGTTGAGTTCTTTGCCAAGCATGGACCGATTAAAATGCTCGCTGCTGGCTCCAACACGTCGGCTGCTCTTATGCGTAAGAATTTCTCCTCTTAAGTCTTCCTGACATGTTACCAAGGAGTCTTCAAATCACTTACTCTCAACTCCGAGTCAAGTCTCAAGTCAGCAGCTCTCAAGTACAAAGTCCAAAATGCCTAAGCTGCTACTCAAGTCAAATCTTGAATGGGATCTGGCTACCTTAATGAATTGTACACTGTAATAGCGTAGTTTGTGTGCGTTTTTTAATGTTAAAAAACAGTTATTTATGTAGCTTATTTATACGTCAGAGCGTGCAAATTCAGTAAAGAAGTCTGAGTCTCATAAGCTCAAGTCCAGGTCATGTCTCAGGTCATGAAAATTGTGAACAAAGATCAGGGAGGTATTGCACTAAGCGAGCTAATAAAATCCGGGCTTATTTGACATATAGCCTTGCTTAAATAAGCCAGACAGGTCACTTCAGGCTCAGTGCGTTCCACTAACAAAGTCCAGGTGCGACCTGTTACCGCTTATTCAAGCCTGGATGTAGTAGCAGGTATATAATGCTGTGTCTCATGAATCTATAGCGCTCACATAAGATCTCCTCTGAAAATGGTAGGGGATCAGTCCTGTTTTCGCCTAACCGCTCTACATGCACTCCCTCATCCACTCGATTTTTAATAAATGGGCACGCCATGGTTGATCATACCATAACCCTCTCTGTAGGCTACTGTATTGATAGCTTACATTTTGGATACCTGTATGCAATGAAGTGTTTGGCCGAGTGTCTTTTACATCTTATCCATATCGATTAACTTATACATATCCAAGTATTAGAAATGTAAAAAATTATGGCTGATAAACCTATAGTATGTAGGCTACTTTAACTAAAAAATAATTATATCCTCAATGTTAAAGCTTGTTAGGCTTCATAATACATCATGCAATAATAGATATGCTAGATTTGTTGGACAGTACCTCAGTGGAGCATTGTTCCTGAGTATTATTTTAGCCCAGTGGAACCATGACGTCACATGGCTGTCCAATTGAATTGATCAAGCTAAGCTAAGCTTTAACTTTAGCCTGACAGGAAGCAGGTTTGCTCAAACCTTAAGGGCTTAAGATTGGCTTTCTTAATGGAACCAAAATTGACAAAAATTAGCCAGACTTGTTGAAATAAGCTTGGCTTATTGAGTCAGCTTACTTCGTGGAATACCCCCCAGGACTTGAGTACTACAGTACATCACTGTACACTGAAGTTGTTCTTAAATTCCTGAAAAATCCTTTATAGATTATATAAGATGTTTTAAAAAATTGGGGAGATCCTCCATGTCTGAAAACCACTGTTCTATGAGGATGCTGGGTACCCTTGTGTCTCAGTTATAGTTTCTTGAGTTTCGCTCTGTCTGTTTTTGTTGTCTTCTCTTAGAGAACGGGAAGCTGTATGTGTGGGGTGATAACTCAGAAGGGCAGATTGGTTTGGGAAAGGAGGAGGGAACTTCGACTCCACGGGAACTTTCTGTAGGAAAACGGGTGGCCTGGATTTCCTGTGGTTACTACCACTCTGCTTTTGTAACAGGTACAATTACTCACCCGAGCATACTTGTTAGGAGTTGATTATGCCTGACAATGATGTTTTTAAGACTTTTTGATATGCTAGATGCAATTTAAGTTACACTAGATTTTTATTATAAATTAATATTTGTGGAAACAGTACAGCAATGGTCAAGCTTTTCACCATTACTGTTTGTCTAATTCTGTGTCTATGACTCATGATCCATTAACCCTAACATCTTTTCACTGGCCTTCAGTGGCTGATGGTGCGCAACATAATGCATCATTAACTTGAACGAATGAAACGCACAGGTCATGCTACAGCCCGCTGCTAAGTAATAGCTGTGTTGTGCATTCCAGAGGACGGGGCTTTATTCACCTTTGGAGAGAGAGACAGTGGGAAGCTGGGATTGTCCACAGCACAGCTGCCCAATCACAAAGTGCCTCAGCAAGTAGAGGGCATCTCTGAACGGGTGCTGCAGGTGGCATGCGGGAGTGGCCACACACTGGCACTCACAGGTACTGCAACTGTACTGTCGCAATAAGTGTCATTTTGAGAAGTAGTTAAATCTCTCTATGTAAGTACTGGAAAATGTGGAAACAGCTCTTATTCTTGAGAGGTGCACGAAAGATATTGAATATGTGAATATGATCATCCCAAACAGACCATACACAGATCTAATGCTAGCTCCTGACACTCACTGCTGTAATTTGACAAACGGCATCTCTTGTGCAGTCCCTGGAAAAAAATTAATAAAAATGTTGTCTGTCTCGCTTCCTCTGTACTATCACTTCTCTTGTCCCCTGCATACGTTTGAATCTCTTTTTTCTGGTCCCTGATGTGCGTTTGTGTGTTTGTGATCTTACTCAGAGAATTACCTGTATTCATTCGGCCTGGGTCAGTTTGGCCAGCTGGGTCACGGCACCTTCATCTTTGAGTCCCGTTTGCCCAGAGTGGTGGAACATTTCCGCAAGGGGAGAGTAAAACACGTAGCATGTGGAGAAAATCACACTGCTGCGCTCACAGGTACTGCAATAGGACCAACTTATAACCTCTGCTGGTCTGCTTATGTACTGGGCAACTTTATGCTACATTTATAAAGCAGTAAAACCATGTTTCATTATTTAGCTGTTCTTTGTTTTTATTTTTGCCTTTAGTATTTTTTTGTTTGTTTGTTTGAATTATCTTTGATTATTTTAGGTAATTTTATTCATTTTATATGTAATTTCTATATGGATTATTATTATTATTATTATTATTTTATATTTTTTCTCCTGCTGCTACTGCTGCCAAATTCTGCAAAATGTCACCATCACTCCTAACACTAATGTGTGTGCTGCACTTCTTTATTACTAGCCATAAACAAACTAATTATAATGTTCACTAATACTCATAAAAGATTACTATTTAATGGTTGTTTTAATAGCAGAAATAAATCTGCACAAATATGGATTCAACAAAAATGCATATACTCAAACCTCCTTTAATCCTCCCTTGATTCATATTCATCAATAAATAGGTTTTGTCTTGTAGTCAAGTGCAAAAGTTTGCATATAGCAACAAGACATTTTGTGTGTTGGGTTTCACGATAGTTCCTTTATTATCACAATTACAAAAAATGGTCTATGTGTATGTTAAGATATTAATAGTGGAAAAAAAATCTGAATGATATCAGTTCAAAAGTTTGCATCTCCCTTCATATATCCCTGAATGTGATATATACATTCCCTTATAACTTCTATGCCCATTCTTTGCCTTCGTCTCCAACCTTTTTCGTATCCTCTGAACAGTTTTTCCTCTCAGTTGTAATATTGGAAAAAACATGGGGGCTGCAAACTTTTGTCTTCAACTGTACTTACTCTAGGTTAAGCTATCAGACTTGTGTAATATTGTTTAAAAAAAATACATACAGTTAATTTGTAGGAACATGATTATAAGGGGAATTACCCTAACTCCTATTCAAATGTGCTAATTTCAGAAAGTGGCCTTCTCTACACGTTTGGTGACGGCCGTCACGGGAAGCTGGCTCTAGGAGAGGAGAATTTCGCCAACCAGTTCAAGCCAACACTATGTCCACGATTTCTCAAATATAATGTGCAGTCTGTGGGTTTCATTATCGAATTCTCCAAATCTTACTAATACATCTAGCCTATGCACATACCCTGTCCTTGTGTTATTTATGATGTGTTTTTTTTCTCACTATAGGTTACCTGTGGTGGATGTCACATGGTAGTGTTGGCAAAACCTCGGCTCGGAGGGTCAGAAGATGTGATTCTGGAGGATGATGATGTCACTGAGGACTATCTTGAGAAGCTGCTCAGGGAGGCGGATACTCGGCCCAGTCTGAACAGAAGTCTCTCAGCGCGGGACAGACGCAGGGAGAGGGTGAGTTTTCTCATAATAATTATTATTAACATAATTAGCTTACCTTTATGGCACCTTTAAGGAACAGCATTGTTAATTATAATGATTACATGGCTATTAGTGAATTAATGCTAGTTAGTTGGGAGCAGTTGTGCATATTGCCTGCTAGACCTTTACCGATAACATTTGGAAGGTTGGCTTTTCAAAACTTAACATTGCATTGTTTTGTTTTTTTTGTTTTGTCATTAAAGCGTTATTTGGACATATTGTCAAATATCCCTTTTCACATAGGAACTTTCTTATTGTTTCTTAAAATATAAACATCAACCACAAGGAGTCCATTTCAATTTCGACTTAAACAGCATTCCTGTACTGAAGCAGTCATTCCAGCAAATGTTCAAAAGTGCATTTAGACCCACGCATCCTGTTTTCTGCTTTTTAGGAGCGCTCTCCAGAGCAGTTTGGGATGATGTTCCGAACTCTTCCACCTCTTAGGTCAGGTTACTTAGGTGTGAATCTACCTGCGTCCAGCCAGACTTTGCCCTCGCGATTAAGCAAGAAAACCCTCAATGGCTTGCAGAGGAACGGCCTTTCCAGCAGCACTGGTAATGAACACTTTTGGATGTATTGATTACTTAATAAATACTGATTTCTTTGACTGCTTTGTGCATTATATATTTATTTTAATAGGCAAATCCACAGAAGAACATGAAGTAGATGGGAAAAGTTCTGTTGAAAACTATGAGGACAATGAAAGTGTGAAGGATTTGGGAGACACCACTGACTTATTAAATGTAGTGAGTACACAAAGAGGCATCACACATTAACTGCTTTACTTGATTCAAACCTAAACGTATAACTGAATACTGAATGCTATATGATTTTATGTCTAGAATAATGAATACTATAGGATCAATTATAATTAGTCATAATGCAATGTGATAGCTGCAAATGTGTACATGTTGTATTATACATGATTATACTTAATAAATAAAGTATGACCGACAGGGGAAAATTCTGGTAGATTATTTTCAGCTTTTTTTTCTATTTTAACAGACTCATGTAATGAAAATGGATCCTGGTGAGAAGTCTTCTACATTGTCTCCTGTTCAGAAGGTAAGCAGTGGATTGAATGCCAGTGGCTGGTATTTAAAGGAATATTTTACCCTAAAACAACAGACTCAATAACTAGAGCTCCAGATAGAAATATAGAATTATTATTTTTTGACCAGACTCGCTTTGTTTTGAATAAAATTATTGTTGCTATGTCTGCACTTCCATGTTTCATTGGAATAAACCCCAGTAGTGGAGACACAGCGACAACAAGGAAATTAACATCTATATTTTTGACTATAGCTTTAGTTACTGAGCCTAATATTGTTTTAAGATGAAATATAACATTAAGAGAAAATCATGACCACTGAGCTACCAAGGCCCAGCAGGGACTTGAAATCTGGACCCTCAGATTAAAAGTCTCAATCTTCTATTATAGGTTTTTAAAAATGACACAATACAGGCACATTTCAAACTCATATTTAGTAGTGTTTCTGCTATTATCAAGAGCTAATAGAAGCTTGTAAGACTGGATACAGAAACAATACCAGACACTGGATTTATAGCCCCTGCCAACTTACGTTCATGAGTAGCTTCTTACTATTATCTATAGCTTCTGTGGTGAATTTACCATCGACTTCAAAATAAAGAACAATGTTGGTTTTTTAAGTTGAGAGATTTCTTATTGATTGATTGATTGATTCATTCATTCATTCATTCATTGCCATGTTCTTCTTGACCCCTGTGAGTTAGGCTGAACTTTATCGGAAGGTGACAGAGTAGTTTCATGTACGAATCAGAATTAGGAATATGCACCAGAGACCCCTTTTATTCCAACCACAGAAAAAAACTGACTCCTTTCCACTCGCTTAGTATCTTTTGTGCCTGAGCAACCATCCTCAAACATGCATTCAACTAGCATTTTTAGCATTTTGTATACACAGTATTTAGAACAGTAGTTTACACGTGGTCATGGCAAGTAGTTTTACCTCACGTTTTTTCAAAGGCTGCAAATAGAACTGGAATGAGCAGAGTGGCTGTAAAAGGTAGGGCTCTAGTTATTTAGCCTGTACCTGCCGTGGTGTTGTCAGTGTGATAGCAGGCAGTTAAATGTGAGTACAATAAAGCTAATTTTGATCCAGAAGTAGTAACTATTGTCTCACTTATTCCCAAATTTCCCCTTGGGGATCAATAAAGTACATCCATCCATCTATCTATCTATCTATCTATCTATCTATCTATCTATCTATATCTATACCGCTTCTGCACCGTTGCGCCGTCACTTAGTAATACTATACTAATCAGAGTAGTTTTATTTAAAAGCTGTAATTAGCACCGCAGCAATCAATTGCACACAAACCACAAACCTTGCCCCTAGAAATATGTACAAAATAAAACCTGCAACAAGACTTAAAACTTGCCACTTCCAATCATTTTGCAATCTGACACACCCAAACAGTTCTCATCAGGTGGAAAATTGGAGCGATTAACTGTCATTACATTGTAGTTAAGGAAGCATATTTCTTGAATCTACACTTGGTGAATACTTATTAAGTAACAGACATTTAGTATCACAAACACAAAGACTTTTTTAACATTTAAAACCATGTTGTCAGAGGCTTTAAAGTGAATCAGGTTCAACTCTGTCGGATCATAAGTCTACAGGACTTAATTTAAAATGATCTAAACGTCTAACAAACAGTTCTATTTTAATGCTCACTCGTTCTACCCCTTAGCATGGCTTTCTCCATAACTCTGCCATTAACTTAGCTTTTCTATTGTTTGTTTTTCAGCTTTGCGTTCATTCTGCACTAATTTTTCCTGCACTGCATGTTCACTCATTTCTCTCTCTCTAACTTTCTCTCTTTTTGTCCTCTGCTTCCTGGGGCTTGGATAGAAGAAGGTTAAAGCTGGAAAAAAGCACATTAAGGTGGTGGAGCAGTCTACACATGACCCTGTCTCTTCTAATGGGTGGGCAGGACTTACCTCTAGCAAGGCCCCGCCCACTGAATTAATAAGAAGTCACAGTGGCAAATCACTGCTCGGAAAATCGCAACGTTGCGGAATTCCCTATCAAAGTTCCCAGAGTTGGGACAGTGATGAAGGGAATGTTGGGAAGGAAAGTAGGCCTGTTAGACACAAAGCAATGAGAAGTAAAGCTAAAACAGAGAGCCAACCAAAGAACCTGACTGAGTCTAAGCCTGACTTGCCCATACATACAGCAGGGCAAAGCCAACTAATTGAGATTGGGAGTAGAACTAAATCGCACACTAAAAAGCCTAAAGGAAAAGCCCAGCCAAGTCGAGAAGATTTAAGCAAGTCTGAGTTTAAAGTACGTTCAATTGAGGTTAAAGCACGTTCAATTGAAGTGAAAGGTGCTGAGATGGAGATTGAGAAAGAAACTTATGAATCAGAAGAAAAGGTTAAACTCTTAAGACAAGAGGATTTAGACAAAGCAGGATACAAAACACACCAGAGGTCAGAGGCCAAAAGACAGCAAGAAGCGTTTGAGGAAAAAGAAAACATCATGAAGATGAAGTCTGAAGAAAAACACCTCAAACAGGCTACAGGTAGTAGGAAAGTCATTACAGGGAAAGAGGTGCCTAGAGAGGTTGCTGCACAAATCACACAGGTGAAACACACACCTGGAGAGTTCAAAAGCAAGGTAGCAAAGGTAAAAAGTAAACCAATAGTTGTGCAAAGCAAATTACTGGACAATACCCTTGAGTTTGATGCAAGGGCAGGTTCAAAAAAGCATGATTTAAGGGCAGTGGATGGCAGCACTAGTATTGAACAGCTTAATCAAGCGCAGGTACCATCCAAGAAGACCCCGTCTACCAGTCCTAAGGGAAACACGGAAACGAAAAAGGGGTTTCTGATAGACTTTGAAGCAGCAGCCAGTTCAATGAACAGCATATGGTCAGAATCAGAACTACAATCTGAGAGCACCCAGCCAAACTCTCTCATGGGGGTGACCTCACTAATAGAGGACCTGCGAATGGAGACTCCTGTGCACGTGCTGAGAAAGGTGTCCCGAGCAACATCTGGCAACTCCTCACAAGCTAGTTCACGTAGGCAGAGCCCAAACACACTGGATGAACAGACTCTTTCAGACGCTGCCTCTCTCAGCGAGGCTTCCAAAGATGCAGAGGCGCAAGTAAGCAAAAGGACGGCGGTTACCATTAATGTAATGCCTGAACCCGGACCTTCAGATGAGGAAATGGAGAGGAGCACGGCTCAATATCAGTCTGAGGACCCTTTTTCAGAGGAGGAGAAAAGTGAGAACCTCACAGATAAAGGAGGAGAGGGTGGGAGGGATGAGATTGGTCAGTTATCACAGGAGGAGGAAGACGAGGATGGGAGTAGAGGGATGACAGACACTGAAGGATTGTTGAAAGGAGGGGAGAAGAGCAGCAGTGTGGAGTATAGTGAAGAAGAGAGTAAGACTGTTGGTGAAGTGACAAATGATGATGGTGAGGAGCAAGATGATGACACGAGCGAAGACGAAGAGCGTGAAGGAGAGGGAAAAGAGGAGAAAAGTAACACCAAAGCAGAGAATGGAAAGAAGAGTGAGGCAGAGCCTGAGGAAGAAGAGAGCAGTCATGAGCTGGAGAATAGAGAGGAGGAAGAAATAAGTGAGACAAGAAAAGATGAAGAGATTGAGGATGAAGAGAAAAGCAGAATGAGCAATGATGAAGAAGAAAAGAGCAGTAAAGAATCGGGTGGAAAGACAGAGAACCAGAGTGGTGAGTCAGAGGAGGAGTCCAAAGAAGATGAGGGAGAGGAGAAGGAGAGTGAAGAAGAGGAGGAAAGTTCTAAATCTGAAAGTGTTAGTGAGGCTGAGGAGGATAACGGTAAAGGGGTCGAGAGTGGAGAGGAGGGAGAAGAGGAAGAAGAAAAGAATACTTCTGAAGAGGAGGGGTCTGTGAGGAAAGAGAATGAGACAGAGGATGAAGGGGAAAGTGGAAATGAAAGTGAGGCAGAGGATGAAAGTGAGGCAGCACAGGACGAGAGTGGGTCAGGAGAGCAGGAGAGTGAGGAAGGCGAAAAGGAAGAGAGTGAGGAAGGAGAGGAGGAGAGTGAGGAAGAAGAGGAGGAGAGTGAGGAAGGAGAGGAAGAGAATGTGGCAGAAGAGGAAGAGAGTGATGAAGAAGAGGCAGAGAGTGAAGCAGAAGAGGAAGAGAGTGAGGAAGAAGAGGCAGAGAGTGAAGCAGGAAAGGAAGAGAGTGAGGAAGAAGAGGAGAGTGAAACAGGAAAGGAAGAGAGTGAAGAAGAAGAGGAGAGTGAAGAAGAAGAGGAAGAAATTGAAAAAGAGGAGGAGAGTGAAGCAGGAAAGGAAGAGAGTGAAGAAGACGAGGAGGAGAGTGGAAAAACGGAAGATGAGGGAGAAGAGGAGGATAGTGAGGGAGAGGAGGAGAGTGATGATGAAAAGAAAGAAAGTGGGGAAGAAGAGGAAGGTGAGGATAGTGAAGCAGAATCAGAGCAGGAGAATGAAGGGGAAGAAGGCGAGGAAGAAAAGAGTGAAGCAGGGAAGGAGGAAGAAGACAATGAAGATGAAAAAGAGGAGGAGGAAGGTGGTGAGCAAGCAGGAGAGGAAGAGGAGGATGAAGCAGAGAAAAGTGAAGAAGAGAGAGGCCAAGTAGATGAAGAGGAGGAAGGAGGAGAGGAGTCTGAAGAAGAAGAAGAGGAAGAAGAAGAAAAACCGAAGAAGAAACGAAAAGGAAATGAAAAGGCATCTGCGTCATCCAAATCAAAGCAAGAGGCCACAAAGACTAAGCAGGGAAACAAGCCTAAAAAGGGTTCCGCTAGAAAACACCAGTCAGACTCTGAGTCTCAGGAGCCTCGGCAGTTCTGGGATGATGTGCTACCTCATTACCTCAACTTAAAATAAACCCACAACCTCAACCTTACTCTATTCCACTATCTCAGTATTACAAATATATACTATTTCTGTATATTTGTCTCATTTTTCTCACCCATCTCATTCAAAAGCTTCTTATATGTGTTTACTTGCAGTATCATTTACACTAGCATTCAAAAGTTTGGAATGAGTGTTTTCAGTAGTATAAACTCCATTTAGTTTCAGATCCATCTATAAAATGATTGTAATATGATTCTAGTGTTTCTGCACTTTAGGTTTC
>JAOUQW010000001.1:302083-315671 GCA_028565825.1 Olivaichthys viedmensis
TAATACCAGTGTAAACAGCAGGGGGCAGTATAGTGTGGTGTAATACCAGTGTAAACAGCAGGGGGCAGTATAGTGTGTATCAGTAGGATGAGAAATAAACTCTGCGTTGTGGTGATGAGGTGGTTTAATGGTCTGATACACGTCTACACATCTAACATTCACATTATCACATCATCATTATCATATCATTATTATCACATGATCATTATCATTATCACATTATTATTATCTGACCCGCCCCCTAGTGGACAGAGTTTTAAATCCTCCAGATGGACAAAGTACGCAAGCGAATATGTGAACAATGACGCTCGTGTAGCTGCCTCACATGGCAAGTAGATTCCTGGCCTAACACCACGCCCAAAGTGCCATCAGAGGAAAACCAGCACCAAATTCCCATCCACCCGAGGTAGAGCCACAGCCAATTGGCCGTTTCTGAAGGGAGATAATTGCACAACTCAACCACAGCCGGCAGCTCAACCTGGAGCAGATAGAAGAACAGCGCGCTGGGGAAAGCGTTGGAGAAGAAAATGACAAATGCTCCACATGCATCTGAAACTTGGCACGAACATATTTCTTTCTGTTCACCTTGCAGATTCCCCCAGAGAGATCGGCCATCCAGCCTGCCGCCAAGTAACCTGGAACATCCTGCAGCAGAAAACCACATTTCTGTGCACAAACACAAAGACCAAGCCTAATCTTGGATAAGTGCGCAGTTTTTACCCCTAAAAATCCCTTTCACTCCATGATTAGGCTCAAAGTCTGCAATCCCAATCACATGTCTGGAAAGTCACTAACTTTCAAATGTATTTGGTGTTTTCATTTCCGATTGGTTAGAGGGACTTTGACAGTTTGGCATAGAGATGAGGTTCTCTCAGTTTGCTTTAGTTCTCTTTAGTTGCCACTGATTGTGGAGTTATTTACTTTTCATGTCAAAATGCAAACATTTAGAAGACGCACCACCTCAGCCTTCCTTCTTTTCTGAGTTACATAAGTGCACTTTATGTCGCGGTTTTGTTTGGTTGCCCTTTCTCCGTTTGCTTTATTGGGCTTCCACTATTTCCGTGTTTAAAGTGCCACAAGTTCCGCAAAGTGCCACAGGCGCAGGGCTGCACCAAGCTCAAGCCTGAGATGAAAGCAACCCGAAGGTCACGAGGTCAACAAACCAGGAGACATTACGCTGGTAATGGGGTGTGTGTTTGAGTCAAAACACTGTGGGCTGCGCACACACACGCGTACACGCACTGAGCGTGCTTGCATGCACCATGTCCTTGGTAAAGCATTAGCTTGGAGACTGCTTACAGAGCCTCGGCATTGGGTAAACATTCCCACAAACACACAGCCCCAGATGGGAATACACTCCCACTGTCTCTCTCACTCCCACACACACACACACACACACACACACACACACACACACAAACGTTCAGTGATGAAGCACCGAGCACTGCACATGTGACATTGCTCAGGCGATATGGGGCCGGGTTGTGGATGTTCACTGCCTTAATTGGTCTAGGAGACGCTTAGATAATCTCTTCCAGAAACAGACTGTCCTAATGAAATTACTATTTCTATTTACCATTTGTTGGATCAAGAAATGTAGCTAAAGTGATTGTCAGGCTGTTTAATGTAATTGCTCAACACCTTTTAAAACGCAAACCACAGACCTATGCAAAAGTTCTAATATCTTATGGTGAATGTTTACATCATAAATAATTCGCTAAATCAGCATAAAAATCTGAATCAGAATAATTTTTTTGAAACAAGTAGAATAAGCAAAAAGCTAAATAACTGAATTATGCAAGTAATTTAAAAGATTAGAAAATATACTGTTTTTTGCAGCATGTGCAAGATACAGTATATGCAGAATATAAAGAATGCACAAATCGAACAATATGTACGTATTGAACAGTGTAGTACTGTAATTACAGTGTATGTATGCATACGTCACAAATACATACAGGTTAAGGAGACCTTAACTGTTGAGAAAAAAAAAAAAGAAAAGTGCAGTGCTTTTGACCTCCAAGATTGAGGTTTGACGCCACTGACGTAAGGCGCAGCGATAATTACAGATAATGAAGTCGCTACTGACCCACTCTTCCTGTGGGGCAGAGCATGTCTGCGAATCATCTGTGGTTGCTGGCATTTACACTCCGTGTGGTTGGCTACTGTGATTAGCATCGGCTCCGGCCCGTATTTAAATGGCACCACGCTCAGGAGCTGAGTAGGAACAGGCACGACAACAATTAGGCCTACTAATAACCAAGAGCAACCGCAAATGCATTTACCATAATTCTGTAATGCACAAAAAAAAAAAAAAAAACTTTATAAAACATTAACAATGGCTTACATAGTTTAAACAATGGTGTGTGATTCCTTTTACCACTAAGGAAATATGTTCTCTTAGATTTACATTAAAATGCTAATGCTAAATTATGCCTGTTTCAGCTGGTGATAACATGAGACCCAAAAACGGTTATTTTGATTTTACATTTGATGAAATGTACTGTTTTATAAAATCAAAATTGAATACAGAATACATTATTTAAAACTGAGACAAAAAAATAATCATCAGTTTGAAAAATCCTCATAGTAAATTGAAATATACTTTAATATGCTGATCGCAAATGATTTGCTTCGATTTTTAAAACTGTTGCTCCTCACACAGTGTTAATTGTTGTCATCTCTTAACCACTAACCACTAACAAATGTCCTCTATATGTTGTGCATTGTCTTTGCTACAGTTTTCAGTAAATAAAGCCCACTATGTATGACCTATATTAGTAAAGAATTATGTAGTTGTTTAAAAATGTATTTATTTATTCTTTTTACAAAATTGTCGTATTAGTTTTTTTTTTTTAAATCAACTGATTAAATAAAAACTCTTGGTAGTGGAGACAGGCTTTTGGACCCTACTGTATAGAGTAATAGGCAGTAGGGCTGTAGTATTAACAGACCCAGTATTATTAAGAACACAATTAAGTAAGAATGTTAAGAAAGAAAGAGAGATCCGTACTATTTTATTAACATAGGTGGTGCTAGTGTTGCGGCACGTGACCCCCTCTTTGTTGCAGCAGCCGTTACATCTGAACACAGACACACAGGGCGGCTTGAAGAACATGTCGTTTCCGGTGCCAAGCTCCTGAGCCACATCCACACACGTCTCCCGGGGCATGCACTGGGTTTTCTGCCACTCTTCATCAATGGCTGGGAAAAAGCACATCATATTTTCATTCATTATTGGATTATTTCAACAAAGATTCGATGTGCAGGGCACATACTGAGCCTAGTTTTGGAGCCAATCATACTAGCTTAAAAAAAAAAAAAAAGATGTGATGCTCAAGTTTGTGAAAAACAAACAAAAGGCATTTTGGCTTTTGTTTTGCATTACTGCTAAAATGTTATCTTTCCTCACATTAAAAGTTAACAGACTCAAACAGATTCTATTGTAATGATTGCCAATACGTTACTATGCCTAATTGTCTTTCAATTCCAACAAACTCGCCAGTGTCTTGTGTCAAGAAACAATAACATAGCATGATGTTGCTACCACCATCGGCTGTAGAGATGGCGTTGACTGAGAGACTAATATTATTCACTCATTCATCATTAGTAACCGCTTTATCCTGGTCAGGGTTGCAGTGGATCCGAAGCCTATCCCATGAACACTGGGCGCAAGGCAAGGATACACCCCGGATGAGACGCCAGCCCATTGAATGGCATCACACACACATTCACACTCTTTCACATCTAGTGACAATTTAGATTAGACATTTCACCTACTGGCATGTTTTTGGGAGGTGGTAGGAAACCGAAGTAGACACTGGGAGAACATGCAAAACTTCTTACAGACAGTAACCCAAGCTCAGGATCAAACCCCAGACCCTGGAGCTGTGAGGTGGCAACGCTACCCACTGTGCCACAATGCTAATCATATCATTGGAACCAAAAACGTCAATTTTTGTTGGAAGACCAGGCTTTGTTTAATCCAGGCATTCATTAAATTTGGCAGACGTTTTTATCCAAAGCAACCTACAAGTGAGAATACAGTCCCAGCTAAGCAGTTGAAGGTTAAGGGCCCCCAACAATGGTTCCCTGTCAGTCTTGAGATTTGAACTCGCAACCTACCAGTCGCTAGCACAGAACTTTAACCGCTGAGCCACCATCGCCCACAATAAGCAATTATGGTTTCCTTTTTGCCATCCTGTTTAGAGTCCAGGTTTATAAAGCTCTCTGTAAATTGTTGACTGATGCACATTTTCTCTAATCTGGGGCCAATAACATCTGTAGGCGTTTTTGACATCTTTTGTTGTTGTTGACCTCACAGTGGCATTCTATAGGCAGCTCAGTTTGTATAGACAGCCTTATCCAGGCATTGTTTGATTTGTATAAGGCTTCATCTATTTCTTGATAGTGGAGTGGACAGTGTACACAAGGATGTTCACAGACTTTCAGACAGTCTTTGTGCCCTTTTTCAAAAACTTCTATTATCTTTGAATGCACTAGCTTCATTGTTGATTCAATTCACCATTGCAAAAATTTTATTGTATTTTTTTTTTTTGTATTTCTATTTGTACATTTTTTATTTGTATATATTCCTTCCCATTGACACCTAAAATATCACGATTTGCTTGACTTTTTCTTCATTTCGATTCATCCCAACAGCTTTCTTGACATTTTGTTATTTCAATTAGTCTTTTGACACACTCTTTTTATGATTTTCCATTTTTAATGTTTCTAAACAGCTAAATGTTATTTTTATTTATGTGCAACTGGACATACCACATTCTGACATTGCTGTTAACCATTATTGCAGGCTTATTTATAAAAGGCAGATACATATGGGAATATGCAATTACATGAACGACATATTCATTGTAAAGCAAGAAAGACACAGACATGTTTAGTTTGGGGAATTGTAAATGTACATACTAAAAAAGGATATGTGTGTTTATGTGTGTGGCCTCACTTGCAGTGTGTGTGTATGTGTTATCTATCTGTACTGCTACCTTTGAGTACCTCCAGGCTGTAAGAGTTGGCAGCAAAACGTGTGGATCTGTGCGATCCCACTGAGGCCGAACGAAATTCTGGGAAGGAGGCAGAGTCAATGTGCTTCAGCTTCAGACGACACCTCCACAGCTTCCAGTCTGGGAAGTCGGTCAACATAAGCAGCTCATCCAGACTAGCAGCCGACCTGATGTCCCTCTCCCACTTCTCCTGGTTTATGTCCTGCAAAGACGAACAGTGATGATGATTATGATGATGATGTTTATTAATGCATGAATTAAAATAGCAACAGCTCTGCAAAACTAAAGAAAAGACACCAGTTGTGTTTTCAGACCTATTACAACCAGAATTGGTAGAAACATGCTTGTTTTCACCATAAGAGGGCAGTAGAAGCACATGTCATTTATAAACAATAGTTGTTTGATTGGAATTTCATTAGTTATCATGATCCTTCATCACGTTCTGCAGCAGCCTTAAGGACACGGAGTGAAAGTTCTTTTGGGATGGATTAAGGATGCATTAATACATTGATTCGAATTTTCCCTCAACAAAGTTAAAATGTTCAAAAAGGAGAGCTGGTGCAATTTCACTAGTTAGGTAGGCTAATTTACGGACATATCAACTAAATACTGTATGTTGGCTTGTATAATATGTAAAAAGCTAGCTGTGCTCTTATTGCTAAAATCAGGTATGGTGTTAAAAGTCCAGTTAGAATTTTCAAACAAGACCCAGGACTAGTTTTGATATCTACAGCAACACAAAAATACATATTATATGCTTCAACCACTGCACTGCGATTTGACAGCCTCAGCTGTTGTCCCAAACAATTTGCCTGCCAGTTGCAGTGATTCCTGACCAGGACTTAAAAAGCTACAGCATGTGATTCATTGCTATCGTCATTCAGGGCTGAAACCTGTTAGGGAGTGAATCTGTAACACAATGGGAACAAGCTGCAGATGTTTCTGCATTTACTTTGTCATCGGTTATGAGCTAGAATTGCTCAGAACAGTTGTTTCCTACTCTTTCCTATACAAACCAGCATCTGGAGCAAGACACACACACACACACACACACACACACACACACAGATCACAGATCATCCTCTGGGAGCAGCCCACGCTAAACAGCTGGGACACGCAATCCATGCTGGAACATGAATCCATTAGCTCAGTGTGTGGACCACATTTCCCCTTGGACCTGTTTAGAAGTTCGGGAAAGACTAATGCACGGCGCTCAGGGACTGGAGTTTGGGAAGTTAGCCAACAATACAATATGAATAAAGATTGTCTATGCTTTCACAAATCCCAGATGACATCACCTACTGACAAGTGGAGATAAATGAAAGCCATAAAACAAGGAGGAAAGGAGTGCTGACACTTTTGAAGCAGTGTTCGTCCCTCCCAACTGATCAGCTTATTAGGTAAGCTTTCAGCAGTGTAAACAGGTATGTTAAAGCCTTTGGGAACTGAATAAGATATGTATCAGCCGGGCAGCATTAAATTAAGCAGTGCTGTGGCCATCTGGGATCATGAGTGAAGTACAATGTTTGGAAGTCAATTTAAGGGTGAAGGCTAAAGATAAAAGGCCAAATGATAAAGACAGTTCAGTTATAAAACCCAAGGTTAACCTGAGAAGCATTGCTAGAACAGTGTGTAGTTAGGGGGTAAGGGTGGGTGTGCAGACTGCAGAGTATGGGTTCAGAAACACAGCACCCGAATTGCCACTTCACAATACGACAAAATGAAACTTACTGAATAAGGAGTAGGTTGCAAGGTTAGAATTAAATAGGTCAACAACAAGGCTAAACTGCAACCTAAACCCACACTTTACTTCAAATTAAAACCTTCAAGTCTAAAAATTGAAGTTCTCTAGTGGCATGGCTTGTACCACAAACAAAACCCAGCACAGACAGTGCAAAACCGCCGCGAGTGCCATCGACTCTGTCCAAAATCTAGCGGCAAGACCTCCACCAAGCCTGACACAACCCAGTCAATACCATATCCTTAAACAGCTTTATTCTTCTGAATTTTTCTGCCATACAATTTAAAAGGCAAATAACAATAATGGCTCGGCATCCAGTATTTACTACATGCTGGGTGGATCCGACTTGGACAGAATCCTGTCATGCATCTGCAAGATAGAAAAGTCACAGGTGGCGGATGAAGCAGCTGAGTTTTCTGAGAAAAGAAAAGAAAAGGGAGTTGTTCTTAGAATCAAATTAGGTGGATACTTGAACTTATCACATGGGAGATCAAAAGAGAGACAGAGAGAGAGATTGAGTTGAGTGTTCAAAAGCACCTAAAAGATTTCTGGTAGTACTTAGAAAGGCCACACACGTGCACACTACACATGGCTTCTGTAAAAGATAATCAGTTAATGAAGTCATAACACTGTGTGTATATGGGTCATTGTACACAAGTGGGGCAAATTTGGGGTTGGTAAAGTATGAATTTATAAATTGATTAAGCATACACTTGTGTTCAACTCCTTGAATTAATCAATACCAAAACAGGGCAGAATACCAGGAATAAAAAGAAAAGCAAATCTTCTTTTTTATGGGGATGGTTTTAGCGGTTTAGTCATTTCATAATAATTTGTAGCGCCTATTAGACTATAATTGATGTAACGAACATGAAAATCGATCTATTTTTAAAACTAATTGTTAAATGTCAAATGTTGAAGATATCAAATTTACATTCATACAGTGATACATATACCACATTCTAGTCATAACTTCAAAATTTTTAAATAATCTTTATTTATAATCTATTTTTAAATTTTTGTTGTGTTTTGGTAGTGACCTTAACGTTTCGGTTGCGACCTAAAAATCATAAAACCTGCTCCCTTTCAGACAAGTCTTTGATAAACTTAAATCTTTGATATACAAAATCGTGCTTTAGTCCAGAGAGATTTGTGTGTATGTTTCGGTAATAAAGTTTTTTAAAATTATTAATTTGTTTTAAAAGACTGGACAACCACATATCAACTTAATTTCAGTAGTAATTTAAAAGGCATACTTGGAAAAAGTATCAAATTTTCTTTCCAAAAATGTCTCAGCTAACTTAGCTATTGTTTAAATGTTACATTTCTAAACCTACTAACAGCTAGCAAGCATTAAAACCATAAGTCAGCCAGCTAAGTGAGCTAGCAAATTTTCTCTGCAAGTTAAACGTAGCTCGCTAAAGTTTGCAGAGAAAATTTGCTACATCACTTAGCTAGTTGACTTAGCTCATGATACTTTAAGTAGCGCTACACAAATCATCTAGTTAAATGCACATGCTACGTCAGCTGTTCTCGTAACAATGGGGGGGAAAATCCATGGATGTTTACACATAAAAGGACATTTTAAATAATAAAATATGGTGTTGTTGCAGGAAAACACGGAAAGCCTTTGCATTTTCGTTATATCTGCATTTTTGGGAATATGTTCACATTACAGCCACAGAGAAGTGTGCATTTACAGCGTGGCATCCAAGTGGCCTCACATTGCTATGTATAGTATAACGTCATCAGCTATCTAGGGCTCTGATATGATAATCAATCAGTGCATTCATTATACGCAAAATCTCTTAGCCACTGACGTCCCGTTCCAAATCCTGATTTTAACACACGCACATCATTAGAGGCCCGAGGGATCTAGTCAACCTCACAGTAGACTTCAGTAGCAGAACTTGCACAGAATACACTGCAAAAAATAAAGGGCAATTACTCCATCTATACATAGCAGCTGACATAAATTCATTACTTTACTCTCCTAACTAGTTAGCAAACTAGCCAGTAAACACGCTGGGTAGTTATAAGCCAATTTAAATCTGGATAGTTAAAAGGAAATCAAGTTCAAGTTCAAGTTCAAGTAGGTTTTTATTGTCATTTCTCCATATAACTCGTATACATTGAAATGAAATGTCGTTTCTACAGGACCATGGTGCAACACGCAACATTTATAAATGTATACAAATATATATAAGTGTAAGTGCATTCCTTTTTAAAAATATGTCCTATTACATCCTCCTCTTGTTCTACATAGCTGTGTTTTAAAGAACATGACACAATGTAGGATACTTTTAAGTGGGTATGTAAATGAGAGTTATGATCAATTTAAATTCTAACTGTTTCGTAATTTGGGGGAAATGACGTTAAAAAAAAGCACGGGCTGCGTTCTGTGCTACCCGACGTTAGCTAACTAACTCAATTAACAGTTACAGTTTTGAGACAGACACAGATGCCCCTTCCTTTTCACATTGCATCATGCAATTAGACATGAATCCCAGCTTTTGGGACATAGGCAAAGTCTGGAAACATTTTCTGAAAAGAAAGATAAAACTAAAGCTTATGCTATTTTATCAAATTACAAGTGATTAGAATTATTTTTTGATTCAATAGAATTATTTAGCAACGGGGAAAAATAAGCATACGCTCCCATTCATTTGTGTATTAGCCCAAAGTCTCAGTGTAACATAGCTATGGTATTGTAGCATATCGTCGCTGTCCAATGAAAAACATGCATCTCCAAAATTCAATTTTTCAGGAACACAAAAAAACACTTTTTCATATCATTAATCATGCACAATAAATCCGAAATTCACGGTGTGATTTTATCAGCTTTTCATTGGTCATTTAGATGTTAACTGCTGTGGGGTAGATGGAGTTTTTTGCCCACATTCCATATATGATCAAAAGTAAAAAAACGCAAAAAGTGGAGATACATGTTTTTCATTGGACTGCGACGATATATGGTTTCATCCTCACCATATTAGGTGTTCAAAGAACTGTATATGAAGCTTGTCACCATTATTCTTTTACAAATAAATAGGGGAAATAAGCCTCATGGCTTAAAAAAAATATATAGTCTTGCCTAAAGTGGCAGTCGTAAAGTGTTATATGCTGGCAGTGTCAGAGCACCTTGTGCTAGTCTTCATGATGTGTCCCTAGAGGCATAGGGACCTAAAAGAGATGCCTGGAGGTAAGTTAGTAGGGTTGTGGGTTTGTCAGGTAAGTTTGTTTGACAGGTGTGGAAATGTTATTAGCTATATAGCTAGCTGTGGAAAACCAGAACTAACATTGTGTTGCAAGGACTGAGCATGTGTCGCTTATATATTACATAAATGTGGGATTTATCCTGCACATATTTTCGACTGAAATATATGACATCCATTCGCATCCTGTTTAGTTGCAGTTTGAACATTTTCAACGCATCGATAGGATCAGAGAATTCCGCATCTGCAGAGTCTGTGATTCCCGCAGCCTCATGGACTCGCCACTTAAAATTAATGACTTCCGGTATATTGTTTGTCTGAAGCAGTAAATTATATTGATAGGCGTGTGAAACAGTAGTGCACCCGCGCTGTTTGCTTTGTACTCATTCTTTGGAAATGTTAGACAATCGGGACTCTAAACGCATTAAATTCACGGGGTTTATAATATTAAAACTAGATGGTAAATAAATAACATTTTAATATAATAAATGTATATGGCTATTGAACGGAGCCACCGTCTCGGCATTTCTCATTTACCAGCCAGCTAATTGACTAATCGTACTATTCGTCTAATTTTAACATTGCAACAATAAGAACAAGGCTAAAATGTAGTTGGTACAAGACCCAAAGATGAGGTTCTAAGATTCAATTAGGTCCCTTAATAGTGGATGATTTTAGCCTCTTCAACAAGAGACGATCTGGCTCAATTGTTTGCCAGTAATCAACATTTCTTCAAAATGTGAGATTTATTTAATCCTAATAAGATAGAAACTAGTCTTGAGAGAAAAAAAATGTGTAAGCTTCGGTTCCTGGTTAGGTGTACAGAATTACAGGATAATCACAAAATGTTTTGCCTCCATATTACATGGTAACTGAGTTTTTATGGTAAAGGCGTTAATGAACCATCACTAATAAATTGAGTATAAATCTTTGAGAATTACTACAAATAGTCATTTAACAAGATAAAAGACCCAATAACTATGAACAGGCCAAGTTAATAATGATGGATCAGCATTAGAGTTTGCATGAATGAATGAGTAGGTGCTCAGAGTTGGCTGGAGGCAAGAATTAGAAGAATTACTCACTCTGATCGAAGCCAGGGCGTCCGTCGCTAGCAACAGTAATCTGACATACACAAGAAGCAGCATGTGAAACCCAATGGAAAGCAGAGCTTGCATGGTGTATGTCTCTTGGTCTCTGGGGTCCAATCTACAGATAGCTTGCTGTGAAGAGCCAGTCCTTAACTCTTACACATTAAGGGAACACTAAATGTTCCTTAAGGAGTTTTCCAAGACCACACACACACACAAGGCCACTCTTACGCTCTCTTACACGCACACTCAGACAAGTCAGATGGCTCCACTGTTCAGAGGAGAAGCAGACACCTCAAGAGCCAAATGGAGTTTCCTCTCTTAAAAAAGTTAAAGTTAAAAAAAAAGCCTTGAATATGGGAGTGCCTTGAATCTGCCTCTGTCGTCGGAGAAATCCCTTCTTTTCCCCTTTTGCATCACTGTTTCAGCAGGATTGCAGCATGGATCTGGCATGGGTGTCGGAGATGGCACCCACGGCCTTCTCCGGATATCGCTGTTGCACACTGTGCGAATGTTCATGCGTGGGTGTGTGTGCAAGAAACAGAAAGATCCAGTATGAAGCTCAGTTCTTCCAGTCTGCAGCCACGTGCGTGTTGGTGGCAGACAGGCAGGCTGGCATATCCGTCCCGTCCAGCTTCTGCACTCGGCTCCTCACGCTCTTCTCATGCGCGCACACACACACACACACAGCAACATGTGGTTTTAAATGTGAACCAGACCACCACGCAGGGCGAGCAGAGAGAGGGAGGGGATGGGGTGGAAGAGAAGAGAGAGGCTGAACCCCATATCCCACCCTAACACAGCAGTGCTGCGCAATATGAGAGAGGGTATGGAGCGGGGCAAGGCTGACTCACTTTTTCACAGGGTGTGTATACGTGTGTGTACATTTGTAATGTAAATCTACGGCAGCCCTGAAAATGAGTTTGAAACATGAGACGAGAATTGGAGAGGTGGTTTCACAATGTCCTTTAATGGTTTGTAAGTGGAGCTATGCGCTCTGTGCAGACCCCAAAACTTCAACGTAAACACTTCCACAGAAGCGATTATCTATGATCTTACAATTAAATACGATTGCATGAAGAGATTGCAAACAGCTTGGTCACATACGGGAAATTATTGTTCTAATAATAATACCCTTCCTAGCAAAGATAAAAGATAAACAGTGAAAAAAAAACAAGTCACCAAAGTAAATTAAAAATACAGCTTATATCCTATAATTGAACCTGATAAAAGTGATTTTCCAGGAGGTATCTGGCATATAAAAATTCATGACATTCCTCCCAAAAGATTCACGTCATTTAAAAGATAAAAAACATGTTTTGACAAATATTTAGAGCTGTTCACGTATTTTTGATTGCCAGTGCTTTGCTCTCTCGAATCCATTAGTGCATGTTCTGTAGTCCTTAATAGTTTGCTCTATCTCCTCCTCAGAGGTCATGACAAATGGGCCTGCAGTGGAGAGACAAAGATATATGTTATTACATAACTGTCTATTGACAGTGCCAATTTTTGTTGAACCTCAGCACGCTGGATTTGAAATGTAACAATGACTGAAGAATGTCAGCATTTACATCTATATTTGTTGAACCATACAGGAATCACAGCTTTTTTTTTGTACATAGTAATCTGGGTAGTCAGGTTTTAGACTTTACTCTGCTTCTGCTGGCAGCAGTCCATCATCAATAATGATCAGTGATCCAGATCCACAATACATGTCCAAGCTATTACACAACCTCCACCATGTCTCACAGATATTTATTGGATCATGAGAAGATCCTTTCCCCTCTGGTTTAGTAAATAATTACTGTGTCTCAAAACTGTAATTATTAATAAATGGGGTGTAACGATACAACGTGACACGATACATTGCGATGCAAAAACATGACGATGTGCATCATGGAGGGCTGCGATATCAGGAGTATTCTATTAATTATGCCATCTGCTGCAATTGCACTGTTTGACCACCAGAGGTCAATCAACGTAACCCACACCATACATCATGTGACACTCCTAACTTTAGCGTAGTTATTAGAAACAGGTGAAGGGGAGTTTGAGATTGTGGATGCCCCGTCGTCTAAATCCGAGGTGTGGCGTCATTCTGGTTTTCCCATTTCCCGAAACAAAAACGGCGACAGGGTAACTGATAAAACCAAAACAATTAGCAAATATTGCAAGAGAACCATGGTCTACATAATTGTGGTGACCTGTGAAAACTCGTCCGATGTCGCGTTTGTAGACTCTCTTGTACATAAACTAGCAATGACACACAGCTGGCCAAGAAACAGCTAAATAGACAACTGTCAATTGCAATTACCTATATCGTTTCATAAAATATAAAAAGGAATATATGGTTCACCCAATATAGATGTAAAAACCCTCACATTAAATCTGGCATTGTGCACTTTAACCTCATAGCCATTGTTTCATTTCACTTACACACATACAGTCAAGCCGGAAAGTTTGCACACCCCTTTCACCTTCTCCACGTTTCATTACATTACAGACTTATTCTACAGT
>JAOUQW010000001.1:320736-323236 GCA_028565825.1 Olivaichthys viedmensis
CGTGTGCGACAGTGTGTGTGAGACAGTGTGTCAGTGCATGACAATGTGTGCGTGTGAGACTGTGTGACAGTGTGCGTGTGTGCGACAGTGTGTGTGTGTGTGTGTGTGCGTGCGTGTGAGTGTGTGTGTGTGCGTGCGTGTGAGACAGTGCGTGTGTGTGCGTGTGTGCGCGACAATGTGTGCGTGTGTGTCAGTGTGTGCATGCGTGCGACAGTGTGTGAGCCACAGAGGGTAAGAAAGAGAGACAGCCGTAATCAGGAAGTGGAATTGACATGGTTACTGCGAAATAACATCTGTGTGTGTGTGTGTGTGCGTGTACAGTGGTTTCAGTGCATCTATGCAAACTGTCCCTATGGAGTCTCATTTCACAGCTTCCACGCTATAAATAGAAAACACACACACACACACACACACACACACACATGAGGGGGATGTGAGGGTTTTTCTGCTTCTGTAAAAGAGAGAGACAGAGTCTGTCTTTTAGGAGTCTGTTCACTTAAGAAGATTCGTTCACTGATTTTCTTGAGATCATTTGCAAGTCTGGAAAAGTACGGGAGAGGGTGTGGGAAAATATTTGAGTGCCCTGGCTTTTACCTCTATTTCCCACATTCAGAACTGTACAAATGATTCGATTTTTGGAACCAAGCCGATATTACAGGTAATAGACTCCTCAGGATCACGCTAGCTACCGATCACCGCTTTTGAACAAGACCTTAAACCATGCAGGCTAACCGCTACATGCTAATCCTATCAAGGCTTGACCTCACCCCTGAAAATGGGGGTGCATTCTGAGAGAACAGCACGTCCATCTGCAGACTCCTCATTAGAGTACTGTAGTTAGCGTGAACTGTAGACACTGCGGCGCTCACACAAGGGTTTCGTTTGTTTAGCGCTCATCCCTGCACTTCTACACGGGGAGAGGACTCGCAGCTGTCAGACGATGTTCAACAGTTTTCAGCGTTACATATATGCGACTGTGTTATTATAATACAGACTGATGAATCCACATGTTTAAACATCACTACAGAACCCAGCACAGGAGCTTCGCTTAGCACTGACCTGGGATCAGTTCCTGGTTTTTACTGAGTGATGGTTCACAGGAGGATTTGGTCGTCCAGGCTGATCCTAGATCAGTTAAGAGAAACTTCTACAGTGTAAAGCTCTGTAGCTTAGCTTAGCACTGACCTGGGATCAGTTCCTCATTTTAAACCAACACTCGGCCAAAGCCTGAGGTCAGCGCTAAGCTAAGCTAAGGTGCAGTGCTACACACTGTAGCGGTTACGGTTTATAACTGATCTGGGGTCAGTGCTAGAGTGCGGAGCTGGATGCGCTACTGGCTCCTCTTTATAACTGATCTAGGATCAGTCTGCAACAACAAAACACTCAGTAAAAAAACCTTAGAACTGATCCCAGGTCAGCACTTTAGCAGGTCCTCTATATGACTGATCTACGGTCAGGACCATTTAACCATCACTAAATTAACGCTGAGAACTGATTCCAGGTCAGATCCTTGATTTCAACACCACTCGGCGAAAGCTGCAGTGCTGGACGTTATTTTTTATACCTGATCTAGGATCAGTCCTTCATATTACATTGCCATATAAACGAACCCTCAGTGAAATCAGGACCTGACCCCAGGTCAGCGTTAAGATCCTGGGCAGGGTGCTATAGCAGTATATATATATATACACACACACTGTATACATCATCTGATCTATGATCAGTTTTCATTGGCCAGCCCTGCAGGAAACCTTAAATGGCATCACACTGAACTGTTCTGAGATCAGCTCCCAAGGCCGACACACTGACCCAGCATTTTTTGGAGCTATTTAAAGAGGCAGAGACGTGGCCTGCTGTTGACCCTACACAGGACAGGTAAATTAGGCGCGCGCACACACACACACACACACAGGTTTGGGAGGAGCAGGTCGGCTGAGGACCTCGCGTACAGAAGGTCAGGGGGACAGTCGTTATCTGTAGCGCTGCTCCAAACAGAAGTGCTTTGTGTGCGTGCGTGCGTGTGCGGTTACAGCCTGCCTGGGAACTACTGACTCAGAAGACAACAGCAATAGAACGAAGCTGCACAATCACACTTCTGATCAGGTCAAGCAAGAAACAGATAAGAGGAAAGAAAAAGAATGAGGAGAAAATAAAGAAGAGAGAAAAGAACAGCAGGAGGATATGTTCAGGGTTACAGCTATAGGCAATGGACATGCCTGGGCACACACACACACACACACACACACGCATGCATTACTTCAAACTGCATGCTTCTGTAAGAGTCCAGAGATGACCACATGAAGGAAAAGTGGTGCTCACTTTAAAAAAGGCATATCCGTCGACTGCTTTGTTTATCACTTTGTCAATGCTGACTCTCGTTGCCTACATTTTTAGGTTATAAAAGCAGCTGTATTAATATTTGCTTGGTCGTTGTCTTTTTTTTTTCTCTCCCCCTCAAGTCATTCTCACTTGTTGTACCGTTTCAGTGTGTCGTTATACC
>JAOUQW010000001.1:328236-337446 GCA_028565825.1 Olivaichthys viedmensis
AAACAAACAAATGTGCAGAATTGTCCACTTACCCGAAACATAGTCGATCAGTCAAGACATGTTAAGTGTCCAAAGTTTGCTTCTTTAGTTTTGCACTGGCGCTATGAGGCTAATGCTGCTCATGTCGCATGAACTTTTAGCAAAACTGTAGTAGCTGCCATCTTGAAGCAGGAATCTCTTTCTTCTACAGCACATAGTTTGGTATGAGGGACTGAGAGCGCGTGACCCACTACCGGCTGAAACCGCTCCTCTGAGCAGCCCAAAGAAGGATCGCCCAAACTGATGATTGTCGCAGTTTCTACTCCTCTTTATTTTGACTGTATTTTAATTGTCTCGGCCTCAGGCGGGGGTGATGGTTCAGACGCTCTCCATCACGCAAACATGTTGTTATGGCTAAACAGATCAGTTCAAGAAGAGAAACACTTCGCCTGTATGAGGTTCCGGAACATTTAGTTCTTTCACAACAGGACAGGCAAAAACAGATCATCACGTGCATACATAAACCTGTTTAGGCTGTAAATCATGTTCTAAAGTGATTTTGAGGATCTTAACTAAAAATTACCATCACACTAATCAGACGCATCATGATTAAATAATTCCAATTTGATTAAGATCTTTCTAATACAAGGTGGCATGATGGCGCAGCAGGAAGTGTTGTTGCCTCACAGCTCCAGGGTCCCAAGTGCCATCCTGAGCTCCGGTTACTGTGTGGAGTGTCACATGTTTTCCCTGTGGGTTTCCTCCAGGTACTCATGCCAGTAGGTGAATTGGCTACTCTAAATTCTTCCTAGTTGTGAATGAGTGTGTGTGATGCCCTGCGATGGCATCCCATCCAGGGTTTATTCCTGCCTTGCACCCAGTGTTCCAGGGAAAGATTTTGGATCCACCGTGACCCTGACCAGGATAAAGCGGTTACTGAAGATGAATGAATGAATACATTTTTCTAATACAGACTTATTCTGCCACTTTATGAATCTTATGTACAAATGATATTACTACACCAAAGTCTTTTGAAGCAAGTGAAGTGTGTAATGATGTAGACATGCTGTTTGGCATCATGCAAATTGTTGACTATATAAGCTCCTTGTTAGCTACATTAGCCTCGTAGATCCATTGCAAAAGTAAGGATGCAAGCTTCAGAGATCAAACAAATTGAGTGATCGATTACATTTAGGGTAAGGAGAAAATTATGTACATTTCTTTTTTGGTGAAATTATTGCTTTGAATAAAATTCTCCAGAGGCCTATATATTATCTAGACTGATTGTTGGGAATAAAAAGACTTTCATGACAAGCACTTACAGAGACTGTCAAAATGGCAAAAATTAAGAAGTACTCTTTGAGTAGCCTAGGCTGAGATATGTTTGACCTGAATAGGGAATTGCTTCATGATGTCTGAAAGTAAGGGGTCTTGATTAACGTCCAGCTTGCAGCCAGTTGCAAGCCAGATCCTGTCGCCGGTCCATTTTTCACCATCACAAAGGGAGACCTTCCACCTCTGAGTCTCATAGCACCACACTGCCTCAGTCACCTGGGGCACACACAGACACAAAGGGGCTTCTGATGGTAGTAAACACAGAATAAATTATTATTGATTAAGAATATAACAAAGCTCAATGCAGTGCGTCCTTGTGATTGTGTTGCTGAATGCTAGTGCAATAACCCCCCCCCCCAGCTTTGCAGAAAACTGTTTTTCTAATTTAATGCCAAACTTCCTCATCATGGAATAAGACGTAGAACAAGTTAGACAATCAACCAAGTTGAGGCTGTTCTTCTATTTCCATCATTCTCGAACATGTAAATGATAGCCTCAATAAGAGTTATAAATGGCTGAGCGAATAAGATACCTGGCAGTATGCTCTGACAAGCAGCTGTCCTGACTGAATGAAAGGCTGCAGCTGTGCATAAGCCTCTGGGGTCACAGCTCCCCCTTTACGAGCCTGTTTGATCATAGCTAGCCTTCTGTGTAGGCTCCTCTCTCCATAGAACTGCCGGAGGTAGGCCAGGCCATCCAGCTTGATACCATGCTCAACGTGCGAGTAGCGGCCGATCAGACTCTCCACGTCTCCAACATCAAACTGCTTCAGCTGCACAGAGAGACAGCAGTGGGTCATATGTATGGCATTTTCTCTGTGCTCTCTATTGTGATCCTCCTGTTAATTGCTGCATACAATTAACAGGTGGTATAATCCCTGATTGAGTTTTATCATTACAATCAATGTCAGGGCTCGCTGGTTGCGGATGCAAGTGCTGGCGCTTGGCCCGCAGGCACGAGTCGTTGAGCACCAGAGGGTTTGGCAGTCTCTTTGTCCGGGGGCTGGCGTGAGGTCAGGGCAATCTGCAAACAGGGCATCAAAGGCAAGTTCATGTGTCGTGAGTTCAAGTCCAGCGTTGCGATCGGGACGGCAGTCCAGGAACCGCTTGGTATGTAGAAGTGCATCTAGCAATACAGAGCATCGAGTGTTAGGCATTGGGGGTTTATGTAGAGGAGGAGTGAGTGACTTCAGGTGTGTGTGTGTGTGTCCGTGATTGGGGACAGGTGCGAGCGATCAAAAGCTGGGCGATCTAGAACGCGGAAGTGCGCCGGTAGGCTCGGCGCGTGTGTGACAATCAAACTAAAATATTTATGTTTATGCCTTATAGAAAATGTGCATTCTCAGAAAAACAAATAGTACAAACACTTATCATTGGAGTAGTAGCTTCGAGGGTACATTTTTTGTTAGACGAAGAGGATGCAATCTGCCTTCAGAACTCAAATTTAGGGTACATTGTTTAAGGGTACATTTACATTGCTTGTATCTTGGGGAACAAAACATTTCCTGTCAGTACTTTTTTTTTTAACTGAAGTATTACTAAAAGTGATAGGCAGTGTTTGAACTATACTGAAAACTCCCAGAGGGTCCCTCTGGGTCAAATCACTACTATGCCTCTTAATAGGCATGCACGTTACAGTTTACATATTTCATAGTGAATCACAGTAATTTTGATAAAAAATGGAAGTGTACTGTAAAACTATTCATAAATGTTTTACAATCTTCGGTGTCATATATTTACGCAAATAGGCCTAGACTGATCTGTACACTTGTTATAACAGGCTAAAAACCCAAACACCGAGCGCAAGAGAAACACAATATAACTAAATCATATATGCCAGAGAATATACATGCCACTATCATGTTAGTGTCACTCCTGTGCTGAGAATGATCCACCATCCAAACAATATCTCAGCGGTGGTCCTATGGTAGTCCCTTTCCACTGATGGACAGGGTGGAGAGGGGCTGACAAACTGCATAGAAAAAGATGGGCTACTGTCAAAACAGTAATTGTTTACCTACAAAGTGCACCTACCAAAGTTTACCTACAAAGTGTATATATATTATACATTAACTGGCACAACCTAACACAGGAGATGCCAGTCGAGGACCTTGAAGGACTGGGAGACAGGACCAAAGAACATCCCTGTGGTAATGTCCCAACTCCTCACCTCCACTGCCTTTCAACTCCATAAGTAAATAAGTGTGATGATAGTGGAGGATATTTGCATGTTGATGTATGTTAGCATTTCAAAGGTATATGGTTGGTAAAGAGGTTATGTCATGAAAAGTGGCCTGCCCTTTCATATTAATCCTCTTCCCGGAGAGCTAATTTCCATGTACCTGTAAGTGTTTGCGCAGAACCCAGGTCACTTGACTTGCACCTTGTTGCAGAGCCATGGAGATTATGTGGGCGCTGGTCAGGCCTCCGCCAATCACCATTACTCTCTGGTTCCTTTTGCATACAGGTGGACCTGGGACAGTACTACATTAAATCCCCAGTTCAAGACCAGTTTGAAACAGCCATTCTCAAAAACTTCTTAAAATGGCAGCAGACACCCCCAAAGGAAATTATAAGGCCAAGTCAATTAGGGAATGTTAAAAACAGTATTGAAATACAAGGCCAGACTTACCTGTGAAGTGACTGCTTATGGCTTTTTGTTGAGAGAGGAGGTGCATTAGCTCCACAGTGTGTTGCAGGCTCTCTTCAGGATAGTTCTCTGCGATTGCTGTCACCCATTGAGGGATATTTGCCATTTGTTCTCTGGTGGGTCCTGTGGCCATGACCACCCTTTTGGCATCAAGGGTGTCCCCGGTGTCTAATGTCACTCTAAAGAATTCCACTTTCTTGTGTTTCTCAGAGAGAAACGGAGTAATTCTATCCACGGTGCCTTTGATGAGGACACGGTCCAAGTTGTAACTGCGCACCTGTTTGAGGTAGTGCTATACAATGCTTTACTGCATAAACTACTCCAGGTGCCAGATGCTACCATGCACAGAAGTCAGAATCTGTACCAGTATCCTAAAAAGCTTACATATATAGATTACTTAATGATTAAGTCATCTACTTAAAGACTCAAAAAATAAAAATAACAAAAGTGTTGAAGTGTCAATGATGTCATAGGAACCTTCTGCACTTCCAGATGCAATGGAATCAGCCCAGCAATGTTGAATTGAACGTAAGTGCCTTGAATCATTATGGCTTAATTACATGCTTTGTGCTCTAGACCTGTTAGTCATTCAACAAGTTGGTGCCGAACCCATTCCAGAATTGTTACATCATATGTATGTATTAGTATGTTTATAGCTTCTTCCCATGCCACACACATCTGCTCGCTATTTATAAGTACATCCATTATTTTGGTCCATGCCACACTGACCCCAGACCTGCTCCTTGAAGAAGTCCACACTGAGCTGAGTTCCTGGAAGGCTAAAATAGAGGTTTTTCTGCAGACCTGGAGCAGCACTTAGAATCTTCCTGTTCTGTTTGCCCAGGCGTTTGTCATTAAAGAAGGCATTCTTATCCTGAATGTAGACCCTCTCTGGGAGACAGTGAAGCTCGGCCACACGATCCTCTGCCAGCACAAACTCTTGCAAGGCTTTCTGAGATTGCACACATAAATTATACCACTAAGCTTTTGATCAGACAACACCATAGTCTTTTTACTACAAAGGAAACTATTTTTAAACGACTACCTACATGTTACATTTACAAAGTTTTCAGTCTGCATCTAATCAGTCAGATTATTCAGTTTGCTATTACCTTATTGAGAGGGTTAGTGTGCACCAGCATGTGTGAGCGAAGGTGAGGGATATTCAGGACAGTGAACTGGCTCTCCCACAGGGAAGCCCATTCTCCATAAGAGTCCACCACCTTGAGGTTCAGAGGAGGACAGGGTGGACATTTTGAGTTCTTGTATATTTCTGAAATGATCCCTGTGGAAGCACAATGCTTAATCACTCACAAAGGAGAAGTAGAAAACAGACAGACAAAATGAGAGGATCAATCTCTCTGGATTATATAAACTAATATATCCATTATATCCATGTAAAAAGTTTGGGACAGGGAGCCTTCAGTACATTCAGTCAAGAGTTAAACACACCGGCAGGTTGCCTCTTGCTCTTGGGCCTTCCAGTCTTGGAATTAGTCTTGCTGAGCTGTACCCCCTGGAGGATATCTGCATTAGAGTTCACATGCTTGTGGGGGTTTAAGAGCAGGGTAGCCAGAATTAGAGCATGAGGACCTGCTCCAACTATCAACACATCAAACATCTCAGAAAAACAGACAGACACAGACAAAGATATACCTAGAATGTAAGGCACTTCTATAACAGTATAACAAGTCATTAGGAATACTTAGAACTTAGATGCTCAGAATACAACATTACATAATTTTTTCTGTACAATATTAAATATTCTAACCACTTCATTTTAATATGGTTTATTAATTTACACAGGATGGTGTGACATGAACACTGATAAAAGTAACCCTGGTATCTTTAACATTTAAATGCCACAAAAGTGTATTTAGATCCATGCATTTAGAAATGTTCTGATAAGAGAACCCTACCTGTTAAAACGTTTTCACAGTTTATGGAGAACAGAGAGACAGAGACAGATTAACAGACAGAGAGAGAAACGGAGAGACCTGTTGCACAAAGTGAAGTTTGCAAACAGTCTGAATGAGACTACTGTAACTCTAACCGGTGTTTCTTTAAAAACACTGGGCTCTGATTGGCTCCAAGAGTTGAGTATCAGTATTAAAAATAACTATGCCATACAGCAGAGAGTGAAAAATGTAGTGACATACGCACACACAAAACTGCTCATAACTCTTAACTAACCAGAAGGACAATCACACATTACTGGCCCCTACTCATGGCACTTCAGTATTTAATTCTCTGGTTTGTATGTAATAAGATGTAAAAGTTTGACCTCTGTAACCTGTCCTGGTGAACGTTATATTTTCTACATTTGCTATAATCAGTTGCTGTACAAGATGTTCTTGGCCTAGTTACACTGAATTAGTTTTATCACTTTTATGTGAAACATAATGTTTGTTATTGTAGGTATTGTTTGAAAGTCTCATATTATTGATTGTACCAAAAACTGGCGTGCCACCAACATAGGATGTTAATGTACTGCAATGTGCAGATGAAGCAGGTAGGCTTGAGCTTCAGACAAAGAAGGTTTGTGTTTCCTCTGACTGGTGTCAGGGCCATGCAAATAGATTAAGCAAACAGTTCCCTCAAGCTACACTGATGCCTTTGTGATCCTGCATCTTCTTTGAGCAGTTATCAGGAAAAGTCAACCAACAGCTCATTGAATTCAGTGGTGAGAAACCAAGGGGATCGTTTTTCTGCCTGCACAGGTATGTTTTTGTTTTTACTGTAATTAACACTTTAACTGTAATGTTTTTGAAGGTGACGTCCTAAAGAGCATTATCTTTCAGAGTGATACACATAAACCATGTTGTGATGATCTTTGTCGAAAAGAGAAGCTGGAGAATATGTTTTTTGTTAGAGGGTAGATTATCTAGATGACTAATATTACACCGCTTGATGCATTTGTACCCAGCTAGGCAAGTTTAGTAACTTGTTACTAAAACTGCTCTATTTGTTGATGTTCTATAGAGATGCAAAGAAAAACAAATGAAATACATTTGTCATTTGGTGTTTTTCATAATTATATTATGTTGTTAAGTCATGATTGTCGTTATTGTCATGGAAATTAATCTGAAAATTTGGACTGCCGCCACATTTTGTGTTTCTGTTTCTGCGTGTCCCCTGAAAACCATGAAGCGGACATAATTTCCAGATCTGTCTGAAGCTGTTTGTGTGTGCGTGCGCGCGTGTGTGTGTGTGTGTATGTGTGTGTGTAGCACCTGTACTCAGCTGGCCCAGATGAGCGAAGTCAAGTTAATTAAGGAAGGCATCCTGCTGAAGATGTCCCAGCAGAAGATGAAAATATCTCCTAGGAACTATAAAGAGCGGCTCTTCATTCTGACCAGTCAGGCTCTAATTTACTATGACCAGGAAAAGGGGGTAATAATAATAATAACTTTATTTTGTTTAGCACCTTTCTCGTACCCAAGGTCGCTTCACAGATTAAAAACAAGATAAAACAATACACACATTTACATACATGCAAAGATATATTATACACTTAAATGTGGTGATAAGTAGTTTATAGTGAATGCGCGATAAGATAGGAAGCCAGTGCAGCTGACAGAGAATAGGGGTTATGTGAACAGATTACTTGGTGTGAGTGAGTACCCTGGCAGCTGAATTTTGGACATACTGGAGTTTGTAGAGGGTTTTGGATGGGAGGCCGGTGAGCAGGGCCTTGCAGTAGTCTAAGCAGGAGGATATGAATGCATGTATAAGTGTTTCGGCATCAGTGGGGTTAAGGGATGGTTGGAGGCAAGCATTGTTGCGGAGATGAAAGAAAACAGTTTTAGTGACAGAATGAGCCTCAAAGGAGAGTGCAGAATCAAAGATAACTCCCAGGTTGTGGACTTTGGTTGATGAGACAACCGAGATGTCCAGGCAGAAATCAGTAGTTTTAGAGAAGGCAGCTTTGGGTGCAGTCAACATGATTTCTGTCTTGTCACAATTTAGCATCAATAAATTGGCAGACATCCAGTTTTTTTATATCCAGGAGGCATACTGAGAGTGAAGTATGAAGGGGGAAGGGGGTGGAAGGGCTGAAATGGATTTGGTGCTGACATATATTTGAGTATCATCAGCATAGCAGTGAAAGTTAAATGCTTTTTACAGTCCAAATTTACACACTCAATACTAGTTTACAACCAGTGTTTACTGATTACAGATTTACTGATGTAAAGTAGCGTGTGTAGATAATTGTTTTTCCAGTGGTGTCATTTAACCCCTTCAACACAATCTTTTTTTTTCCAATGCACAAATTCACACTCACTCACCCCTACCCAATTCAACCAAAAGCAGGGGACAAAAAGTTACTCATGCAAATATAGATCACCAAACAAAAATGTAAGCAGCAAATTCCAAAGAATTTGGAATATCATTGAATTTGAACTTATTAAAGAAGGAGAAAAGGGTAACTTTAGTAGTAAGAATACTTTAGTAAACCTAATCTTTTCTGTGCATGTAGTAGGAAAAAAAGCAGTCAAAAACAAATTTCAACTAAATAAAGCTATGTCTGGCTCAAATTTATAAGAGGAGCTCAACACAAGCTTTTTGAATTTTAATGTGTATCATATCATCTGCGTGTCTTTTTGTGTTTTAGATTAAATTTGAATTCATTTGCATGGTTTTCTTTCATTTTTGCAGAAGAAAAAGACAAAGAAAGGTTCAGTTCTGGCAGAAAGAATCTGCTGTGTGGAGAAAGTTGAGCCAGAGGAGAATGCGCCCGTGGAAAGAAAGTTCCCCTTTCAGGTTCATGCACAATTCATGCCTCTAAACATTACATAGCCAAATAGCCAAATTCAAGGAAAGTGCTATATGAATGGACTTTAATCACCTGAGCCACATCGACAATACATTTTATTTATTTATTTTTACAGTTTTTAAATGCACATCTTAGTTGTGCTGCAGCAAACATCATGACACCTTACTGGAAATGCTGGCGCCCTTAAAATCCTATGGACATATAGTGCCAGGAATTGGTTATTTTATTAAAAGATTGCCATACTTTGAAATAATATTTTGACTATGGTTCTAAGAAGTGAACATTAGTAGCTTCCAACAGGGGCAGTCTTTGCACTAGGCAACGGTAGGCAGCTGCCTAGGGCCCCCATGAGCCAAGGGCCCCATGAAAATACAAATGATATACAGTCAAGCTGGAAAGTCTGCACACCCCTTTCACCTTCTCCACATTTCATTACATTACAGACTTATTCTACAGTAGATTGAGTTCAT
>JAOUQW010000001.1:351099-366052 GCA_028565825.1 Olivaichthys viedmensis
AGCCTGCAAGTCAAACTGGAACCCGCGCGTCAAACTGGAACCCGCATGTCAAACTGGAACCCGCGCGTCAAACTGGAACCCGCGCATCAAACTGGAACCTGCGCATCAAACTGGAGCCTGCAAGTCAAACTGGAACCCGCGCGTCAAACTGGAACCCGCATGTCAAACTGGAACCCGCGCGTCAAACTGGAGTGCGTCAAACTGGAACCCGCGCGTCAAACTGGAACCCGCGCGTCAAACTGGAACCTGTTTTACGCGTCGTCTCTATTTTTTTTCCCCCTCACGCGCGTAAGTGAAGCGTAAACTCCATAGAAATCCATAGAAATCACACAATCACTTCCTACACGCTGTGAACTTTGTTTAAAATCACAATCTATGAAAATGCCATGATTGTACAGCCTGTAGTTGCATAGCAAAGTGTTTGTACAGTATGATGCTCATTTTTGCACCAACACGGGGAAACAAAATAAGCACAGATATTCTGGTTGTTCACTCTTCCACTGTCTCATGTCACGGTTTTAGATGTTTTTTGTAATTACAGCTGGCCTGTTAACACTGTATAAAACGGATTCTCGTTCTCCCCGCGTGCTCACTGGCTGGTTGCCCCCGGAGCGAGACCAAAACATGCAATTTACGACCATTATTAAACATTAAACAGTTAATATCTCTCTCACAACAAAACCAAAATCGCCAGAAATGTACATTTGCCTGCTCATAACTGATAATCAAATGCTGGAGTTGCCCAAACAGATTAAAATCGACGTGCGCTGTTGCGCTTTCTCCTGCGCGTAACGCAGTCCGGACACGCAGCCGAGACGCGGCCGCTGTGGACTGACTGAGCTCTTGACGCGACGCGTCCGGTGCTTTTTCCCTTGCTGCCTTCAAGTGGTGGAATAGGGTATCTATTAGGTCTCTGCCCACTATATGAGCCAAGACGAGCCGAGCTTTGACTTGTGCTCATAGTGACACTGACCGTATCGAAAAGCGCCCGTTTGAGTTTCCAAAAATAAAGAAAGAGCGCAGCTCCGCCGTTCAAACATCTGTCTCCTGTGTCCTCATTCCCTACAAGAGAACCGGAGTGTTCAAATGAGTGCATAAAGTCTGGGAAGTATAAAGACTGGACCTGTGTATAGTGGCCAGTCTTTAATTGTGCCTTGTTCTATTTATGCTTTTGTTTTCCATGTCTTCTTCTTTTTTGTGTGTGTGTGTGTGTGTGTGTGTGTGTGTGTTTCGTGTAGATGCCCACTTTTCTTTTCTTTTTTATAGTGTCCTGTCTATACTGTATATTCTATGCATATGATTTTGATGTATTTATTATTATTTCCTCAGCTGTTTCCCTTCTGAAGTCTCTTTTGTTCTTATAGCTGGTATAAGTTTCACCTAATTGTTGCCACACTTTGGTCAGCTTCCATTGTTCTTCAGTGTGCGTCAGAAATGTGACTTTCTCGTTTTCATAATGCTAATATATGCTTAAATCAGACATTTATTGTTTTTGGTAAGGTGGGTCTATAAGCACCCTATTAAGCCTACCCATTATTCCTCGCTGTCTCGGGCCTCGCTTGCATCGCTTCTGTCTGGAACCTGACAAATATGCTGTCTCCTAAACCCTGATAGTAATCCTGATTACACCTCTATGCATGTGATACTTTAGTCTAGATTAGAACTGTTAATTATCAGCTTAATTATTGCCTTTTTTCTTTCTTTCTTTTTTTTCTTTTTTTAACTGGGTCTTAGTACTTCAAATGTCCTCTATCAACATTTTATATGTACAGATCACACATTTTATTACTCACTCACTCAGTATGTATGTATAGTTCAAATGGGGTTTGGAGACATTGCTAACTGTCTGATGCTGCCACCTAATGTCACCACGTGCATGCTACTCTACTGCTACAAGTGGGACAAGCTGTAGTTCAGAGGTTAAGGTTGATGTGCAAGTGACTGGAGGATGGTGGGTTCAAAGCACAGAATTTCCATGAATAAATGTATAGTATCAAACCTTAATTCTAAACAACAATCTGGTGAAAACCCCAGAACCCAGGGCCTAGAAGACATAGGGAACCCAAGGGACAATTTTATTCCATGGCCTTTTTCAAGTAAAATGATGGCAAAATATTGAGTAAATCTGTTTCATGCGTAGTGATAAGGAACAACGCTTTCTAAAGCAACAAGGCTTTTGTTTCAACTATACACTCTGAGAAAAAAAAATTCCTCAAGAGACCTTTGGATAGTTAACGGTTCTAGCTTTCAAATGGGGTTCTATTTGGAACTTTTTTTTTTTTTTTGAAGGGACGCCATTTGTTATAGGCTTCTATATATAGAGAGAGAGAGAGAGAGCGACAAACTGAAGAACCTTACTGTGCTAGATGGAACCTCTTTTTCTATGCATGTGTTAGAAAAAGGATTAATTACTAGAAGTTTTTATAAACATAGTGCATATTAGTGGCACCTGGTGGTCAAAAAAACAAAGGGCCTCTATTAATATACTACTTAGCAGATGCTGCAGCAGAGTTTTAGGCTCCATCTAAGATATTGGTACATTTTAATGCTTAAAAAACGTTATTTATATTAGCAAGAACAAATTTGAGAAAGCAAGTTTATCAGGCAAAACAGTTACCCGTAGGGTCGAGGTAATCGGTCGAGACCTGGCTTCTGTGCTGAATAAGAAAATGGAGAACTTGAAGTTTTATTTAGTAATATTAGATGAAAGTTATGCTTTTGCAAAAAGAGGTGATGAGCTCACATTATTTTAAAAACTTTTTGGGTATGTATTTCTCTCAAGTTATCATTAATATTGAACCAAGATACACACCACTCCAAAATTTCCACAACACAAAACCAAATCCGACAACACAAATGCAGGAGATCCGCAACTCCACTTTATTCAGTATTTGTTTCATTATCATTGTTTCCCATAGCATTTCCTTTTGTTTTCCTGAATACGGCAGGTGGAACCCAGAAGTAATATGCTTTTGGCGTCGAATTTCGCATAAAAGTTCAACACGTTTTGCATCAACAGAAGTTCAGTACCAAACAACAGCATATTTTTTTTCAAGAAATGGAGCCGTAATGTTCATTTATTGTGCAGTCCAGGATTTTTTTTTTCATACACACTGCATGCGACTCAGGCGTCAGAGAAGCGTGGGGCCTAAATTCTGTCCATGTAGGTCGAGGTTTCATGCTCGATCAGGACAAGGATACAAACGCAAAGCTGTTTTTAACACAAATCAACATAAGCAGGTACTCACAACAAAAACACATGACAAATGAATCAAAGACAAACAGGAATAAAACACAGGGGCTTTAAATACATAGACTAATCAGGGAGACAAACAATACACAGCTGGGCACTTCACATGACGCAACAGGGTGGAAGCTAGACAGACACAAATACGAGCACAAATATGGCAGCCTGTCGCCATGGCAACCGGCACGCACAGTCCGCGAGGAAGTTCCACGGCGGGGAGACCATGACACTATGAAGTACATTGTCCAAGCATAAAGTGACAGAGAAATTTGTATATGCCAAATTGATATATATATATAAGTGAAATGTGTATAACAAAGAATCGCAGTGGTTCTATAATAAAGTTCTAATACAACATGGACCATATATCTGGAATGTGTTTGACAAATTGTATAATTTTCAAATATGGAAATATAGATTTTTGAAGATCAGTGAATGTAAGCAGTTGTGCATTAAACATAATTATATTTATGGAAATTATATCCATGCCTCCATATTTCACCATATGCAGTGACTTTTATTTATTTAATTCACCCTTAAGATTCCTAACGCCAGCTTAAAGCATTTAATCCACAACAAATAGTAATCCACAATAAATAAATATGCTTGCAAATGTACAGCACAGGCAGTGAAAAGTGTGGAATTTGTTCAGTATAAAAGCTGATTGTTATTACTGCATATGTGTATTCCTGTTTCTTCACACCACACCAAATTCTGCCAGTTATCTTGGATGCAGTGAAGAGAAGTAGATGAGGACGACAGCACTGGCGTTCTACACTTAAGAGTTTACAACAGAACTTCTCTCTTTCTCTTTCTATCACTCTCTGACCCTGCTTTTTCCCCTTATTCAAATTTCTTATCTGCTCCTGTAAAACAGCAGCACTTGCATTGCAGTACCACCAGGTGGTGCTGTTATCACTGTGAATTCTCTGACATGTCAACTGTCATTCATCAAAATGTATTTTAATTGCCACTACATTGTCCACCACATGATGCTACATGACCATTTGTAAAATATTTTCCAGGGTTCAAGGTCAACTGAGGTTACTCTTGTGTTTGGATTTAATAATTTCACCAGTGAGCCAGTCCATGCGTGAGCATCGTCCACTCCACTCAGCTCAACTTGCACATTTGAAGCATGATGCATGCCATAAGCACAAGCAATCTCCTCAACAAAAGACACCATAAAGCCTTCTCCAAACAAGGGCCTCTATGTTCGCTTCCCACTAAACCTCTGGTGGAAAAGTGGTGCCCTGCCATGACAGCTACTCTGTTTCTGATGAGCGTGCAGGGGCCACCTTAGATTGTCACCTTTCGACACATTTGCCAACAACAAAGAGGATTTTGTGATCATTTAGTCGGTGGGCTAAGCTGCAGTTAGTAGCCTCCACCAATATTTCCATTGTGGTACTGTAAACATCATGATCATTACATGTAGGCTAGTGGCATTTGACTAACATTGTATTTACATGATGTCCATCTGGACAATTAAAATTCCAGTATTCAAACAGTACCAAATCAATACCAATACTGAAAGATTTAGTTGTTTTCCAGATTAGAACAATTTGATCATTACTGTACTTGTACACAGGGCATTCTTAACCCCTTAAAGTTCCAACTTTTTATTCAGTTATTTTTCTTTACACCTGCAGATTTGGAGGATGACACGAAGCCTTCAATATGTTGTTGAGAAGCCTGTCCTCTGGAGCACAATCACTGCACAGACCAAAGCCATGCACGAACCAGTCCACCTCCCTCACTGACTTTCCTGCAGCTTATAAATTACATACCCCTCATGGGCTAATAACTGCCATATGTGTGAAGGTGTCTGTGTTTACAAAGTGCCTTTGGTCAAGTATTGCATCACACATGCTAGCTAGCAAAGTAAAGTAAAAAAGTTACATCAGCTTTCTGGTATACATGAAGTGTAGCTCAAGCCACTATTTGTGACAAAAAAAAAAATCAATCTCATTAATCTGCTAAACATACTCCATAATAATAATAAAAGCATAAACAGGTTTTCCACAAAGTTTCATGAATGCATTCAAAATTAAAAAAACTGAAATATCACATTTACACAAGTATTCAGACTCTTTACTCAGTACTTTGTTGAAGCAGCCTTGGCAGCGAATATAGCCTTAAGTCTTCTTGGGTATGAGGCTACAAACTTGGCACACCTGGATTTGAGGATCATCTCCAATTCCTCTCTGCAGAACCTCTCAAGCTCTGTCAGGTTGGATGGGAAGCATCACTGTACAGCTATTTTTAGGTCCCCCCAGAGATGTTAAATTGGTTCAAGTCCGTATTCTGGCTCAGCCTCTCAAGGACATTCGGACTTGTCCCAAAGACACTTCTGCATTATCTTGGCTGGCGTTTAGGGTCCTTGTGTTGGAAGGTGAACGTTCACCCCAATCTGAGGTCCTGATTGCTCTTGAGCAGGTTTTCCTCAAGGATGTCTCTGCACTTTTATCCATTCATCTTTCCCTCTACCCTGACGACGTTTCCAGGACTTGCTGCTGGAAAAACATCTCCCATCCCCACACAGGACCTTCAGGTTTTTGGTCACCTATCTGACTTTAAGCCCTTCTGCCCTGTATGCTCAGTTTAGCTGGATGGGACGGGATGGTGCCTGAGCTCAATTTCAAGTGTCATAGCAAAGGGTCTGAATACTGTTGTAAACATGATATTTAAAATATTTACTCAACTTTGTGAAAAACCTATTCATGCTTTTTCATTATCATGATCGAGTATGTGCAAATCGATGGAAAAACATGGAACCAATTTCAAGCTGTAATGTAACAAAATGAGGAAAAAGTGAAGGGGTCCGAATACTCTCTTAATGCACTGTATATGGTGCCTTTCTTACACCCAGGGACACTTAAGTTTAAGTTTAAGCAACAGCTTTGGCAAATGCAATGCTCCGTTTCATTCAGACTGCCATGCTCACTACCTAACTGAGGGAAATCTGTGCGTATTTGGCCCATAGTAACATGTCATAGTCACATATCTGAGTAGAGCTGCTAAGGTCGGTTGTGATTGTGAAGTTGCTCTGCCACACCGCTGTGTGCCTGGCCAGCAGACCAGATCCACTCCCCTTCAATCCATCCCACGCTTTCGCGCTCTACTTCAAAACCCCTCCAACTTCTCCAAAGCGCTGGAAGAAGAAGGAGGAGAAAGAAAAAAAGGGAAGACCCAGCAGCTCGGCGAAAGGCGTGCAGGATCAGGAGGAGGAGGAGAGCGGAGACTTTCATTGAGGGGAAACCGCCGCCTCCACCGCACTCCATCCCGATGTGATGAAGTGAGATGGGAGAAGCCATGGAGGCCCGGGTGGTGGATCCATGGAGTTTGTCTTGAATTCTCAGCGCCGTTTTTTAAACACTTTCCTCTCGGATTAGTAGTTTGCACCCTTGTGTGGTGGCGGTGGTGGTGGAGGAGGAGGAGGAGGAGGAGGAGGAGGGAGCGGTTTAGGATTGGCACAAAAAAAAATGCCGTTCGCCAAACGGATCGTGGAGCCGCAGCTGCTGTGCAGGCACGCCGTGCCCAACGATGAGGGCTTGCTCTTCGAGGACCTGCGCTCCATCAGCAGCGTGGCGCTCGCACGCAGCCTCCGCCAGCTCGCCGACCTGGCCAGACACGCGTGCTCCATCTTCCAGGAGCTCGAGGACGACGTCGTCGCCACGAGCCAGCGCGTGCGCCTGCTGCAAAGCAAAATAGGCCAAATGCAGCAGACCGCGGCCGCGCTCGACCCCAAGCTGGAGGCCGTACGTAAGTAGACGCGCGCGCAATTCTTCTGCGCTTTCTGACACACGCCCGAGCCTGGCGCCTGGGGTGTTGCGTTATTTTAAGAAGCAAGACATCCTTGAAGGTGTTGGCGAGCCAACACAGCCCTCCTCTATCCGCCCACATTACCATGTACCACACGCCTGCATGCGTAACCAGCACCTGCGTCGCGCCCCAGTTGCGCGCTCGCCTCCGAGTAATCCAAGTGCCGTTAAACAGGCGAGCGCTAATGGATTTGTCCATCTCTTTTTCTTTCTTTTCCCCCCACTCATTAGGGGTTGAGGTGAATACGAGTAAGTGGTGCTGAGCCTACTCGCAGGTCTCTGTGCTGCTGTTCAGGGAGAGGGAGAGGAAGGTGCGCCATGGCTCCGCGTAGAGGAAAACCGTTACACCGTGTTCCCGAATCACCCACTGCAGCTCAATGAGGACGTTCTGAAGACTTCGAAACAAACAACGACATGCAAACAGTCATTGGTGCAAAAAAAAAAATACCATCCGTTTATATTTGCGCGTGCTAGGGCCGTTTCATCTGAATTCATCTGAAATAATCTAGGACGCATAAATGCAGGGTGATGACGTTTGGATGGAAATGAATTCATTACACCATCATAGTAGATAGGCATGGACCACTCTTTGCTGAATATGGAGGGGAACGGGTGTGCATGTATGGGACGTAAAGCGTAAGGGGGCAGTGGTGGCGGCGCCGTGGTTAAGGTTCTGGCCTACTGATCTGAAGGTTGCGCGTTCAAATCCTGGTTCTGCCAAAACTGCTACTGTTGGGTCCTCGAGCAAGACCCTTGACCTTCAACTGCTCACTGCAATTGTAAGTCGCTTTGGATAAAAGTACATGTAAAAGCCTTGTGGAGATAATGAGGCGGCTCCAGAGATTGCTGTATTGCATTAAATGTAAGGGGATGTTCAGGTGCACTGTGGCTAAGTTTTGTGCTTGGACAGGCTGCTGGACTGCTTCACTTAAACTGCTGGCTTGATATCAAATGTAGTAGGTATATGATTTCATATGTGATCGTGGCTTTTCGTTTTCACTAATGTGTTATGACCTGTTTCGAAGCAGTCTGCATTCCCCCGGTGACACGAGTAAACTGATTTGAACGGAAAAAGATTAAGGCATGTAGGTCAAGTGAGAGCCCGCTGGAATAATCTCTTCTTCCTGCGTGTGGTTATTAGGGTCTGATCAAAGGCACAATTATTTCTTTTTAGTTCCCCCACCCTTTCAGTCTGACTCCTCATCCCCTGGGGGCTAAAGCAAAGGAGTTGAAACCAAAAACAAAGGTAGGAGCTAATAGTGAGTTGGAATACAGAACACTAATGGACTTGGGCAACAAAAGACTGTGCAAGAATATCATTCTAAACCATTCATAAACTTCCATGTACTTTTTAACAGGCCTATTATGTGTGGTCTGGCCAGGCTTAGCATCTTCGCTTAGAGAGTGTGTCTGCTTTTGTTATGTACCAGAGAGCACAGCGTGGGTTCTCTTTGTTGAAAGACCACCACAGAGCATTGGCAGGACTGAGATAACACTGGCAGACTGGCTGGCCATATTGACCCCCCCTCGTTTGGCTGGTGAGTCTGAGTGTCTCCCCACAGGGGCAAAGGGCATGTCAGCCATGAGCTTTGTTGTAAAGGTTGTTCTCAGGTCAGGTAGTCAAGCAGCCACTGGTTACCTTCTAGTTCATAATTATGGTTCCAGAACCACCTTTTCACACATGGGTGTAATCTCGGGAAGATTAAGATTGCTAAACATCAAGCTATCGGTTTGAGGGAAGGAAGTGGTTTTAAACTTGACTTTATTAAAGATGAATGATGACATTATCTTGAATCTAGAACATTTCCTGAACTTTTAAAAGGATCAAAGGAGTTTCATCAAACTTGCTTATAACAGAGAGTAAACTTGGACATCCTGAATTCTGCCATGAGTGAAATCATGAATAATGTCCTTGATGTGGAAAAACATGGCCAAAAGACCTTCGTTTCAAAGAGTCTTGAAAGCTTGGTAATGGAGATTTCATGGAGAAAAGAAAAGAGCTATTCACCTACTGCTTGGAGGGGTGTGTTGACATGATGAATGTGTTGACATGTTCAAGGTGTGGGGTCACCCTTAGCCTGACCTAAGCTGGTTTGATTAATTGCTAATGAAATTCAGACATAAGCTTGTGTAAACATGTTACGAAAAATGGAAGCAAGTGTGTGGTCCAGGGAAGTGTGTGTTTGTGTTTATGCGTGTTGGTGTATAATATCTCATGTAAACATCTAATAAGAGGAGGCAGACTAGGCGTTTGTGAGCCTGCTGCGTCTGGCAGTCAAAATAAACAGTCTAAAGTGTATGGTCTCCGCTCTGAGGTTCAGGTTTAAAAAGGCAAGGCTTAGTAAGGCTGTAATTTCTGTGGCAGACACATTATTCACAGTCAAATGGTAGAATTCTGAACATATAAATTAGGGTAATGATACAATCAGTATTTGTGGGAGCAGACGCTTCTAATTTTTATTGAGACAATGTGTTTACGTTTCTCATAGAGTTTTATAAATATATATTTTTACATAGTCATTGTTCATATAGCAGAAAACTTTAGAAGTGTACACTTTGTTGGAATGTCACTTAGCTAAAAAGGTACTGATAATAACTAAAGCCTGAATACTGGATGAATTTTCGATAATGTTACAGTCTCACAAAGTCGCGGTGTAATGTGGGCCTAAACATGAAAGTATCCAAGCCAACTGCCAGACCAAACACCGAACCCACAAATGTTGGTAATTAGCACTGTTTATTTTACTCTTTTTGCTTATCAACTGGCAAGAAGCTGTGAAAGTGGAAATGGCATCACAAATGCAAACTAACCTATGACAAAAACAACACAGCAATTAACAAGTACAATTAACCCTTGTGCTGTGTTTGAGTAAGTATAACATCTTTGGTGTTTGTGGTCAAAATTGGGCCTACTTAAAACTGTTTATAAAGCATTTTTAAAGTATTTATTATTACCTATTGTTGCATTGCCCCTTTTAAGCAACTCTATTCGTAGTCATTATTACAAGATTTACACTCCTTTTTGAAATTTATCGTGTATAAACTTCATTTACCTGAAATTATACCACTCGTTTTTGAGTAAAGTAAGTATTTATTTGGAGTACTGTAGACCAGAGAAAAACCTTGTTTATCAAAGACTGGTTTAGGCTAGACTGATATGTTTTAGTTTAGCCAAGATACTTGCAAGCATTACAAATTCCATCAGGTCAAAATGAACAGTGCCACAGAGTTGAAAAAAAATCTAATCAACATTTAATTTGCAAACCTATTTAATTCAGTCAGTCCCATTTGTGTGCATATGTGTGTTCATAGCAAAATGATACAATGTTTTTCCTGAAAGGTGTCGTTCCAGTGGGATCCTAGCCCAAGATAGACGGTGAGATGGGGTCATAATTATACCTTTGTATGCATGTGAGAGAGAGAGATTGAGAAAAAGAGACCAAGAGAGAATTCTTATTCTGCATCTTCTTATTGTCTTGCCTATTCATTTTCTATGACCGGTCAGATCTGACCAGAACACCACAAATTTGAACAAACTACCTAAAAGTCATTAAGCCTTATGCCAGTCAGATGAGTGAAACCATAGTTATGATTGGTCAAATTTGACTGGAACACAACAGGGTTAATTAAATTTCCTAACATAAACAAGGCCAAAACAAGTATAAACAAAATAGGGCATTTACCCACTACATGTAGGCTAGTCCTACACAAGCACACTAGCTAAAGAAGTGGTCATCGTGCGAGGCAAATGGTGGAAACGTGACGCAGAGCAGCCTCCCGTCCTCGTAAACTTCATTTAAAAAAAAAATTTAATTCCTGTTGTTGCAGCCAAGCAGAAGTTATTTCTCATTAGAGGCAGTGGTGGCTCAGTGGTTAGGGCACTGGGCTACTGATCAGAAGGTCGTGGGTTCAAGCTGCCACTGTTGGGACCTTGAGCAAGGCCCTTAACCCTCTCTGCTCCAGAGGCACTGTATCAAGGCTGACCCTGGGCTCTGACCCCAGTTTACCAACATGCTAGGATATGCCAAGAAAATAAGTTTACTGTACTTGTATATGTGACAATAAAAGGCATTCTATTAAAGGGGCAGAAATGGAGGCCACCAGCACATAACAATAGTATGTGTTGTTATTTGATTATAGGGAGGTTTTCAGTACATATCTGGCAACTCCTGAATCTTTAATGACCAAATTGACATGTTGACAGTCCTGCTCTACTAATAGCAGGGTTTTGTCTTGTTAGTCTTTTGGTCGATAGAAGATCCCTAAACTGCCCCCATGTTGTGAATGTGAATGAATAGATAAGGTAGAGCTTGGTCTCCATGGCACCTTAAACTAGATACCTAACCTTGCCTGATATTTCTCTTTATTTCAAAATATTCAGATAAAAAAACATTTTAAGAAATCTTTTTTTACGTTCATGTCACGGTCTCCAAGTCATGGGGCTGCTCAGCTGGCGGCGCGTGCCGGTTGCCTAGGCGAAAGCCGGGATTGCACATGTGCGTGTGTTTGTCTAGTCTCCGCCCTGTTTTGTCCCGATAAAAGCGCGAGACCCAGCTCGGTTCGCAGTGAGATTCGCCGCAGCAGACGAGGCAGTCGAAGAGGAAGCAGCTTCTCGGGACAAGGGGGAAGCAGCCCACTCTGGCAACACTCGCTCTGGTGGAACGGCTCCCAGATAAAACCCGTCTAGAAAAGCCCATCACTATAGAGGCAGCCAGTCTGGAGGAGCTGCTTGGGGAACTTGCAGAGCACCAACGATGGTTCGACGACATCGCCGCTGTCGTGGCGATGATCACCGCACGGAAGTGGTGGGCTTGGACGAGATCCGCCAGGAGGGCGAAGAGCGGTGGGCCCGGCTCGATGTTCTGGCCGCCGTTGTGGCCCTGTTCGTCGCGCAATGACAGCTCGCCCCTTCCGCCATGCCTCTGAGCCAGCAGCAGCCATCACCTGACGCCCTCCCGGTCGTGGCTCCACGCCGACATCCATGGCGCCCAATCCGCCACCAGAGAAAGACTGGGGTAGCCCCGCCATGCCTCGGAGCCAGCCACAGAAGCTGCTTGGCACCGGTCCAGTCCAGATCGCCAGCCTCCCAGGAGCGGAAGAAAAAATCCCCCTAGAAATTTGGGGGGCGGCTGACGGCCGCCGAGGTTGTCCCTGACGCCGCAGATGGCGTTCCCCAGGTCCGTGGCGCCGCAGAAGGCGTGTCCCAGGCCCTTGACGCCGCAGAAGACGTGTCCCAGGTCCCTGATGCTTGTCCCAGGTCCCTGACGCCGCAGAAGGCGTGCCACAGGTCCCTGACGCCGCATAAGGCGTGTCCCAGGTCCCTGACGCTGCAGAAGGCGTGCTCCATGTCCCTGACGCTGCAGAAAGCGTGTCCCAGGTCCCTGACGTCGCAGAAGGCGTGTCCCAGGTCCCTTACGCCGAAGAGGGCGACTCATCATCTTGGTGGTGGCGCCACCGGGGGCCAGTGCTGTGGTCGCCCCCGCACCATCGGAGATGAGTGCTGAGGCTGCTCCACCACCCGCCTTAGCGGATGTGGTCACCGCTCCCCCACACGCTGGCGCGGTCAAGGTCAGGACACCGCCGCGCTCTTGCTCATCGCGCCGCTCCCAGGCAGCGCTGGGGATGGTGGCCGGTTCCCCGCGCATTGCCAGCCTACGCGTCACCACCTGGACAGGGATGTTGGCCCCATGGCCTGGGGCCCCCGCTTGAATGCCTGTGTTGCTGCTCCAGGAGCAGCGACTTAGAGGTGGGGTTATGTCATGGTCTCCAAGCCATGGGCCCGCTCAGCTGGTGGCGCGTGCCGGTTGCCTTGGTCGTGGCCGCCATTGGACATGTGCATGTGTTTGTCTAGTTTCTGCCCTGTTTTGTCCCGTTAAATATTTCCACCTGTTTCCTGTTTGATCCCACGTTAGTAAATGTATAAGAATCCCCGTGTTCCCGTCCTGCTTTGTCAGTTGTTGTAAATGTTATGCCGTGTCTGTGTATCAGTCTATGTCTTGTTTGATGTGCGTGAATAAATGTTACTCAGCGGCTTCGCATGTGTGTCCGTGCCTCGCACCCCAACAAAGCGTGACAGTTCAAGAACTGAATTATGTGAAACACCAAAATATCTAACATCTAGAAAACTTATTTTTTCCAAAAGTGGATCCATTCTTCGTTCCCAAAAAGATTAGTCTTGCTGATGGTCCTGTTCAGAAAGGAGATAATTGCACAGGTGTGTAAGTGGTCAGGATGTGTGGTTTAGCTTGAGGTGGTAGTGTATTTTATGCGCAGGTGTAAGTGGTCAGGATGTGTGGTTTAGCTTGAGGCAGTAGTGTATTTTATGCGCAGGTGTAAGTGGTCAGGATGTGTGGTTTAGCTTGAGGCAGTAGTGTATTTGAAGCTAACATGATTATGTACGATACTTTGAAAGTGGATGACGAAGCAGAAAGCTAGGTTTGGATGTGTACCCTTTTCATGGGTACTTTTTTATTTCTGTAGATCTGACTTACTACAATCATTGCTGATGTTGCGCTCCAAGAAAAATATTTGTTGTATTATTAAATAATCTAAAATATTTATTAGTCATAAAAATTATTATTAGTTGCAGGAAGTCTTACCGAGCAGTGTATTGAGTGTTAAATAATTATGCATGGGAACTATGTCGTCTATTACAAGTGGTTGTGTTGAATTATTAAATGTTCAGCCAAAAGTTTAATTAAACAATTAGTTTTTTACGCCATAGGAAGTTGATCAGCCAAGACATGTTTGGTGTCTGAAGTTTGCTTCTTTCATAATGTGCTGGACTTACAAGGCTAATGTGGCTACCAAGTAAGGTATGCTTATAGCTACCAGTTTAGCATAATGCAAACAGAATGTGTAAATCACACGCCCTTTCAAAATACAGTTTGGCTCAGTAATACCATTTTTACATAAAGTTTCATAATATAGCAGATCTAATTCGAAGTATTATCATCCGAATGACTTCTAACGTGCAATTCTGCCTTCAAACTTTGGGCCACACCTCCTACCTGAGTCTGATGCTTGCACAGTGACACCAAAAAAAGGGATTCGGCTTCGAGATGTCTGTTATTACTGTTTTTAGCTATGTAACGTACTTTTGACAATTTTTTTTAGATAACAGTGTATCATGTAGCATCAGAAATCACATAAGCAAGTCTGTTTGATATAACCTAACCCATTAAACTCCCAGCTTATTATTCAGTTCTTCATCTTAAAGCATATTATTCAGTAACTACGGTGAAACTAATAGGAAAGGAATGTAGTTATGAGTGTGGAATGTAAGTCTGGACCCACAGACAGGTCCTGTGAATTTAATGGGTTAACAATTTAACACAGTTTGAGACAAGTGTTTGTTTATTTAGTCATTTGTTTGCGTAATAAAATTAAATGTTGGCTATGAAATGTAATAATCAATGTAAATTAAATTAAAGTATTGACACACATGCTATATAATGATATGTTATGATTTCTCTATGTCCACTTATTACTGAAGACTATAACTATTTTTCAAGAAGGATGTGTTAATTCCTACTCTGAGGTGCTTTATGGAAAATGGAGTTCTGCTCCAGGTTTAGTGAGTTTAATGTAATTAGTTTGCTCTCACATTTTTTCGAATGATTCCTAAAGATTGAGAGACACTTAGCGCCAGTGTCACATGGTTTCTAATTGAAATGCTTGCATCTGCTAATAAAGCACAGTACTACAAATGAGACTGGATCCCATTAGTGAATTAAAGTCACAATACCATAGAAAGGGGTTCAAAAATTTACTGATGCTTGCGATCAGATTTGTAATGGAGATTTTGATTCAATTCAATTCAATTCAATTTTATTTGTATAGCGCTTTTAACAATGGACATTGTCACAAAGCAGCTTTACAG
>JAOUQW010000001.1:372160-382571 GCA_028565825.1 Olivaichthys viedmensis
TTAGGAATCCCAAAGCATGCTAGGTAATTTCAGTGATTGTCCTATTTAGTAATTTTAGGGCTACTCTCATTTTAGGGGTAATAGGGGAGTAGACATCATGCAAAAATCTTTTTTTTGTTGTTTCTTTTTTCCTGGAAAATTTCTTAGAAGTCTTACCACTTGTTTTTTGTCTATGGAAACATGTGGGCTTTAACTGTAATGGTACTGTTGTGATTTAAAGGCTATCAGTGCAGAATTATGGCACATAATAACACACGGCAGCCTTGTTGTGTGCTACACCTTCAATATGTAGGAGCACATTTGACTTGGTAAGAGTCAAATTATTGTTGGTGAATTTAGTGGGTGTGCTTTCCATCAAACAAAGCAAAACAGTTTCCTGACCTCGTTTATTCACTCAATATTAAGTAGGAATGGAGGGGGACCTAAAGCTTAAATAATGAATAGGCCACCGTCCTGGAGGCCCTTAACTGCCACTGCAATGCGGGTAGTTTCAGGGAAATTGGGGTCAGAAAAATAAAGCACCGCACCTTGTAAGAATGCTGAGTCTTCATTTTGAAAACCCACACTGTTCCTGGCTGCCTGTCACAGGTTTTGGGCCAATTAAGATGATGATGATGATGATGATGATGTCCCCAGCTATGGATGAGCACAGTTCAGGTGGTTTTCAGTGAGATAAGCCTCTAGAGACTAGACATTGGTTGATGTGCTGTCAGACACTTTTTTTTTAAACATGCAATATTTAACAATTCCAGAGTAGGACAAATATAAAACGATTCCTCCACCAAGAGGCCTTTATGTATTTAATTATGACCCTGGCGAATTCTGAACAAGGGTAGAATTTCTGGCTTAAATCTTCAGCGTCTGGTTTGAAATCTTTCTGGTGTTATTATTTAAAACCACCAGCCTTGTGAAAAGCCTGTGTCCCGAGGATTTCCACTGTTATCTCATGGAACTAATGTAGGTTTCCCGTTATGGAGATCATCGGGTCAATAATTAAAAAATTTACATCCCAGAGCAAAGATTCCGCCAAAAACTGTGAGCCAACCGCATGTCTGCAAAAATAAACCAAAACAACAGAACTTTGGTTCAGAAAATCATCTCTAAATAAGTCAGCTTTGCCTCAGTTTAGTGTAGACACTTTAGAATGGTATACCTCAGACAAAATATCCTGTTACTAAGATGCTCAGAGTCTGAAAGTCGTTTTGTGGGTTTGCTCTTGCACATTCAGAAAAGCTTAGATGATTAAGCTCACTCACTTATATTATGTTATATTATGTAATTAGCATAGACTACTGTGGTTTAGCACCTTTTTAAAATAGCAAGACCATAACCTGGCTTTTCAGAATAAGCCTGTCTTGTGTTTGGAAGGCTGCCTTCAGGTGCCATTTGCGGTGGTACATTTATCTGCTCATTATATGCCTGATGAGATGCATGAATTGTTCAGGTCAATGACCATATTAAATGTTGTCTGTGTATTATATGCAATAGTTTCAGCTGAAAGTGAACGTCTGTTGTCTATAATCTGAGACTGTTCATATTTATATTTTAAGTTGTAGTAGCATAAAAGTATATGATGGTGAGACATTTAAGTCTTCAAGTCACTGATTAAGCCTATTTCTGAAATAAAATAGCACTATTTAGGGACAATTTGCATTGAAACATCCCATGTTCAATAAACATCCTAGCATGCCTCCATCACCCCTTCTAGATCCTCAAGTACGCTTGTACTGTGCATTTCAGGGTTCTTCCTGCTCAAACACACGCACTTTAACCTCATGAAGGGTTTGTTAATGAACTTATAAGTTGGGTCAAATGTGTTAGAGTAGGAACAACAACACAAAACCACTTAAAAATAACACTAAAAAACAAGACTATGTCTGCAAAGGCACTCTGAAGAATGACTGCTAAGGGCTAACTTATAGGCAGATGCCCAATGCTCTGTGGTTTGGCAGTCTTCCCAGGCTCAGTATATCCACGTTCCACAGGCATGTGAGAGGTGTGTGGCATTACTTTTAAAGCCACTCTCTCACTTCTTTTCTCCTCTCAAGTACTGAGCAAACCAAAACCACAGAGGTCTGTGGAAAAAAACATATGTGGGGTGAAGTGCATTGTGCCTGAAAGTCAAGTGAACTCTTTTCTGATCTTTTCTGATCGTAATCAGTTGAGCATGCTTGGATATAGGCAAGACTTTGCTTTAGGTTACCTATTTCTTTTTGTAACAACATACACATTCTCGAAGCTTGGGTACCCTTAAAGCTGTTGGATTTGGGGATTTGGGGGATTAGGAGCCCTCTTTAGTAGAAAAAATACTTTTGTAAGATACAAACATCTTATAACGCACTAAACAATACGTTTAAATAATAAGACACCTTTGGTGTACTGACATACTATTTAGTATGGTAGTGCGTGGTTTGGGACGCAGCCCAAGTATTTACAACTTAGAGAATGTATTTATCTGCTGCGGTTATTCGTCAGCAGTAACCGAGTACTAGGTGAAAGAGCAAAACCAGTGAAAGAGCAGTCTTTAACAGGAGCTTGTGTTTTAGCCGACTAGCTAGCTCTGTTGACTATGTGCACTCTGTTCTAATCTCTACTTTGTGCTCTGTTCTGCTCGCTCTCTGTGGAGCTTCGTGCAGCTCGACAGTACACCAAATAGGGCCAAAAGGGTAGCCAGCTAACTGGCTAACGTTAGCTAGCTAGCTAAAACACAGAGTAAAGACCAAAACATGCATGCCTGGTTGCTGTTGGTGTGTATATTTTCATATGTGCTCACCATGTATTTTGTTTATCTGACCTGTACATGTTCTTATCCAATCCAATTTGTGTTCTCCGGACTCTCTTCTTGCTAGCTAGCTAACTCTAGCTGGCCAGCTTGCTACTGTGTAGCTGGAACACCTTTTTGCTTAAGTTAGGCATGATGACGTATGCATCTGAAAACATTACAGGATTGCCAGGATTTTTCATTTCTAACAAGAAAATCTTACACACTACAGATTTATACAAAACTACATTTATACGCATGTGCATTACTCAAATGACACGAGGACTCAACTAAGCCCAATCCAACACCAAGCCTTATCCAAGCCCTGTGTTGGAGTAGCTGCACTGCACAGTTTAGCGTTTTTGCCCACTCATACACACATGATCCGTCTCGAAAAAAAGAGTGTGATAATGAGCTGGTGAACTGAATCAGGTGTGTTCAATCCGGGAACATGCTAAAGTCTGCAGGATTCGGGCACTTCAAGACTGGTTTTGGTAATAGAGTAAGAAAGAACCCTAATAGTCTTCCTAACTTACAGTACAGTCAATGAGTCTATGTACAGTGACAATTTTTATTTTTCCTTTGTAGTCCATGGGACTATGTATAAGAATGGTTGCAACTCCTATATAGTTAGTGTAGATGTAGATACTGTTGAAATAAAGTTGCACTTTCTAGACATTATTTCATTTTAAATCCAATGTACTAGAATACAGAACTAAACTAAATAAGATGGCGTCAATATTTAGTCTCCATTTTTTCTCGATCTTGTCCTGGTCTTGAAGTCTTGAATATGGTCAAAACAAGGACGATGATACTCCCGACCTTAATAGTTAATGTATACTTTAATAAGTTTAAAAGTATACTTTATAAGTAAAAGTATACTTAAAAGTATACTTTCATAAGTTTTCTGGACAGATTATTTTTATTATAATATTTAAAAACAGAAATCAGCTTTCCCACTCCTCTATCTCAGCCCGCTGCTGCTTCTCCACTGCAGTCCTCTCAGCGTAGCGGCAATCCTCGGCTATAATACAGTTTGAATTTGTAAGCCATAAAGAATTTTTCAATGGAGCCATGAAAAAAGACAGTGCTTGTTTTTTGCGATCTTGGTCTTGACCTCCTTAGTCTTGGTCTTGTCTTGGTCTCGACTACAACACTGCTGTATGCCAGAGGAATCACTGAAGTTCATGATATATCAGAAATATGGCACATAATAGCACGAGAGAGAAGAAAACCTAAAAATATATATCTCTCACAGCGCATAATAACAGAGAGAAACAGAGAGAGAGGGAGGAATCCTCTGTGTTTCAGTGACTGAGGGAGACCTGCTATCGCGAGATGAACAGACGGAGGTGTGTGTGTGTGTGTTTGTTTGGCTGTGGAAACGTGTGAGTGGGGTCTGTCTCACAGCGTGAGAGTGAGGAAAAACAGAGAGGAGAGACTTGGCTGACTGAGCTGCAACAGAGGGAATCATCATAATTAAATCATGAGAGTGTGTATGTATGTGTGTGTGTGTGTGTGTGTGTGTGTGTGTGTGTGTGTGATAGAAAGAGAAAGACAGAGAGAAAATGCCTGTGCGCAAATGTGCGTGTATGGTCATGTGTCTCACCTTTTTTCGGCTTCATAACCAAAGAGTCAAATCATTTGAAAGGCACATCACAGTGTACAATGGTCTCATATGGTTCAGTGTTTACTGATTTATCGTGGAAACGTTTCTCTTGAGGTTTCCATGTTTTAGTTTGAATTCCATCTTGTTAAATGAAGTGTTTGCAAAACCTCTGTGTGGTTCGCTTAAATAATAAAGGAGGGAGAAAACGTCTGCATCAAAAACCTGAAATAGGACCATAAATCGTAGCTCGCTGAGGAAAATGATCAAAGATGGTCAAAGGCTGGAAAAGTTGTCTAATTTCACCCCCTTAATAACAAACACATGCTTTGGGGATTTGGGAGGAGAGCCATAAAAGCAACCTGGTTATGTAATGGTTTTATTCTGTCAGTTTGTTTTGATTTGAGAAAGGAGTTTTATACAGGACCTGGTGTCCAGAAACACTTTGTTGCTTTTTTATTTGGAGAAGGTGTGAAGGTGTCAGACCTTCTTCATATAAATCTCTGAGACTACACTGTTTTTCTCAAGACTACACAGATTGTCCTTTTTAGTGCTTTTTTATCACTGTACAGCTAACTGAAACGCTCTGAAAAGAAAATTATGTTAAACTGCTTAATAACAGGGCACTTTGTCTCTAATGTAGAAGTATGTGTGATTCTCAAAGTGTGTTTCATATTCAAGAAAAAAATCAAATAAACAATTGTTTAAATATCTATAAAGGCGTAAGGGCTGTGGGAAAATCCTCATGACTCAAGCGCACTCCGTGTACTGAGCCTTTTGTCTTTCACCTTTTGACCTAGGACATGGCAATGTCAGAGAGAGATATGACAATGTCTGGTCACACGCCTCTCGAGTACAGCCATTTACCTTGAAAATGGGATACATAGAAACAGATTGTGAAAAATAGATGGGTTTGAGACTCCAAGGTAAAGCTTTCCTAGGTAACAACGATCATTTGGTTCGAATACATGCATTCTTTTATGCCAGATTAGGCCAATAGCATGGATTGTGGTGCTGTAGCAAGAAATTTTCTGCTGGCCTATGACATTTAACTTTTTTTAATGTATGCATCACTCAGACATGATATTTAGACCAGTGCATTCGTGCATTTACAAGTGCAGTCAGACGTGCCCTTAACGTTCACCCTAAACGGATTATCCCTCAATGAAGGTCCACTAGACTTTATTGCACTTACTTGCTTCTATTGCTAGTGTATCGCTCGTGTAACTGTGTATCTGTGGCTGAAAAGATCAGTGTGCATAACTAAAGACGTGACTAGTTTATTTATTAACACACACACACACACAGACACACTTGATGCCCAGCCTGGCTCATTATCTTGGGAATGAACTGTTACCACTTCAGCACTGAGGTGCAAACAGCAAATTAAAGCAATTTCTAGCCTGGACTGTGAGGCGGGCAGCCTCTTCTCTCTGCTGTCAGCATGGATACTCTTTCTGGCTTTGTTCCTTTTCTTCCACCCCCCTCTCCTGCTCCTCTCCTTGCTATGTTCCCTCTCTCTGTCGGGTCGGTCATGTCATTCAGCCCTTGGCAGCGTTCGTCCAAGTTGCCATTTAGACCTTAAAATGGCTTAAATGAATTTTTACACTTAGCAAGGTTAAAACTGATTCAATGTTAGTGATTGAGGCTGAAGCGGTACAATATTGGTAACCGTTTTCACAATCCTGATATCGCAGGTGGCTGCAATATGCAAATGAGCTCCATAAGAACTCAAAATTCTAACCAATCAGATGACTATCCAGATCAGGTGGGTGTTTATGTGCTTTTAGATGAGTCCCGGCACTCACATGATCTAAAAAAAAAAAAAAATTGGGGCAAAATAATGCAGACAGAGCTTTAAGAATGACATATAAAGGGTTGGTCAGTGGGTTTTCTAACAGATTGCAATCACACTATGTAGCAATGTAATTACAACATAGTATTTTGTGCATATTGTGTTCATATTATATGGTCACCTTATGATAGACAGCTGTCTACAATCAAAATCATTTTGGGGAAACTAAACCTAGCCTTAATATCAGCGGCATGTGTTTTGAGGGGGATGAACCATGCCCAGGACATGGTGGACAATTTGGACATTCACAGGGTGTAATCTGGGGGCTAAAATAGAGCTTAAATGTTGGCTCGTCGGTGCATTTTTGTGTGGCTTGATGAACGTGCTGACATGCGTCGCCCTGACAGGACGGAGATGCGCTGCAGGCCTGTGGGCTAGTGCAGCTGCTCCAGTGGACATCGCAGGAAATGTGCTCTGACCATGTTATCTAGCATGTGACCATGCTGAGAGAGAGAGAGAGAGAGAGAGAGAGAGAGAGAGAGAGAGAGAGAGAGAGAAGAGGGGGCTAACAACAGAGCACCTTAAACCTTGTGTTGTTCTGTTTGGGGCAAAATAACCCATCTTAAAGTTTACTATATGTGCCAGGCTCATTTTTTCTAGTAAAATTATAAATAATACTTATATTACTGAGATGTTTTCAGCTGGAATGAAAGTGTTTTAGTCCTTTTCACATGACCTCCATCTCTTATATGTACTCACAGGCACAAATGCATCTATTATGTGCACACACACATCTGGCTTTATGTCTATTTTCATATATGTTGCTAATAAGTGAGATGAAGATTAGATATATTGGGTATTTTAATATACATTTGACCTGACTCAAGGGACACCTGTTGTTAAGCAGAGAATAGAACAGATGGTTTAAAGACAAGAGGAGAGAGAGAGAGAGAGAGAGAGAGAGAGAAAGAGAGTAGTTCTCTCCAGGTTCCAATAACCTTGTCATTTCTTTAATTATTCTTTTCTAGAATTACACATTTTTTGTGCTTTTCTTTTTTCAAGGCGCCTTCAATCCTCCTAAAAACTGGAGCATGTACAGCCTCGCTCGCCTGACAGTAGCAAATCCACCTCCACCATGTGATCAAGTAATTGAAGGCAACTATTTTAACTCAGTTGAATAATTACAGCTATGCCAAACTGCAATTAACTTGCCTTGTAATTTCCAAAGGGGTCTCCCCCTCTCGCTCTACCCACCCCATAGTAGATTATGCATGTGTAAGTGTGGGATTCTTGGGACGCATTCCTGCGCACGACGAGCAGAGGCGCCTTGCACTGGCTGAGCATGAAGTGCAGATCAGCCATATGGTCTGAATAGGTCTTGAGGAGTAGGTTAGTGGTCCTTCTTTTTTGTTTGTGTATTTTTGTGTTCCTAATCCTTCTTAATTTCTTCTCTGTCTGTCTAACTTCTATACTTAAGGAAGTTAGGAGATAGTATCTCTTTCTGCAGTAATGAGATCTGACTGGTAGTTGAAGGTCCCTTTGAAACAGCTTCAGTTGCTAATTATTCCATCTTTAGCAGTTCAACATCTGTACCGTGTATACTTGAAAACCAAATGGAAACATTTTTATTATAGAATAGAATAGAATACTCCTTTATTGTCACATATACATATACAAGTACAGTACAGTGAAATTGATTCTTCGCATATCCCAGCATGTTGGTAAGCTGGAATCAGAGCGCAGGGTCAGCCATTATTATGGTATACTTTCATACCTTTAGTGTACGATCGTCAGTCTGAGCTGAAATGACCAACGGCTTGTAGGTTTGCAAGTGTGAGAGGGTCGAGAAGGTGAGTGCGTGTGTTATTACCTGTGAGCGCTGCTGGTTTAGCCACTGTGCTGTACTGATTGTGGGAGGAAATGATGCTCTGGCGTGGGCTCTGAGGAGGAGTCGCCACCATGCAGAGCTCCTCGGAGATCACGCTGGCCTTCGGGTGGTTCTCCGACAGCTCGCTCAGCCTCTGCTCCAGAGAAAACCTCAGCAGGTCCAGCTTCTGACTCGACTCGTTAAAGCGCGCCTGGGCCTGAAGTCAGATTTCGATCGGTTATATCCCTATCAGCATCCAATATGCTGCGCATGTACGCATGCAGCTGTTGACCTCTTATGTCTGAGGTACTGCCACTTTTCTTTATTGTTCTATTAGAGACTACCGAGTTAAGCTTTTCCTTTTACTTTCAAGAACTGTTTTAATTTCATCAGTCATTAAAAAAGTACACTTTGGTCAAATTATGTTCATCATTCTTCACTAAAAAGTCACAAAAAGTGTATTCTCCCACATGGTCTGTGAACAGGATATTCAAATAGATCCACGAACAGATAAAAATCCTTTTTGATAACTGATGAAATAAAAACCGTTCTTATCGTATTTATAATGAATAAAGTTAAGTGGAAGTGTGAAATATAGAACAGCACATGGTGGAAGGTCACACTGACTCACATTCCACACCGAGTTGTGACACTGCTGCTGCATCGCTAGAGCATCAGCAAGAATTCACACTGCAGTGTGAGCAAACCTTTTCTTCCATTATGTCAAGACTGAAGGACAAAGAAGCCCTGCTCTTTTCTCAGAGAAAACAAATAAATCAGCCAAGACACGTTCAGTGTCCAAAGTTTGCTCCTTTAGTTTTGCACAAGAGCTACAAGGTTAATGTAGCTAAGGGCCTCCAGTTTAGCATCGTGCTCAGATCATCACACACTCGCCTCAAAAAACATAGCTTGGTCAAGTAACACCATTTGTTATTAATATGCAGATAAAAGTGCAGTTTAGTTTAAAAAAATCTTTAAAAGAAAAAAACTTTATCATCATCCAAATCGCTTGTAAAGTACACTTCCGCCTTTAAACTCGGAGCCATGCTTCCTCCCTGCGGCTGATGTGCGGAGTGACACACAACTCTGAGCTGAGGAAGAAATTGATCCTGGCTTTAAAACGATGACTACCGTTTTTAGCTCTGTGATAAAAGTGTTATACAGTGTCAAACACACCGAAGCAAGTCTGAGATTACTGAACAACTCGACACCATGTGTGGTGAGTGTGTGATGATTTAAGTGTGCGGTTTTACATGAGCTTCCTTTACATATTTAGCAACATTAGCCTTGTAGCGCCAGTGCAAAACGAAGGGAGCGAACTTCAAACACCAAACATGTCTTGGCTGATCAACTACATTTAGGGGTAAATTGTGTAAATTTCATAGTTGCCCAAACTACAGCTTTAATCTTTAGTTAAAGTTAAAGAAAAACGGCTCAAAACCCTAAAATATTTTTAGTTTAGCATTTAATAGTTTTTTCAAATAATTACTGCAACACTGTCATGTTTTCTTATTTTCTATGTCTTCAATTTAGCTTTTACTTACTTTTGCACTTCCTACGAAATGTCATTATTGTTAGACCTTTTTATTTATTTTAATTGTTCTTTCTGTTTGCATGTTTTCTGCACAAACTGTTAATCCTTTCGAGCTGCATTCAAATGTGTGACATGTATATAAAAATAGATATTATTATTATAAAGAACTACGTATTGGGGGCATGAGAAGTTAGGCTGTGGTGATTTGAACACACCTCTGAATGGGCTTTTTTCTAGGTGACTTTGCCTGAGCCGAGCAGCTTCATGACGTTCTTGGCACCCTCGGCCACGGCAGACTCGATCCGGAAGTGATGCCGCAGCTCCTCCAGCCGCAGATCCAGAGCACTGATTATAGACTTGTTTGTAGATGCTGCAGGGTCAATAGGTCACTATTATTAGCTTCAGCATGCACTAAGCAGCTAACAGTTAACTAAGAACACAGACATTTTGATGAATGCAATGAATGTACAGTCCCTGTGTTGTAAAGCATTAACGTGTATTAACGAGGCTACTAGGGATGGGTGATCTAGCCAAAATTTCATATGATATTTTTTAAATATTGGGCGGTAATGCTATATTTATTAGAGAATAAACATTATATGGAACTGTGATCTAGAAAATCACCACTAAAAGACCCTTCTGATTTTAAATCAAACAGGTTACTGGAGTCCTTTACAAACTTAAGGTATCACAACACAGAGAACTTAAATTTTATTTGAATAGTCATGTAAACTGCAATTCAAACAAACCAGAGAACACATTGACCAATTTAAAAAATATATATACAGTCAAGCCGGAAAGTCTGCACACCCCTTTCACCTTCTCCACGTTTCATTACATTACAGACT
>JAOUQW010000001.1:382671-393236 GCA_028565825.1 Olivaichthys viedmensis
GCGCAGGGTCAGCCATGATACAGCGCCCCTGGAGCAGGGAGGGTTAAGGGCCTTGCTCAAGGGCCTAACAGTGGCAGTGGAGCTGAGGCTTGAACCCACGATCTTCTGATCAATAGCCCAGTGCCCTAACCACTGAGCCACCACTGCCTCTTTAACCTTTTATGTGTTGAGTGTTAAGATTAACTCGGCGTTCATGAGCCACATGGATAAAGCATGCCTTTGAGCGTGTCTTCAACAAGGACTAATTAAACCTAATTACTCAGACGGTCTTTAAAGTAGCAAATAATAGACCTAAGTGAGCTAGCCCTAATATTGTTGTACAATTTCACATAAATATTTTCAAATGGCTAAATACAGCTTGTAGGCGTGGCCGTTCGATTCCACTAAAATTAGACTTTCAATTGAAATTGAAATTGAATATTTTTTCTCTGGACGTGGCAAAGTTTTGAGAAGTTTTAATTTTTCTCATGTGATGATGATCTGTGGGAATTTGTTCATCTGAGGAGGAGTGGGCCCTTAAAACAGGGTCTCTTCCTGGAAAATCGTGGGCCATATGGCCACCAACTTGCTCAGCACAGTTAGTAGCTTCATTAGTAGCTTCAGAGTCCGGCTCAGAGTCATCTATCTGCCTGGGTTTGCCATGGTTCACTAGCCCTCATTAGGTCTTGCACCCACCCTCATGCTAAGACCGTTAGCCGCTCCTGCATGGCATGATCCTCACGCCACTAATGTCCATATTAGACAATGTAGTGATCAGATTATGTCCTTAGCGCATAAAGTGCAGGATTGGTCCGTGTCACAAGCTAATTATTCAGGGCGCATTGCAAGCAGGCTGGCGGCTGCATTGTTTTATCTCCATTGGAATGCTTGCATCGTGTGACTTAATCCTGTTGAGTTAGTTGGTAAACAACAACTTCAGGGAAGGCAAAGATGGCAGAAGTGATAGAAATTATAGATTTAGTGCACCCTACACCCTGTGCATGTTGTAATGTGCTACAATCACTCTTGCAAAAAAAATTTGCAATGTTAATTGTGTGATTCTTTTTCACCCCCATAACCTTGTTTATCATTCACTCCTCCTTTTTTTCTCTTGTGAGTCTGACACCTGGCCTTTTTCGGAGCACATAGGGTGCTATTCAGTGGCGTTGTGGCTGGTCCTTTGAGAGACTGTTTTGCCTTTCTGGGACTCGTGACGAAATGACCCCACACATGGCAAGCGTGCCTCACATCTTTGGAAATGCTGAGGCCTGAGTGATGACAAAAAAAGAGGAGGAGGGTAGAAACATCAACCGACAGTTTGCTGTTTTGAGAGCGCACACTCCAGCACACACACACACACACACACACACACACACACACACAAATATATACACAGAATGAAAGGAGCTCCCAAGTAGCATCTGGTTCCTTGGCCTTTCACAAAAGGAGCATAATAATAAGCGTCACTAACAAGCCAATCAGACGCAATCAGTCAAAAACGTCCGGCCAGTCATCTGCTACACTGCCCTTTTGCCCTTTCACGAACTTCAAGGCAATCTAACCTTTCAGAGCAAGGTTGCTAACCTATGATCACTTTCTAATTTAGCTTTTTGAATAAGAAATTCAACATGGGGGCCATAACGCTCAGCACTCTAATACTGAGACACATGTTAAATCTGTGCCTTTTTCTTTGTTATAGATTAGAAAGATTGTCAAGCCCTAATGCCTTGAAATAAGCAGTTACAAAATGATATAGAACAGACCCCAAAGATGGCATGGTGTCATTAACATGGCCCCTCAGGTGTGAGGATTAGCATTAAGATAACACCCTTCAGTAGGCCGTGATCCTGCTCCCTCCCTGTCTGTTGGTTGCTTTCTAATAGTTGTGGTTTTGGTGTTATTAGGCTTGCGGTTCTAAGATATACCGCAATACTGTTCCTATTGTCACTAGCCCTGTGTTCCATTCAGTATGCACTATATAACTAGCTAGCTATGTTAGCTGATTCTCCGTTACAAGAGCTAATCGTTTTTTAAAAGCCTAGTTGTGTTTTTAAGATCAGATTTTAGTGAGTGATTTCAAATAAACAAAGCACATCCTAGAAGTTCCAGTGCGCTAGAAGTTATGATGTATGAAAGCAATAAAGGGTGCTTCTTTTCACTTAAATTGCGGCCCAAAAGAGGCAGGTAGGGAATTATTGTGATATGACGTGATATTACTATGATATGACAATTGTGTACATCTTATCTTGGGTGACTTGGGCCATGATTCATTTTGAATGCTTAACTTTCCCAGTGTAGCATATTCTACTTGGTCCCATGGACTCTGTGTGTGTGTGTGTGTGTGTGTGTATTTGTTCAAATGGGGAAGCCCAAACCTCAGTGCTGACATACAATAGTCTGAGCTTCATCGGAGATTCCCCTGTTTTCATGGGAACAAATGAGTGTGCTCAGTGTGTGACAGAGAAGCTGTATTTAGCTGTGCCCTCTGTAACCTACCCCACCTTATAGTGACCCTCTCTATCATTCATTCTCTCTTTCCATCCATGCTGTATATCCCTGTCTGGTTTCTTTCCCTGTCTAACTGCTTTCTGTTTCTCTCTGTTTCCTGTATTTTTTTTACAGCGTCCGAACTTCACTCTGTAATTTGGCTTAATTATTTTGAGCATCTAAGTGGGATTGTATTATAGAATACTATTATTATTTAATTTTATACTATAGATTTCAACCAAGAGTACATTGCCTTTGTTGAGGCTTCTTTGAGTAGTATTTCTCGCATGATGTAGGTTTTAATAATGACATCAGTCATTTAGGTGAAGCATGTCCTCCACATAAACAATCAGTTAAACCGCTAGTTAACCGCTAATCCCAGAATTCTTCCGTAAATCTAAATGTTTCCATGTGAAAACTGGGGTCTGAAAAATAAACAAATGGTCGAAAATAAGGAACGGTCATAATGTCACTCGGTTCCCATTTCAACCCTAAATGTGCTCTACAGGGATTATACAGTACATGCAACCCAGCCTGCTTTTTAAATCTTGGAGGTTGGAGAAAATTAAAAAGGCAGGGCATACTTTTTAAGTTATTAGAGAATATTTTTATCTCTTTCAGAAAGGTAAATGGAAACTTTTGAACGTTATAATTTTGGTTTTCTTAACATACACTATTTGACCATTTTTTGTTACTTGTGATAATGAAAAAAACATCTTTGAAATCTAAAACACTGAATGACTTGTTGCTTTAAGTTAAAATTCTTTGTCTTCTTCAATTTGTCCTAAGGGTATACAAATGTTTGCACCCGATTGTAAGGTGAAAGACGGTTCCTAAAGGTCTAACGTGGGATTACCCAAAATTCAGATTTTGTCAATTGTACATGCAAATATGACAATTCTATACAAATATGTTGATGGTACATATTTGTTACTTTTGATGTTTAATTAATTCTGTTATTTTGGCACCCAATCTGGCCATTAGTGATTCTTGATTGGGATTCATTTGAGAATTTAGGAACCTTAATCTCTTGTGGGGTTTCATGCCTAAGCCTCATGAGTTTCATAGAGACATTGCGTTCCCAGTACTCATTAGTTTCATTCGGCCTGGCCTTTGTGATGAATGTACTGTTTGCTGAAAATGCTACAACCTGAAACCTGGAATTGTCTGTGCAAAAAATAAACGGAAAAGAACATGAAACTGTCAGTCAAGTTTCCACCTTATGCAAAAATCTAATTTGTCTAGGCTGAATCTCCATCTCTCTCTCACACTGTCAGGCACTACGCTTAAGCTAACCACACTGTATATCCAGCACTTTTTTTCCCACAGTATTTACGGCTGTGGTTTTGACTTTGCTCTGCGAAAGCAAAACGAAAGCCAAACCTCTGAGCGTGCACAGAAAAAGAAAAGAAGAAAAAACAAAACTCCTCTCCTCCCTGTCCAGGCAAGCAGATTTATTACTATTAAACTCCTTATGGCAATGTCTTAGTATTTTAATATACCTAAACACTGGATCTTCATTCATTCTATCACAGTAAAACAGAGAATTGTCTAATTTGCCATTGCTTAGATTCCCTTAAAGAGACTGGTTGTATCTTGAAAGCATAGTCTACAATGCTGAAGAGGCACTATATGCAGTCATAAGCTGCTATAACCTGCAGATACTTCATGATAAGTGGGGTCTTCATCGATCTGTTTTTATGATTTTTGAATTGACATTTAAGACAAACTTGAATGAAAACAGCAGAAAACGTGGCAAACAGGTTTTACACTTGGTTGAGGAGGAAAAGTTGGTGTATAAATAAATAGCTCATGCAGGTGATGGAAAAGTTATGGAAAGGGTTTTCAAATTAATAATGACACGTGTATGTTCCAGTCTCTTCTTGACTGTGTATGTTTCGCTGGCGCTCTTTTAAAGACATCATCTTGTTGCCGAATTTAACGGTATAACGCATAACAGTAGCTGTTAGCTTTTTTGCCAACATTTGGATGGTAAAATACCTTTAGTTCTCTCTGCATTTTTGACTGCAGAAGACCGTGGGCATTTTACTGGCTGTTTTTTTTTTTTTTTGAGACACTCATGAAAAATCGTTCCAGGGTGGCTGGTTTGTTTTGAATACAATACACCTACATCGCTCATCCAATACAATACCTCTAATGTGGTACTCCAGCAAAACCTCATAGGCTCTGTGCTGTGGTTTGCTACCCAAGGCAGACCATGAGTGTTTCACGATGATGGAGAGCTGCATGTAAGTTGCGTCCCGGATCCGAGTGGTGTCTGGACTGGACTGGCATATAGTGTATTCAGGCGTGCTGTTTAAGCCTTATTTTTTATTGTTCTGTTCAGGTCAAAATAATAATGCAGTAAATTTTTACTGAATGTGATTCAAAACTGTATGTACTGTAATTGAATTTTTTTAAATCAGATTTATCTTATAGAGATCGTGTTCAGGTTATTATGACCTGAGAGTAACATGGTGAATCAAGTGTTCAAGAATTGCTGGTCTTTGTTATAATGAAATATAATGGTGATTTCAGTCCCTGTCACATTCCCTCTAACTCCCACTTGTGCACACACGCCTGCCATCAGGACGAGCTCCAAGAAAGTGCCTGTTTCCACAGAGATTGGTCATGTTTCTAATAATTGAGATGATATATTGGGTATTATGAACTAAATTGTACAATTGTATTGCTGTATAAAAATAAAAAAGAGATGGCCTGGGTCAATCGGACATCGTTTTACTATGTAGTGAACAGAACATGAGGGTGGACAGCAGGGTGGCCTGGCAGATTGTTTGAGTGGAAATCCGTCCAAAATCTCCAGGAGGAAACGTTTATCACATGGCTGATTAAACATAATTCTTGCAAACACCTGCCACAAGGTTTGTCAGGTTTTTAAAGGAATGAATCATCCTCTAAAATGTGTCACATTTTCTACCTTTCAATGCTTATCATGTAAACAACACGATTGTTAGTGGATTCACGAAGCACCAAGGTCAGGTGATTTAGAGCACCTAGCTTCTTAAAAAGGTATACAGTTGTCACTTTAGGGCACAATTAGCGCAGTATCTGCTTATTCTTAACAGCTTTTATCCAATAAGAAAGAATACCAAAGCTGCTAAAAAGAGACTAATATGACTAATAAACAAATAGGCTTTATTTACCTCTGCGTGGACTTTTCCAAGTAGAAGTTGCAACCTCTTTTTTTAGTCGATGAAAAAGAGAGAGAAAGATGAACAGAAGGATCTGATGACTAAATGACTGCGGAGGAGGATTCGTGTGCCACAAAAAGCCAAAAAAACAGGAGATGTGTGTATTTTTCTAAATATGAATTTAGGAATGGGTGATTCAGTCGGCCTTCTTCCGTCATAGCCTCGTGAGGTGAATAGCTGTCGTGTTAAATGATTCAGCACTGAGCATCCATCCAAATGTGTGATGATCAGGAACACATCAGAGAACTGATTAAAAAAACGATTTTGTTCAAAAACACGCCACCTATCATTTAACGAAGCATGTTTAAACTTACCGCGGCCCTCACCAGGAGAAGTGGACGGAAAATGAATGAATAAACAAATACATTTTTTTACTTATTTTACATTTTAGTGCTGCTAAATGGGAAAGGTATTGAGAAACATCTCCCATTTGCATTGCAGGGGCTGGAATGCTGGTGAGATTAATGTATTATTAAGGCTCACGAGATGCAGTGGAGTAACCAAGCATGGCAGACAGCGAGGATATATAGGTCAGGATACACAGCAGTGGAACAGCTAGGAAAGGTGGAAAACACACACACATACCAAGTGTTTGTGTTGGCTGGCGGCCCTCGGTGTGCCATGCGTGGTATTCCGGTGTTCATCTGCTTTGGAAGGGAAATATGTCCCTCAGGTCCACCATAGAAAGATCCATCTATAGAATTGTGGTGGCACTGCTAGAGTAAGCACTTTTGAAGCGATTCTATATATATTTTTCTAATAATTGTGAAGTCTTTTGCTTTAAAACAGAAAGTAATGAATGGATTAAGTGCAATTTCGTTTTCTTATCAATGATAGTTATGAGGGAGGTTAGACATATATATGTATATATATATGATGTGTGTGTGTTTTTTGTGTCCTGATCAGGGGCGAGGATAGAAATATAATAAAAATCCTGGGCCCCCTGAGAAAACCTTACACTTGAACCCCACCCCACTTCAGCAGTCTCTGCTTTAAGACACATCCAGGCCCCGTTTAGCTTTAAGACCCCGAAATCATTCAAGGCTTTCCACCCCTTATGGTGCCTCTGGTCCTGATTATACAGTGAATCTCTCAGGGTAAGGTGGGTTTAGCATGAGTCCTGGGAAGCATGCAGCATTTCCTTTAACTATTCACTGGCACTAAATATAATATAATGTCTGTTATTAGCAATGTTAAGTTGGTGTGCATTTGGGTATGACCTCATGCAGAAAGAGTTAAGAGATCTGAGATTTAAGTGATCCATCTTTTGAGGAAACATTGCAGTCTTGTGATACAGTAATTTGCTCAAATATTTAAATACAGAAAATGCAGTATTTCATTTTACAATTTATTTATCCTTCATTTACCCAGTTATGTCCACTGACATAAAAAATATGCAAAGAAACCCTTAGTGAGCTGTGTAGCCGTGTGTGAATTTTGTCTTTGTGTTCTTCACTCAGTCCTTTTTGTCGATGGCGGTAGGTGTTTCCTCCTCGCTTGTGACCTAATTTCAGCAGCAAGGCTCTGGCTGCTGGCGTAAAACTGCCTCGCATCATCACCGACACACAGACACAGACACAGCCACACACACACACACACACACACACATGTTGCCATGCTGTTGGCTGCTGCCTCCCACTTTCTCTGATGTATTTTTCCATTAGGGTTTGTTGAATGAGAGCAAGAGAGAGCATCTGTGTGTATGTGTGTGTGTGTGTGTGTTTGTGTGTGTGTGTGTGTGTGTGTGTGTGTGTGTTCAACATGGACTTGAATGAATTTGGAGCACATCATGGACTTGAATGAATTTGGAGCACCACATTCGGTGTACGCTCAACCAGAGCACAAGGTCTTTAAGCACCAGCTTATTTTAGAAATAATAAGGAAGATCAGTCATCTCTGAAGTCTCTGTGCATTGCAAAAGCACCATGAGACTCCCTAATTTTTAAACAGTTTCCATAGTAACCTTACATTTCAAGAAGGGATGAATGGCAATCTGTTTTCTTTGGGGGGTTTTATTTATGTTTTTGGTTTTTTTTGGAATCTTGCTCACATACTCACATACTACTTATGGAGAAAACACCGATCTCTCAGCTGTGGTATATTTACAGCCAATAAATCCTCAAGACTGAGGCTTTTGATAAAACCTTTATTCATGTAGAAACATAAAAGTCACATTTCTCAGAATAACAAGCAACATGTAGCAGAGGTGTCCATCATGTGTGTGGATGAGGAAAAACGTATCTAACTTTATAGACACATCAAATTATATTATTTTATTAGCGCACCTAGGAATATTTGGGTGGTAAATCCCATTATGCTAACTAAACTCATGCTAACTAAACCCCATTCTTGCTAACTAAACCCATGATAACTAAACCCCGCTAGCGTGCATTCATACTTAGTTCTGAATGAATCTCTAATTTTTTCAACCTTATTCTAAAATCGGTAGCCAAAGGGACTGTATTCCAGCAGACAGGAAAGTTGAGCGTAAACGTGTGTGTGTGTGTGTGTCCGTCCTGTGGTCTCCTTTTATAAGTGCCGCTCGCACCACAAAGGCCCATCCGTGGCCTTCCGTCTGCCTATTTTAGTTATTCTTCCTCCTCGTTACAAACCTTTGGGAACATTTATGACCAGAGGCTATGGGAGAGCATAGAAGACAGGACAAAAAAACCCCACCCTGTATTCCTTTAATTCATGCATTCTTGCACAAATTAGGTATATAACATACTTTTGACGGGAGAAAGACATGTTTTGTAATGTTTGCCGTTGCCGTTTTATTTGCTCCCTCTCTGCTATTTCTGCTAATGGTAAGATATTGGTTATGATAAACCATTTAAACTGTAGCTGGGCTTATTTTTTAGCTCATGAAAAAGCTTTTTTAGATATTGACTGTGCATTTGTTTATACACAACAAAACCATTCTACAGTCAATAGACATTTTTCTTTTTCTTTTTTAAGTTCATTTTATTACAATAGTCTTGTATTGCCACAGAACATTGCTTCACAAAACGCAGTTTTCAGTGCCAGACTTTTTATATAATTTTTTTCTTTTCTTTTTTAATGCATTAGCTTTTTCTTTCTAAATTCTATTAAATAGCTTCAAGAAGAAAGAAGAAGAAAGCTTATCTTACTATGCTGGGTGCCAAAAATGTGCCTACACAGGAAAAACCCATATGAATCAGTTATATAGTTTGCTAGCTGGCTATCCAGACTACAAATGTAAGAGCCGAATTAATGCAACATGCGACATCAAGTTCCAATTTACTATTTCATTAACTCTCTACATCTTTCAACGGATGACGCTGGTTGTCTGCTTTTTTTTTTTTAAGGAAAGTCCACAGGCCTTGTTCTGATGTTCGCTTTGTCATTTCTAAACGTTGAGACGGCACCAAACACCAATGAAAAGTGTCAATTTCTACATAACCACCTCCTAATCTATGGGTTGACATGAAGAACAGTTCATATACATCCAAAGCAATTTGGTGGGTAAATCTCAAATATATCGAAGGATTTAAAATACCGATAATAGACATCACATAAGGACATTAATCTAAAAACGACGGAAAAGGGAGACAAGTAGTTTTAAAACGAGTTGGCTTTTTTGTCATTTGTTTTAATCAGAGGGACGGCATCCTCTTGGATCTCCCTTTAAATCAAACTCTTGTTGTTTCAATCTACAATCTTGAGGGTCAAGATATACCTGTATTTCTGATGTTGCTATGCTGCTATGTGCATCTGCCAGTTTGGATCTGACCATGAAGACTGTGGACTTATTTCATATGACATTGTGTTGAATAGCTGTTTCATCAAAATAGGGTTAGATGCCTAGTTTTTTTTTTTTCTCCATCAGCGGTTTTCTCGTACTGAGATTCATTTCTGGACTTAGTTCTTTTCAGTGAGCTGTGATAAAGTGAGATTTGTGGGTTATATGTGTGTTATATGGCTCATTAATTAGGATACTCGGTTCCAGTCTGACCTGAACAAAATACAAAAAACACACACACTTGTGCGCACACACACACACACTGCGACACGCACATGTGGCACTGTGAGTGGTGTCGGCACTAAATGAAGTAGGATGAGCCGCTGCATCCACACACACACACACACACACACTGACACACAGACACACACACAGCAGGGTGCACCGCTCACAGCATATGTGCTGGTTTCCATGGAAACAGAGAGTTAAAAATAACATGGGCGATGGCTTTCTTGTACCATTAGCCAACAAGCCTGACACGAAATGTCACACACATACACACACACACACACACACACCAGAGAGTTGCTGCTCTGATAACGTTAAGAATTGTGATAATGGCAGTTCAGATGGTGACAATGGAGAGGTTCTCTCTCTCTCCCTCACACACTCACACACACACACAGTCATCAGTCTTTATCTCTTCCTCCTCTCTCTTTCATACACACACATTGTATATATGTCTTTCTCACTTATACATACACACCCTCTCTCTCCTTTTCCCTGTCTTTCATACACAAACACACACACATGCACATACACACACAGACACACAGGGAAGATTTCTGTTTGCCCCATGGGTTCCGCAGTGCTGCTGCACGATGAGGCTGCACCCCACCCCGCTGCAGTGGCATGCTCACAAACACACACACACACACGGTTAGCTGGTCTCAGTATGCACTCTCTTTCTGAAATTTCTCAGATTTACTGAGATTAGCCATGCTGGTGCAAAGCAACTTCACCACAGTATGTATGATCCAGAAGTTAAAGATATGCGCTAGTGACCAGAAGGTATAAATCACTGCCCGAAATGCATTGTGGATAATATTCTGCCTCACTTGTAAGTTGCTTTAATAAAAGCTTTTGCCAGTAAATGTGTAAATGTGTAGTACCAACACTACGGT
>JAOUQW010000001.1:397631-417992 GCA_028565825.1 Olivaichthys viedmensis
CTGTAGAAACGACATTTCATTTCAATGTATACGAGGTATATGGAGAAATGACAATAAAAACCTACTTGAACTTGAACCTGTGTGTATGTATTCGAAAGGAATAGAGACATGGAGCTGTTCAGAGTGGAGGGGGAAGTTCGAGGAGCCAGGACACTGAAGCAGCAAGATCTTGTGCTGTGAGCATGTTTGGAACTCAGAGAAGGACATGCCAGGTGTCTCGAAGTTGATGTCCTGAATTGGCGTGCAGGTGTGTAGTTTTTAACCAGGGTACATAAGTAGTGTGGTGCAGAGCCCTTTGATGCCTGTAATGCAAAGACAAGAGTTTTGAATTTGATTCTTGCTGCGACAGGAAGCCAGTGGAATGACCTCAATATAGGGGTCACATGCGAAAACTTCGGAAGGTTATAAACCAGACGGGCAGCAGCATTCTGAATGCTTTGTAGAGGAGAAATTGCATATGCAGGGAGACCAGCAAGAAGAGAATTGCAGTAGCCAAGTCTAGAAATAACTAGAGCTTGTATAAGAAGTTGAGCAGATTCTGTAGTCAGAAATGGTCATATTCTTCTGATGTTAGGAAGGAATCTGCAGGATCTGGTGGTTGATGTGATCAGAGAAGTTAAGCCTCTCATCTAAAATTACACCAAGACTCTTAGCTGTGTGTGCCAGATAGACTGTGAGGTTGTCAGTGGAGAAGGTCGAGAACAATTTATGTAGGTTAGAAATGCACATGTTGATTTTAGAATGAAAGAAGGCAATCTTGGTAGTAGCAACAGAAGAAGAGGCAAGAAGCGCCCGATACTTAGCGAGATCTGTGGGAGAGTTGAAATTCCTCCATTGCCTCTCAGCACTGCTCAGCACTGTTCTTTCAGACCAGAGAATGTCAGACAGCCAGGGGCTGTCGGTCTGGCCGGCCTAGAGGTGAGAGGGCAGTGGGAGTCTAAGGATGCGGAGAGTGCTGTGCACAAGGTAGATGCAGCACTGTCAGGAGGCAAATCTGAAAGAGGGCATTGATGTTAAAAGAGAAGTAAAAGAGAAGGAAGATGGAGAGAGCGTCTTAAGGTGACAGTGGCTTAGTGGTTAGGGTATTGGGCTACTGATCAGAAGGTTGTGGGTTCAAACCTCAGCACTCAGCAAGGCCCTTACCCCTCCCTGCTCCAGGGGCGCTCTGACCCCAGCTTACCGATATGCGAAGAAAAGAATTTCACTCTACTGTACTTGTATGTGTGACAATAAAAGGCATTCTATTATATTCTAAAAAGTGGTCTGATACATGAGGAGTCGCTGTGAAGTTCTTTGACAAGACAACGTCAAGGATGTTGCCTGCTTTGTGGTTTGGTGGAGATTGCAAGTGATACCAGGTCAAAGGTTCTCAGACAGTGGACATGGGGCTGCTGGTTTGGATTGAAGTCTCCAAGCATGATGAGAGGGGCATCATCCTCATGCATTAATGCAGAAAGAAGAGAATATAGCTCATCTGTGAAGTTGCCGAGAGGACCTGGAGGAAGATAGATCACAGTAGATCACAAGGTTTTGAAACAGTGACCACATGGAATTCAAATTAAGAGATCTGAAGTTCAGGAAGAGAAGAAGGATAGCATGTACAGTTATGGGTGATGAGCAAACCTGTCTCCCCACCCCGACCAGAAGTCCTAGGTGTATGGGAGAAAAGGAAATCTGTAGAAAGTGCAGCGGGTGGATTGATCCAAGTCTCTGTGAGTGCCAAGAAGTGAAGGGAGAGGCTAGCAGCATAGGCAGTGATGAAGTCAGCTTTGTGCACAGCTGACTGGCAGTTCCAGAGGCAAAAAGGAGCGCCACAGTTGCAGACCTGGGTGGACAGATGAGATTGGTGACGTCACGTCTGCGTGTAGGCCTCCAGAAGCACATGATTAACAGAGGTGGAAATCAATTTGTAGGAGTAAGTCAGAAAGGACAGGCAAACCGACAGTGTAATGCTGTCCTTCCTCAGTAGACTCCCTTGTCTTAACGCACCCAAGTCTTCTCCCGCAGGTTGACTTCCTTGTCTTAATGCACCCAAGTCTTCTCCCGCAGGTTGACTTCCTTGTCTTAATGCAATGAGTCTTTGTGTGGAGAGGCTGAGGAAAGAGAGGCTGCTGCTGCAGCAAACTACTCAAGGAAATACTTTACAGCTAAATTAGTTTGATTAGGCACCAGCCAGAGGGCTGATTAATGGCTCATTGAGCAGTTGCAAGGTGATGACTCTGCCCCCTGCGGTTGCCCAGCTATGGAAGATAGCCAGAAACTAGAATCTAATATAAAGTAAAATTAGACATAGGCCACACCTCCTTCACTGGGACTGACAGGCATAAGGGTCTTCATCACTTCATCACATTTTCTTTTCAGGAATCCATCTAAAAGTTGTGAAACATGTGGATGACAAAAAACCTTAGACAGCTCCTCCCACCCAGTGCAAGGTGTTTAATCGACACACTGCCACTGCCACTCCGTTCTTTCTTCCTTAATTACGCATTATTAATTGTACGTCATTTATCTGTGGACGAAGAAGACCTGGCTTTCCGCAGTGCAATTATTGATATTGGCCGGAGCCTCTGGTTCCTATAGGCCTAAAAAAGGAAAAGTCTGTGTCTAATTATGGTTTAATTAAGCTATGCAATCTCAGACCTCATGTGTTCGACCAGAGCTACCGGACTTCAGCGCTCTATACTCTTTATCTAGTGGGTGTCACCAGAAGGAAGCTCGATTTTTAAAAAAATTAATTATTTTTTTTTAGATCTAAACCTGTGATGATTACACAATTAATTAATCAGTCATTATGCTCAATTTATCAAAGGCATGGGGAGTAATCAGCGCGTGGATGCTCCTGAGGGAGCACAGATATGTCTTAATGATGGATTCATCCTGAGAGGGCCAACAGGGCTGCAGTCAACATCCCACCACACACCGCAGGCGGTACAAATATTAAATACTCCTCCATTTTTTTTTTTGTAGCATATTTCCTTGGGGAGTTCCAGCGTGGTGTTCACAGCCAAGGTTAAAAATGAAAAAGAAAAGAAAAAGTAGTGAGGTCCGTCGCAGTGCTTTATCTGTCATGCAATAAGCCGAAAGTGACATTTTGCCGATAGAAAATGCCACAGTGGCGATCATTAGGTTTACGCTCATAGTGGTCAGCTGTACCGCACAAAGGTCACTAAAACAAGAGACTTGCTTAACGTCAAATATAAATTGCTCCAATGGAACTGTGGCCTTCCTGTTCCTCACGTTCTATCAGTCTCTTGCTTCTAAAGCTGTGCATTTCCAATCTGACTTATGAAAACATTTATTTAAAGCAGATAGCAATTCAATATGTTGAATGTCATTTGTAAACAGCGATGTACCCCAAATGTAGTCGATCTTAGTGTCTGAACTTTGCTCTTTTAGTTTTGCATTGGAGCTACGAGGCGTATGTAGCTAATAGTTAAAAGAAGCTTATAGCCTCCAGTTTAGCATCATGCAAACTGCAAACCTAAATCATCACACACTTTCATAAAACAGCAGGTCAGTATTAAATAAAAATAAAATTGAAATTAGACTATCATCTGAATCACTTCTAATGTACAATTCCGCCTTTACACTTTGAGTCCAATACTGGAGCAGAGTGATTATCAAACCAGGAAGAAAATAATTTGGCTACGACTGTATTTTTTGTGTGATGCAATGTCCGAAACCATGATCTGATACGATTTATAGAGGTTTCAATACAATGCGATTCAGAGGCATTTTAATACGATATATGATTCAGTCGCTTCGCTACACTACACAATTCAGAGTCGTTTTGACACAATATATACGATTCAGAGTCGCTTTGATGCAATATATGATTCAGATTGGTTTTTAGCTACAATATATACGATACAAAGTTGTTTCAGTACGATACAAGATTCAGTCGTTTCGATACAATATGATTCAGAGTCAATTCAATACGATATACGATTCAGAGTTGTTTTGATACTATATTCGGTTCAGTGTTGTTTCGATAGAATACACAATTCAAAGTTGTTTTGATGTAATGTACGATTCAGAGTCGTTTTGCTACAATATACGATTCAGAGCCAATTCGATACGATATACGCTACATCTGGAGTAAAGGGGACATTGTGTAAAATTATATTATTGCTTAAACTATTCACTAGGAAATAAGCACTAGTCATTTTTCAATTGTGGAGGCAATATAATTGTTTACATTACTGACAATATTCCCGTCACTGGTTCACCAACTTGATTGGGGAAATGAGTCCTGTAGAATATCTTATAGTAACAAAATAGCCCCTATCCCAAAGTTTTGTTTCCTCAACTTCCAGCCTCGTCTTCAGAACGAGTCTCTCACGCCCTGGAATAAGAGACGGGCAGAAAAAAATAATCTTTCAAGGCCAATGAAGTCCCACGAAATTGCCTCTCAGAGACTTCTGGATTCGTCTTATAACCTGCGAAAGTGTTATTTTGAAAACCTTGGGGGTTTTGAACAACAAAAACGTTCCGATTTCCACTCGTGGCACATCTCCACTGGGCAGAGCAGCATGAAATCGCCTACTCTATGTGAAAATGAATTGTGCGGCTGTTGGGAAGCGACGACAGGAAGGCGTGCATAAAGTCTGCCTTCAAATGATTCACTGACTCAATCCAGACATGTGTATGGGCCTGGCTTTGATGTTCATGCCTTCTTTTTTAGGAGCAACTTTATTGAGATCCAACCAGATCAGACGAGACTCTGATTCATGTGTCATATAGACTGAATATGAAATAATGAAAGATTTCCACATTAGAGGGGAAAAATAATGAAGTACAATTACTCCATTATTATACTTAAGTACATTTTTCAAGTACCTGTATTTGGGTTTTTGTTTCATTTAAGACTTTTAACTTTTACTCATTACATTTTAAAAGAGAAATCTCTACTTTTAAAAACAGATCAATTACTTCTATAATCTACATGTTTTGGAATTCCTTACAAACCTAAATGTGATAAGAACACGGGGGCGAATGATCCCTTAATGTATTTATTTGTAAATCTTCACATTTTATGTTCCATAGAAAGTTTGTACACGTACATGCAAGCGCGGTGTTTTTTTAGTCAAATCTAAAAAAAATTTTTTATTTCATTTGAAGTAAAATCTACTTATTAAAAAATACATTATGATTCAGAAATAAATGTACACATGGGCGTTAACTTCACTATTTACATTTGTCTTAGAAACAAATTTCAACCATAAGCCTTTATCAAAATGTCTTTAAGACAATGAAAAATATAGATTCAATCTAGTGTCCAAACTTTTGACTGGCAATGTATATACCACTAGAACTGAGGTTATGCGTTGTATGCTACTTAAGATTGATGTAAACTATATAACTATTTTTTCAATGTTTGGGCTATTAATTGCGTAATTACTCATAATAGCCCATAGGTATGTGATGCTATACATTTAGAGGTTTTTCTATTAGACAAGTTTTTTCATAATTATATCTTTCTTCCTTGTGTTTGATGGCACAGCTGGACAGAGCTGAGTACCAGACAATACAGAGAAAGGTAATTTACATGTTGTTAATGTCCAGTGGTCTGACAACTGTGTGTAAAAACCTTTTCAGAAAAGACAATATCTGCATTTTCCAGTGTATTTGGCCTAATTTTCCAAAAAGCATCAGGTATTAGATGTGCTATTTGGAAACTTCCAAAAATCTCCAAAATGTTAGTTTTTCACAAAAGGACAAAAATATTTACTTTCAATGTTTTCGCTGTAATTGTAATTTTTTGGTAGCAGCAGCACATTTTGCCATTTTATTAGAATGGCCCTAGTTGACTTCTTACTAAAGGAGTTACATTAGGATACACTCAGATCTCAGCTGTCCTCCTTTCCTCTTACCGCCAACACTTGGAATAGGAGAAAAGCACCAGAGAGTCAGACGTGCAGACTCTCCCTAGGAAGGTCATCCAGGTGCCGTTTTTGCTTTAATGCTCTGTTAGATTTATTTTAAAGAACCATGAATGTCATTTGTTTTTTTGTTTAGTATCGTGGTAATCAAATATCTTCTTGTATTCTTTCCATTTCTTACCAGCGTTTTCCTTCTTGTGTCTAACACCGACACCGCTAGGGTGACCAGAAGCCCCAAAATAAATCAGGACAGTCTTGATTTTTATGAAGCAATTGTCCCAGTAATTCGATCAAGTTTAAGTTTTGTTTGCTAGCAGATAAACACTTTAAACCAATATCTTTGTGAGTAATTTGTATAAGAATAAGGGGATGGGTGTTGTTGTCTCTGCTGAAACGGGGCACAGGTCAGCACAGGGAGCCTAGCAGGCAGGCTGGCTGTCAAAATGCAGTCCAAGACTATATCCGGTCTAAAAAATCTTTTTCAAATTATTATTATTATTTTTTTTTTAAAAAGGTTATATTATCAGTTTTCATTTTCAGGTGTCCTGATTTTTTCCTTCTGGTCATCTGGTCACCCTAAATACAACTGTTATTTTGATGTTGCATGTGGTATCAGTGTTCTGCATGGTTTATAATCATAAAAAGTGTCATCTTTTGTAGGGAATTCACTTTATGTTTTTATTATAATAAAAATAAAAATAAAAGAGTTATTTATTACCTTCACCCGAATGTATCATTTTTAAAGCATTATGATGTAGGTATTGTCTCAAACTAGTCTCTTCTGGTTCTTGATGAAGCCTTTATTATTTCCCATAATGCAGCAGGAGAGACCTTCAAGGGAGGTGGAGTTACAGCCAGCACAGCGAAAGGTAAATGGTGAAAGTGTGACTTAAAAGAGGGGAATTTTATGGAATATGGAACCGCATATGAAACATTTACAGTATTCTTGGTTACAAGTTTCTGTTTTATGTGTTAACCAGGTCATGGGCTGGATGCTAATGTGAACTACATCCTATATCAAGCTAGTGAACCCAATATTCTCCCTATCTCCCTATTCTCTCTGTTCCAATACTGTGTTCAGCATGCCCATGTGGACTTCCTCTCATGACTCTGAAGTGCATATCAACTACATCACATATACAGTATATACTGTCATATATAGATGGAGTATTTGGCTGCATAAAATCCAATTTGAATGTAGCAAATGAAATGTAAAAGTATTTTATTGTTCTTGTTAAAATTTAGAAACTATTATTTCATTTTTTTTAATTCTGTTTTGAAAAGAAAATGCCTTCAGATTACACTGACTCCCGGAAAGTTCTGTTCCTGAAGTCTATATGTATGTTGACTCGGTCCCATGGGCCTACAAGATTCAGTGTTAGAATGTCCCTTAAGATGGTTATGGAGAGTCCTCCAAGGGGAAATGCCAAGGGAAAGTCCAGAAGGGTTTGTTAAAACCAGTATGGGAATAAAGCCTTTATCCCATCCTTCACAGTTTCAGGTCTGGAGGACGCAGAAGTACAACATAACCGCTTTTGTCCCATTAACTTCATAATTTTGTTCCAGAAATATATTCACATCATAACTCCAGTAATGGACTATTTCAATATAGCTGCTGACAGCAAGAGCTGTTTTCAAATATAACTTTGCCTTCCTTGCATAACCAACCAAACTTGTAATTTGGTGTCATGCTGACTTGTTGAGTTTTACTCAAAGCCCTACCCTTTATTGATGTTGTCATCATATTAATTTAGTTCTCATCTTGCTCCTATTTCTGTTCTTTTAAAGCGTCGTTGTTGAGCTTTGTGTTTGCCATTTTTACCTTCTTTTTTTTTAGCATGAGCGCTCACGTCCCTCCTCCCCTACAGCGTGTTGCGTGTTCATCCCCTGGATCCGAAAGGTATTCTCCCTGCAGTCTCTGCTTAGCTGGCATTTCCAGCAAGGCCTCACTAATGCATATTCAATCTAAATCTTATGAGCCAATTCGTATGAAAATTTATGCATGGGTAAGGTAAGGGTGAGGAGCGGGGTTAGCAGTCATAGCATTTCTTATGACTTTATTTATATATAAGACTGGGGTTATACTTGCTGTTAACTACTCATACGTATACGCAAGATGGCCGCCGTACGTATCCTGCGTTCAATTCGACACGTCAATTGTGCACGTCCCCAAAAAAATGTACGCAATGCATACGTGTGTAAATGGCGGGGGCAGGATGATGAAGCAATGTGCCGATCGGTCAGACGAGAGAAATAAACTCTCTGTTTTTGCGACAAGATTGGTTTAATGGCCTGATACACCATCTACGTTGGCGCCGCTGATGCTGTTTCTGCCGTTTTTTCAGGATGCACATTATCATAGCCTCCTCCACTCCCGCCATCTTCACCGTTTACCTCGTTGTGCAAAATCAAGAAGTGGTCGAAGAAGATATTCTTTTGCTGGCGATGTTTCAGCTCTGACCTGCCCCCTAGTGGACATAGTTTTTAATCCTCCAGATGTACAAACGATACGGAAGCGAGTACGTGATCAGTGACGCTCGTATAGCTGCGGCGTTCGCACGCGTACACGTAGTCTCGCAGCACGTATAACCCCGGCTCCTACCCAAGACTCTTCAGTGGGGGGGCTGGCTGTCTCACGCAAAGCAGAAGCCGCCCAGAACTCCAGCCTAAGTTCTTAGAGTTCTCCCCTTCTTATTACAGTTCTACAATCACTTTCCATACCATTTAGTTAAAGGTGTGGGCTGCACCCTCAAACTTTCCTTTCTTTCCTTCTGCCTTCGTTCAGCACAGCTAGCCTGTTAGATCTACGCCATCTAAGTGTTCATCTTCATTTTATCATGTTTTCATGTCTCACCATGTGTCTTTTCCTTACCTTCCTTAACTTTACTTAACGTTCTTAACTTTCTGAATTCTCGTAACACTGCTTTTAACACTGAAAATTACTCTGTTTTTGCTTCTTCTTTTTTTTTTTTGTTGCTTGACTCTGTGATGAGATATAAAGCCCTTCATAAAAGAAAGCCTGAACAATGTGCAAATGTACATTTTACCAAGATTCTTCACCTTGATATGCTAATACGGTTAATATCTGGCTGCTAATGCTAACTTTTATTCATAATTACTTATAATAACACAATAACACTTTAACATGGGCTGAGGATAAAACACAACACATTGAGGGGAAATATTATTTGTCTGAGGTGCTTCATCTGGAACAGTGTCCAGTGGTTGCAGTAATAGTACCACTTCCTGTGTCAAAGTTTTATGCTTGTCCAGTGATTTAGTTTGATGAAAGACAGATACTTGATTTTCCCCTTTGAAGCTGTTTTATAGCTCACAGGAGGTTACTGACTTATTTAAAGTTATTTATTTATGTGGCAGGGCACAACCTCACTGAAGTCTTTGACACTTTTGCCTGCTTTGCTTCTTTTGTCCTAATGGAATTGCCTCTGGAGTAGTGCCATGGACCAATTCCCCAACTTTGGATATTTGCCTGACAACTATCCTTTTGTCTTTCCTTCCCTTTCCAGATTTCCCATAATAGCTCCATTTCTCTCTTTCTTTTTAACTCCAGTCTCTTTCTCTTTCCCATGGTCCTTGATGAAGATGAAATGTAGCATTTATGCGTGAAAAAAATGCTTCCTGTCAGTTCAAGAGCACAGCTGTGTGCATTTACTTGCTATCAGTTTTACAGGGACATTAAAAAAACACATTATTCTAAGAAATTTGCATGTTGCCTCATGTTCAAAATAAAAACCAATCCAACTCTTAGCCTTTGCTTACAATGGTCTATTGACTATGTGACATGTAAATACACTTCACAACATAAATAGAATATTCTGTATAACTGCTCATTCTGCCTCAGATTGGAACCAATACAAATACAGACGGGGACCACAGACCAAAGTGTCCCGTTCCCAACGTTCCCACCACACTGGACAAGCAGACCAACTGGTCGAAAGCCCTGCCACTCCCCACCCCACAGGAAAGGTTGAAGAACGAGTCTCAAGTCATCTCATCCTGCATCATCCCTATCAATGTTACTGGTAAAACTTCATTTGTAGTTACTGTATTAATCAGACTATTAAAGTCTGTAAGTGCTAACAGATTAGAAGCTGATTTGAATGTAGTGCATACTTCATGTAGTGCAAAGCTGTTCACAGCTGTTGCTGCATCTCACTTCTGAGGGTCACTAATGTCTTTCTTAGTGACTGAAGTGGATCTTGTTTTATCATAAAGAGGTATTATTGCATGAAGGATACCTTCACCTGTTTCTGAGGCTGTATGTCTCGGATTGCAGGTGCAGGATTTGACCGAGAAGCCAGTGCTCGCTGCTCACTGGTTCATTCGCAGTCTGTGTTGCAGCGGCGAAGGAAACTAAGGAGGCGGAAAACTATCACAGGCATTCCCAGACGAGTGCAACAAGACATGGGTATGACTACCTGATGCCCTGCTTCTAAAGTAACTATGTTATGTGAACTGTGTGAAACCAGAGAGAACCTATAGCATTATATTATTCTCACTGAATTCTGTATTGTGCTTGTTTTTTTAAATAATACGTTTTGAGATCCTATTTTAGGTTGACATGTAGCCTACATTAATTTGACCATTTGTTAAAGTATACCTTGGCTATGGTGAAGATGTTCTGTGTAGTGCTGCAACAAATGAATATTTTAATATTTGATTTTTAAGCTGAGTATTACATGGATTAATTGACATAGCTATGAATTGTGGCTTGTAAATGAGACTGAAAAATAATTGGCATTATATCTTAATTTTCTATATACTGTATCTTAATTCAGTAAACTAATGAGAAAAACAAAACTTTTGTTTATCATTTAGCTAAACAATTTAATCGAAACTTTAGAAATTTATAGCGTTTTACAGGCATCTGGTTGTAGAAATATGTCCTACTCAGGATGAACTGCCAAAACAAAAACATATGTGCTTTGCTTTGTATGTCTACCAAAATAATTAAGCCTGTCCAATATTTTTTAGCTACTCTAAAACACATAGATAAACATGTATATGTATATCTTGGCTGATATAACATTTGAAGTGCTCAATGCAGTGGTATAGGTTTTACCAGAGCCTCCGGTAATGAAGTGACATTGTATTTTTATTTTACAAGATGAGATGCCAATTAATTAATAAACAGTTTTTTGAAGTAGTCCATATTTATTTGTGATGTTGTTGTGCAGTTCAATGAACAGGGTACTATCCATATGGATGGAGTTAAAAAACAACAACTATGTGCTATATTAAGTTGAACTGCAACTCTGCTAACTTTAGGCTAAATCACAAATGAGTTGGAGCTTGTGGTATTATCTTGATTTAGCAAATACTTTTATTTTTCAAACACTGATACTAATGACTTGGAATTTAATAAAATATGGTAGGGCTCAATGATTTTGGTAAAGATAGCTCTTTCTGACAAACTACAAAGTTGAAACTATGGGTAGCTCACCATGAACAGGTAGCTTGGTTTGGCCTAATTTTCCTTCTTTCCATCTATAAATTAGAACACTACAACAGCATTGCTGTTTTCTTCAATTTGTCATTAACTCTCTGGTGGCTGGAAGACTCTTTAAAAAATCATTATTTCATTGAATTATTGAATATCACACTTTGAAAATCCAGATTTTACATAAATTATTTGTCAACAAATTTCTATTTTCAAATGTCATACAATCATTTTCTGTGCAATTAACTTTTTTTAAATCTAATTTACTAAAGCATAACTTGAGTGATATTTGTACCATTCTCTTTTACCAGACTCAGATGAATCCCCTGTGGCCAGAGAAAGAACTATAGTGGCCCATGCCAACCCACACATGTCCCTGTACCAGGAGGAGCTGTCACTCAGTGGCCGGGCTCTAAACACCAAGGATTCTGGCTGCCAGACAGATGACTTCTTGATTGCTGCTCCATCCCGGAGGCGTATCCGTGCCCAGAGGGGCCAGGGAATTCCAGCCTCCCTCTCCCACTCAACTGGAAATATCACTTCATTACCAGATCGCTCTGATACAACCTACAGCACTGCATTGGGCACTCGCCTGCGTTCAAGAAGTTTACCCCGAGAAGGAAGTCGACTCCGGGACAAAGATCAAGATGACAGTGATGATGATGATGATGAGGAGGAGGAGGATGATGAAGAGCTCTCTCCTTATGAGGCTGAGGATTTCCTGCCAGGTCCAGGGCAGAGGATGCTGAAGGATGAGGAGGAGAGCACCGATGACCAAGCCATGCCAGAGCTCCAGCTGGGAAGTTTAAAGCGGATACAGCATGCAGGTAGTCCTGAAAATGCCTGGATTGAGAGGGGCAGGTCCAGGCTCCCACGTAACTCTGACATGGGGAGCTGTGAGATCTCCTCCAGCTCAGACACCTTCAGCAGCCCCATCCACTCTGTCTCGACCACTGGTGTGCTTGGCAGCCAACTTGACCACAAGGAGGACCATCAGTCTTCAAGTGGAAACTGGAGCGGAAGCAGCTCTACATGCCCTTCACAGACCTCAGAAACACTACCACCAACTGCCTCACCTCCCCTAACTGGCTCTTCACACTGTGATTCAGAACTGTCTCTCAACACTGGGTCTCATATCATTGACGACACTACTGGCTTCATCATTGACCCCTACCACATGGACAGGCCACAAGGTCCGGGCCACAGGTCTAGTTCGTTCACTTCTTCAGCTACAGATCAGATGGATGATGCAGGTGTTAGTACTGCTAGTGATGGAGAATGGAACTGCAACCAGGACCAGCAGGATCAACCTTGTCCTTCAGACTTCAGCCCAAAGCACTCAAGGGAAGACGAGAGTGGTGTAAGTTGCCCGAGTTATTCTAGTGGAGAAACTTATGAGAGCTTTAGTGGCCAACCACCTGGTGAGATATTAGAGAGCTCTACACATTACACTGTTGACACCGAAGGCTTCTACACTTCAATGCACTTTGACTGTGGTCTTAAAGGTAGCAGAAGCTATTACAACTATGCAGCCATTGACCCCGACTGTGGCCCAAGTGGGAACATTGCACCTGGCATGGGTGAATATCCTCAATCAGACTACAAGGGAATGAGTACGCTTGGAAGAGGATGTCTCTCTTTAAGAAAACCAAAGGCCAAGCCGCCCCCACCAAAACGTAGCTCTTCTTTAAAGGAAGCAAGCAGCAGTGTGGATGTTCAAGAGCAGAACGAACCAAAGATTACTAGTGAGCTGCCCCTGCCTTTGTCTTCCAGGGAGATGAAGCTGCAGCTGGAGTTGACTGGTTCTTCCAGGCACCTTGACACTTCAGGTCTCTGTGACAAGCAGCTTGGCAGCTGGGGTGTAGAGAACATCAGAGAAATGCTAGACTGCTCCTCTCCATTTAATTCTTCTGACACACATTCCTTCAAGGATGAGGGTGCTGTGCAGTCAGACTATGCAGACCTCTGGCTCCTCAATGACTTGAAATCCAATGATCCTTACAGGTCACTGTCCAACTCCAGCACTGCTACGGGTACAACTGTTATTGAATGTGTCAAGTCACCAGAAAGTGTGGAAACTCAGGCCTGTTGCCCCAAGTCCAGACCCACCTCCCCAACACTTCCACCACCAGAAGGTGACTTTAGGCTGGGCTCTCCTGAGAAACTTGCCACGCTGGCATCCCCTTCCAGTGGATATTCCAGTCAGTCAGAGACACCTACATCTTCCTTTCCTTCTGCATTCTTCCCAGGGCCATTGTCCCCAACCAGTGGCAAGAGGAAACCCAAAGTACCAGAGAGAAAATCATCGCTCTCCTCTCTCCAACAGCAGCAACAGCTTGCCCTTCGAGATGCAGGCTCGTCCTCTAGGAGGGATACTGATTCCCAGGCCATACCACCGAGTCACCTTGACCTAAGTGCTCTTCACAGCAAGCCCTTTGCCCACAGGAACCAAATGCACATCCTTCACCAGAACAAGCAGAAATCAGCTGCAGCAGCAGCTGCGTTAGCGGAGGCTCGCGCTGCTGCAGCTGCTGCAACAAGTGCAGAGGCATCTAGCTCAACCCGCCTGGCCATCACGTCAACTGTTCTAAGGTCAGTTCAACTGCGATCCATTGAGAAACCAGCAGAGGGCAACCAGGGTCCTGAGCAATCTAGTACTGATCAATCAACTCGACCCAAGTGTCCCGCAGTAATAATAGAGACTGGGCCCCCTGACAACAGGCATAACAGGAAACCACCAGCCTACAAACCACCTGATGTGCAGCACTGTGAGTTCCAGTGCCCACCTTCAGAAGCCATTGTTACACCACATGAGGGGATAAAAATCAGGCAGGAAAGGCATGGCCCAGGAACTTACTGGGCCATGACAGCCTTTAGAACACCTGTGCAACCATCCAATGAACAAGATGACTTGTTAACCCCAACAGCCCAGGGTACTGAGATCCCTGATGCGCAGCAAGAACCAGAGTGCAGCTGGTCTCAAGATAAGGAAGCAGCATTATCAGCAGAAAATGTTAAAGGCGAACAAAGTCAAGCACCCAGGCCACACTTTCTGACAGAACCATCCTTGAGTTTGAGCAGCACACTGTCTCCTCCTGCTTACAGCGAAATACGCAGGAGTGACTTTGTACTGTGCAACAGCCCTGACAAAGTGCCTGCTAGAAGTTCTGAAGCATCATCGTACACTTACATAATCAGTGATGTCAGAAGCAAAGAGGAGGAGTATGAGACATGTGTCACTACCAGAAGTGCCTCACATGAAGGATATGAGGACGGGTCAACCCCAGACACAGAAGACTACTTCAGCAAAGGTAATAGAGATTGAAACATATTAACAGATGAGAAATACAGAAGTGCATTTGTGTTGTTTACATAGTTTGATAAGAATTTCAAAGGAATTAAAAATGTATTTCTTTTCCACAGACTCAACACCAAGTGACAATTCAAATTCTCCTCTCACTGATGACTCGAAGCCTGATGATGATAGTATATTCCCTTCACCTAATAAACTACGCACAACTGAAGATCTATTTGCCATGATACACAGGTAATTTGAAATAAGATAAAGGAAAAACCAATAAGATATATAAGATATACAGTATAAGATAACTTATTAACTTTGGTGGTAATAATAAAACGAGATTAAAATACAAATAAAAATTGTATTGTATTGTGTGTCTCCTGATATACAATATTATGTTTCTAACCCATTTTTACCAAAATCATGTTAGATCAAAGAGGAAAGTTCTTGGGCGGAAAGACTCAGGGGAGCTCAATGGGAAGAATCGTCTTGGCGTTGCTCCTGTGACTGGTCCAGTCAGTCATCCTGTGATGTGCCCAATCACTCCGATTGCCCCAGCTCCTACTTCTGGTTCCCAGAGAGCACCAGGCCCCATTTACAGGAGTGCCAAAAAATCCAGCACCTCCAACGAGGAATTTAAATTACTGCTGCTGAAGAAGGGCAGTCGCACTGACTCCAGTTACCGTATGTCCGCCACTGAAATCCTCAAGAGCCCCATCACACCCAAGTCTCCAGGGGAACTGTTATTAGAGGCTGCCAGGCAACCAGAGGAGCCCCCTTCACCACTGCAGGAATCTCCATCCAGCACAGAGCCACTCCCCAGCCCTTTCCCCAAGGCCAACAATGAGAGTTTCTCTACAAAAACCCTTACTATGTCTGCTGCCTCCAGACAAGGTCGTTCCAGGATCCCACCTGCAGCAAGCAGCAGCAGGTACAGTACTCGCAGCCGGCTATACACTGCCCCAATGCAGGCAATCTCTGAAGGAGAGACTGAAAACTCTGATGGAAGTCCACATGATGACCGCTCCTCCTAGTGGTATGTTTTCGCTTTTCTTACCAATGAACAAAACAACAAATCCCTCAGAATGAATTCAATAAATAAATTAATTAGGAAAAATGTGTGATATATGAACATATATTTTTCCCTCATAACGATTCCATTATATCTTAAAATTGAGAGAAAAAAAAGACCCTTTTCTCTCTTTAAACTTTTTGTATTCCATAAATTGAGTGAACCTATGTTGTGGCCAGTGATGAACTTTAATTTCTATCAAAATCTATTGGAACACCTAGTGGTACTTTTTTTGTATGGATGCTTGACGGATCTTGATGTAATTCCTGAAGAACCAAACCAATAGCCAGTCTTTTCTTTCTGATCATTTACAAAATGTGAAGGATGTACATTTTAGCAACATGTTTGCCGATGTAGAAAACATAATTCCTTTATTTTCAGATTTCCATCACATAGTGATTGAATGAGTTCTACTGTATTATGTAGGGTGCACAATTAAATGGAAATATCTTGTATACTATTACACATGACCCTGCTAAAGTCTCAGTCAGGAACTATCAAAACACTCCAGCCATCCCCAAGATCAGCTGGTGTTTACAGAAAGACATGTAGTTAACTTACATATTAGTAGTAGGTGTGGTTTGTAGCATTGTTGTTTGACACCTGTTACTGCAGTACCAAATGCTGACCTGCCCATTGCCGTGACTCCTAATTGGGACTTTAGTTAGGCTTACACAGGACAATCACACTGTGGCCTTTCCTAACAGAAGGTCTGTAAGTTCAAGAGAACAAATCTCCAGGATTATAGGCATTTTTCTATGGCTGAAAACTCTAGATGCATTGAATTGGTTTGCAAAACCTGCAAATAATTTGCACTTGTTTGGAGATGGTAAAGACAGTTCCTTTAAACATCCTGTATTCAATGGAATGATGTAATGTATGTGCATGATAGAACTGAGCCCATGTGTAATCCATACAAAGTAAGAGTAGTTCTCAGATGGTATTACCCATGACATTAAGAGTTTATATTTTTCAGTTACAGGCTGCCATGTTGCTTTTTAACTATGGTTGTCTTAACACCAGCTTGGAGCTTACACTACCAGAAAAGAACATGTAATATATTACATTTAATGCACTTAAATTGGTTAATTATGTATTAATTGTTTGCAGGTATATCACATGTGACAACCTTAACATGTAGGGACTGAGGTCTTGGATGAATACTGCAAGGAAAATAATGAGTTCAGAGAAAAACAACAGTGAAATCTTCAGCTGTATTCTATGAATACCTTTACAATTGTGCAAGCTGTTCAGTTTGGTTGGGATAGATTCACTTTTGCAGTGAATTTTTTTTCATTCAGTAAGAGAAGTCTCCTTTGAGGTCAGACCTCAAAGAAATTAGCAAGATTTGTCAAGCTTACACTGTGCCGAAAAGTGGAAAAGGGACAAGCTGTGAATCAGTTCATTTCAGATCATTCTTTTCTGCTGAGTACTCCGTTAAGGTGCTCCCTTTCCCCTTTTTTGTCTTCTGTACAGCATGCAATAAGGGTCTATAATTCTTAGGGACGTATTTACCTGAGAAAAAAAAAAGAATTTGAATCACTTGAATTTGTTGAGTGTGTGTATGTTCAATAAATAATAAAGTTATGGGTTTGTTGAGATTTTATTTTATTTTATTTTTTTATTGTTGTATGCATAGACTCAGCTTTGAATCCCTTATGTGGAAGAACTGGACAATCTGTTAAAGCACTGTTGGAATGAAAGAAGAAGAAAAATATGATTTAAAAAAACGAGAAGTCTGTGGACAGGTTTAGACTAATGTGTTTAGGTGATATCTGTGTTGGTTCCGGGGTAATATTGTGGAAAAGAAAGGTGATCAACGTTGAATGATCAACTGTTTTGCATTTATGTAGCTGCATCTCTTGGTTGCAGATTTGCAATGCTGGGAGAGTGTATTGCTCATTATTTGTATATATGTGGTTGTGTGACTAAGAAATATTTAAAAAAAAATAATTCAGACTTTTTTTCTGGACTGTTGTTCAGTTACCATGTACTGTATGTCCTGACAATACTTTGTAGTACTTTTTATATATACTATAACATTACTCCAATAACATTCACTGAGAAATGTCTGAGTACCATATGTTTCCATCTTTTTTTCCCCTTCTAATATCATCAAACTCACAACTGTTTTTTAAAAATCAAAACACTGAAGACATATGGACTGTACCTTTTAATCTGTGTGTGGTCATATGCATACCTATAGAAATACAAAATATATAAAATCCTCTATTAGATTGCAACATTTAATAGGTCAAAAAAAAAAACTAATATTTTTCATTAAGGGATATTTTATCCAGAGAATTATTTTGTTAACAAATATAGAAAAGAGTAATGATAAAGCTTTATTTAACTAAAAAGTTATGATTGAACATATTTAATATCAGGGGTGTATTAGCCTATGGTAAAATACTGTACTTATAAAACTTTCTAATTAGCTGTAAACTTGCATTATTTACATATGTGCTGTATGATATAAAACTCAATTCAGCTGTTTTTGGTGCTCTAAACTGATTTTATACCCAGGCCATATTATGTTACTGTTACCATTTTTAAACTTGCGATTTGTCATTTCATTGCAGCTTTTTAAAATCCCACCCACTGGCTTATATAAGATGATACCTTCAACACTAGTGACATCCTGAAACTTCAGCTATTGTAGCAGTGTACCTGTATTTGCCCACTTTATCTTCCTTTTCACAAGACACAACATATAGTAGCTACATTTTAGGATTTTAGATTTGTTGAATCTGTTCAGGCTTTAAATGGACATCTCTATTGGAAAAGGGGAATGGAATGCAAGACCTGCAAGGAAATATTTGCTTATGAGTTATAGTTTAATAGTTTTACATTGAACTGTCAGTACCTCAGCGTAGGACTGTTCTATTATTTCAAACACAGAAGTGTTCATGGGAAATATAGTCCATTCAACACGTACTGCTATTTTCGTTTCCTCACTGTATCTCAAACTGTTGAACTTCATTTTAGACTGTTCTTGTGTGTTTTCCTTTTATGAAATGATTACACATATCACCTAATATATCACACTGCACAAAAGGGGAAGCACATTATGCTTTTGCCAAAGGGTTGTACAGGTATGAAAGTGAATAAAAGAAGCAAAGAAACCAGAAATTGGATGAATGAACATGGGTTAAACTGCAAAAGTCTCTGTGCTAGAAAGCATGTCACTCAGCGTCTCTTCACTTCGAGTTGCATCTGTTTTGTATTTTTGTAAAAACATGTACATATGATCTTTTTAAAGAAGCAAACGAAAAAAAAAAGGTTACACGGTCGTTTCTTTTTTTGTAAAACGTTTTCAAAGTTTACATTAATTCCAAGCCTTTGTATATTTTTGAGCTGTGCAACTCTCTCTGTCCTTGTATTTATTTTTTAGTAAACATTGTGACGATTCCATTGTAAATTTAAACCATTCCTCGCCAGCCCAACTGGTTTGCTTAGTAACTGTGCATAGAAAAGGCCAATAAATGTGACTGCATTGAAAAAGAAGCTCAGTGGTCGTCTTTCTTATTAACAGTTTGAATAATTTATTTATTTGTTTATTTGTGGTTTTGACATTACATTTTCACAAAAACAGATGCAACAGGAGCACATGTGCTTCTTAGCCCATGAGTTAATCAGGATATATGATCATTAGGCATGTGATGATATACCGGTATATCAATATCGGTTATAAGGAATTCTGAAATAATTATACCATGAACTATATAGATAATATACAGACGGGTGACAAATTAAAGGAAAAAACAACTTAAAGTGTTTTAGCAAGGTGTTGGGCCAGCACGAGCTGCCAGAACAGCTTCAATGCACCTTGACATAGATTCTGCAAGTCTCTGGAAGTGTACTGGAGGAACTTATGGAGCACCGTTCTTCTTAAATATATTCCCTCAATTGGTGTTTTAATGATGATGATGATGATGCTGATGGAGAGCCGCTGTCTAACACGGCGCTCCAAAATCTCCCATAGGTGTTCAATTGGGTTGAGATCTGGTGACTGCGAAGGCCAGAGCATATGATTTCCATCATTTTCATACTCATCAGACCATTCAGTGACCCCTCGTGCCCTGTGGATGCACTCATTTATTCAGTTTTCCTTTCATTTGTCACCCATCTGTGTGTGTATATATATGTATATATACATACACAGTGGGGTCCAAAAGTCTGAGCCCACATCTGTTGTTTTGATCCACTGTGGTATCAATCTTTCTGTTAGTCTCCTTACATAAACCTTTCTGTTACTGCCATAAATCTCAAACTTGGATTCATCAGTAAATAGGACTTTTTCCCGGGGATCCACTGTGAAATGCTCTCGTGGAGGCTCTCGTTCTTTATACAGCACATTCTTTATATGTGTATATGTGAAAGACGAGAGACTCCAATCAGCAAAAGTAGTGTCAAAAGAAGGCTAGCTAGTAGTAGTCTCAGAGGACAAGTAGCGTCTCTAAACCACTTCTCAGGAAGGGAAACAAGGCCAAACACTTGACATGGACTAAGACATAGCAGCATTTCACAGTGGATCACTGGAAAAAAGTCCTGTTTACTGATGAATGCAAGTTTGAGATTTATGGCAGTAACAGAAGGGTTTATGTAAGGAGACGAACAGAAGAGAGATTGATACCACAGTGGA
>JAOUQW010000001.1:425116-446449 GCA_028565825.1 Olivaichthys viedmensis
TAAGGGCCTTGCTCAAGGGCCCAACAGTGGCAGCTTGGTGGAGCTGAGGCTTGAACCCACAACCTTCTGATCAGCAGCCCAGTGCCCTAACCACTGAGCCACCACTGCCCCTAATAGCGTCATGGAAGAATCAACAGTCAGTAATCTAAAGAATCATATTTGATTTTTGATTTTTATTTCTTTTTTTTTACATTTTTATAATGATATATTACATTGTTTCTTCATCTACATTCCTGTAATTATTGATAAACACTGGAATCTAAGGAAGGAAACATAAGCCCATAATCCCAAGTGCTAAATTAACACCTGCCCTCATGAATTAACACATGCATTGCTGAATAAACAAAGTGCTGAATTAGCACCTACAATGTTAAATGAATTGTTAGAGTGTTAATCTATTGTGCAGTATTGATTGAACCCATATAGTGTTGACTTAGCATCTGCAGTGTTGACTGAACACCTATGGAGTTGAAGAAACACCTACAGTGAATAAAGTTGTTATTAATTAATAGTAGCAGCAGCTACTAGGGGTGTTCAAGTGCTGAATTAACACGTCCTGTTGCATTTGTATAAACAGTGGCATTTGAACGCGCGTTCAAGAACGCATGTGTTCATGTTGCTGCACGCAAATGTTCCAAAGCCAAGGGAGTGTGGGGTGACTGGAGAGAGAGAGAAAAAACAACCCAGCAATGCGTGTTCGGAAGATGAAGTGTGATGCTGTACTCTCCCACCTCCAGCAGAAGGCTGTCCATGTTGTGCACGTCTAATCACGACTGGCAAATACAGAACACGCTTCCGAAAACCGGTATGCACAATTGCATCCGAGCCCGTGAACGCGGCCGACGGGGACGACGGCGCGCTTAAACCGGTGTCCACGCCAAGCATCTGAAAGGTAAGCGCCGAGCAGACTTGTTCCTATGAGCTCGACGTCTCTGTTAAAGGAAGGTCGCCTCGAAGCGCACTTTTACGCGCGTGCATGTTTAACCGCGTCCTTAACCTTTCCGCGCGTTTCGCGCGCGCGTCCTTTGGGTGTCGCGTTACGTGTCAGAACAAATAGAAAGCTTCATTTTCACAAAGTTATGACACGCATCCTTTTACGCTTGGTTTTTATTATCATCATTATCATCATTATTATTACTCTCGAACGTTTTTGTTGCGAATGGAGACGAATGGAGACGAATGGAGACCAGCCGTGACGCGCCAGACGATGATTAAAAACCCAACGGAACCCAAAAACGAACCACGGAATAGATGTATAACTGCAGGAGCCTGTTGCGATTTAGGCTTACAGAATTACATTAGGTGGCTGACATTTCATCTTCTATACTGGACCAAACTGTGTGGAGAAAGGCGTCGGGGTTGGATCCGTGCCACATTATCGCTCTAAGCGTTATAGCTTTTACGCATCTGCTTATAACGCCGCATTTCCAAAGCGGGTGACATTAAGCGGCACAGTGGGCTACTCCGTTATTTGCTTTCGGGGAAAGTGCTGGAATTTGTTTGTGGGCTTGTTAAAGGGACTCTGCGTGTTCATCGAAAGTCCTCCGATTTGTAGATGTCTAGACGCTTTGTTCATGAAGTAGGCTGTTTAAAATGCAAATGAAAATGAAAAGAAGAAAGAAAGAAAAAAGGCTGTAGGCTATAGTTATCTCTAAGAGATGTAGAAATGAGTGGAGAAGTGTGCGTTGCGCTTTCTGGGTGGGGGAAAACAGGTTCTCTCCAAAAATGAGAACTCCAATAAGTTAAAAAAAAAAGAAATGAAATGTGGGTTATATCTTGCAACAAGACCACGATCCAAAACATAAGCAATACTCTCGTGCTTGAGGTAAAGAAGGGAGTGTATTACATATATAACAGAGTTATAACAGATATCTCAAGGACGAGTAAAGGCCGGCCAAGGAATCTGGCAGAGTTAGAATAGATACCGTATATCAGGAAGAATGGGGATGAGTATTACAACTGAGAGGATCCAAAAGCTGTTCAGAGGAGCTGCTCAGAAGTTGTTGGAGAACATTTACTGTACATCACATTAAGAAAGATGTGAGAGGCAAACTTTTGAACTGATAGCCTTTTTTTAACTGATAGAATTATTATTATTTTTTTACACTATTTGACCGTTTTTGTTACTTGCGATAATGAAGGAACAACTGTAAAATGGGAAACCTGTGAAACCTTAAAATACATTTCTTGGTCTTCTTCATTTTATTTAAGGGTATGCAAACTTTTGCACTCGCCTGTATATAGAATATGATTAAGAGCCATGCCAGTATATTATTCCATGCCTAATTGGGATTACAACCTAAATAATCGAATCACTCTTTAAGAGGAGACACAGAGGCTAAAACATGCAAGCACTGGTAAATAACAAACATAATGATGTATGTACCTTTTACACACACACACACACACACACACACACACTCCCAAAATGACAAAATGAAGAAGGCAAAGAAATATAATTTAACCAACAAGACATGTAGTGTTTTAGGTCTCACAGATGTTCCTTCATTATCACAAGTATCAAAAATGGTCAAAGAGCATATATTAAGATATTAACAGTGAAAAAATACAAGATTGATTGAGATTGGTTCAAACGTTTAAATCTCTCCTTCTGAATGTGATATAAATATTTTCTATTCACTTGTTTGCCCACTCTTTGGCTTCATGTATCCTCTGAGCAGCTGTTGGATCCTCTCATTTGTAATATTTGCTATTCTATTCTTCCTGCTGTATCTGTTCTAACTTGGGCAAATCTTTGCTTATTCTTCTTGACATATCTGTTATAACTGCCAGATGTCATATACTGCCTTCTTCAGATCAGGTCTGGAGACCGAGAGAGTCATGGCAAAGCTCTGGCTGTTCTTAAACTATTTTTCTGTTGATTGTGCGTGATGTTCAGGATTGTGGTCTTGTTGCAGGAGACACCCACATTTCATTTTGAACATTTTGGAATTCTATTATTTTGTACATAAATTGTACAATCGAGGTGCATTTTCCTTTTGTTGCCCAGACACTATGCACTCAACTGTCTGTCAATAATACAAATATGAGACCAAAGCTGGTGTGGCACCTCCAATGAGTATCTATGCGATTTTAAAAGCCCAATATAGTCATATTTATTTGTAATGGGTGCTCTTTTCACCTTAGACCCACCACAGAGGGTCATTTTTCACTCATAATCTCCTTTAAATTGCGTTAGCCTCTCTGTTGTTGGCCAGTGGCTTTCCATATGGGGGATATTAAGTTCCATATACGGCGTATTCAGCCCATTAAGGTTTAGCCACAGGGGAACACGATTACGAAACTAAAGCAAGAGAGCCAAACACTGATTCTATTCACAGCTTGGACTTCTATGGCACGAGGCTTGCAATACTCATCCTTGTGCTGATTGCATTGAGTTGTCCAGCAAACATTTCAGGTTTTTTTCAATTTACCAGTTTATGCTGATTAAGGTCTAGACCTGACTCTTATAAGTGAGACACAATATAATCCAAGAATATAACTAAGCAGTTAAGGGTTAATGGACTGGCGTCCCATCCAGGGTGTGTTCCCAGAATCAGCTCTGGACGCACTGCAACCCTGACCAGGATAAAGCAGTTACAAAAGATGAATGAATGAATAAGTTAAAGGGTTAAGAGCCAAGAGTCCAACATTGGCTCTCTGGGTCGTGCAATTTGAACACCACCTTCCTGCCACCAGCGCAGAGTCATAACTGCAGAGCTAGCACTGATGCCTCTTTGGTTAATGTTTTTTTTTTTTATTCCTGACTTTCCCTGAAACCCCTGACTTTCTGATGCAGTACCTCCGATTTACTCACTCAAAGCTAAACGTAAGATCCACTCTCTAAGGCAATACCCACATTTCCTGAATTGTAAAGTTTTTTTGACCCGAAAATGTGACTTGGGGAAAATGTGACCTAAGAGACTGTGATGCAGAGCTTTACGAGACTGTCAAAGCAGTAAAGATTTAGTTTAAACAGTGCCTGATATTTTGCGAAGCCTGTCTCCTCTTGTTGCACAGATTTGCTTATTGCAGGGTAAGCCGAAACCAGGGCTGGTTTCTGCTAGTGATCATTAGAGCTGATGGTGATTTATGCAAGTGCTGAGTTCGTTTCCACTATAACCGCAGATGTACACACACACTTTTTCTTCGTCATGCTAATATTTACTACTGTGCATGTCTGGTCACTGTGCTTCGGCTGATGTAGCACGGGCTGCTTTATGTATTCGGTGGACACAAAGCATGCTCAGCACACGAATAAGAGGGAATAACAGTGAATAGTGACTATGTGTTTAAAACGTGTAATGTGGGTTTTGTAGCCTTAAGCAAGCTCTGTTGCACCCCTTGTGGATGTTCCACACTTGCTAGTTCTCTTATGCTGGTTTGTGCCACAATATGCGATGTTTGAAACAAGCTTTCCTCTTATATTCTGAGGCAAAAGTAATGTTTGCAGCCTTCTTAAATTTTGGGAAGAGACATGCACTGAGAAAGGCTGTAAATAAGTAAGCGTCGCCCTGGCAGGTACTTGGTGTGTTTGGAAACGCTGAATCATCAATCTCTGCTTTATGACATAGTTAGTCCTCAGCTTGTATGAATCAACGGCGCAGTCAGCGAGCGACCTTGTAGCCTTTCCAACTCTGAATTACCATTTAAAAGGCTTTTTTTTTTTTTTTTTTTACGGCCACAATTTATTTCAGAGTTCTTGGCAGGCCGTTTAGTATTTTTCAGGCCCGTCAAGCAGAATTCATAGTGTCAGACATGTGTTTATGTTCCAAGGATTTAAACAAATGCTTGAATTTATGGTTGATTATTGAGTACTTCGCTTCATATGGCTGACAAAGCATGTAAAACAACAGAGCAGTGAGGAAATGAAACATGGGTCTGTCAGAGCACAGTGTTAAGATGAGCAGCACTTTATGACTGCTTCAGCTTCATAAGACACATTTTTGTTGAAGTGTTGTGCTAATGTAGCGAAGAGCTCGAAACCCAGCAACTAGACTGAAACGAAATATTCCATACATGAGCAAGGGCATGAAAAAACACCAATGTTGGCCAAACGGCAAACGCAATTATGTTAATAATTCATTAGGGTTTCATTTCATGATGGACCCCGAACATGTGCATGGAAAGCATCCTATGAACCTTCACGTGAGAAATCATCAGTCTCATTTATATACTACATTATAGCCATGACAGAAACTTGCAATGGTGGTTCGAAGTAGTGTGTGTATGTCTGTGTGATTTCCAGAGGTTTACCACAGGCCCCTCTGGTCTTTAATATGAAAGGCTTCCCCTTAAACAGCTATTGTATATATGGACCTATTACCCTGATCTTAAACTCTGATCTTAAGACTGGAGGTTCCAACAGCAGGAAAGGATTTCAGCTGCAGAAGAGGGAAGGGAACTCAGTACCTGCAGTGATGAATTTTGGTACAGAACGTCAGAACGTCTTTTGAAAGCTACACTATTTTAATTTGCTCAGTATATGCTTGTTAGTGGTAATAGCACAATAAAATGGTACAGTATAATTCTAGTTCTACAAGCAAGCATAAGTTTAAATAGTAAACATTTTTTTATAAACAGTATAATTCTCATGTATTTGATTTGAAGTTTGTATCCTTTCATGCTTGATGCATGAAATACACATCACTGAAATGCTGACTTTACTATGCCAGTATATGATCTACTTGTGATCACAATTTATTCCTTGGCAGATGTTTATATTACTATGGTTCAGATTAATGGTTTATAAGCCTATGAAAACCCAGAGGATTTAAAGTTTGTTTTCTTTCATTATTGGTGAACCCTGTCAACTTTTCAAGCATCTCTTCAGGGCGAACACTTCCGTTAAATAAACACAAGAGGCATTTTAATAAATAGGCAGCAAGGGTATTTGTTTTGGTTTCGTCTAAAGCAGCGTCTTCAGATTATTCAAAAGGCTACAATGTGGTCAAGAACGCTGTTTTGGCTTTAAATGAATTTTACACATTACCCAGCAACACACAAAGACATTTAAAATGAAATGTTCAATTATGTATATTTGATTATATAATATAGATTTGACTGATGGCCCATTCTATTCTTCTTCTCTTTTTTTTTAGGAAATTGACTTTTCCACTGCAAATGCTTAGTTATTAGTGTCAACCATGGAGGGCTTACACAGCGAGCCTCAACAAATTGGGGGGATAAAAACTAAGGCAGGTGAAGGAGCAGAGGCTTTGGAAGAGTGGACTCTCCCTTCTGAGACCTGGAGCAACAATTCAAATAAGACTACAAGAACGATGCATTCTTCAGAAGTGGTGGTTGAAGACTCGACCTTCCCCATTTCATTCTCAGAACCTTTGTTGGGTTTAATTTTCAAAATGCCAGCATCCTTGCAACCCGTCTGCTTTAGTGGCAGTCCAGTCAGGCTGCTAGCAGGGGGAGTGGAGCCCCAAATAGTCACACCAGTCATTGCGCCTGGTCCAGGCTCCCTCACTTTACCACTGATCTTAGATCAGCCACATCTGCAGTATTTAAGCCCCCAGCTTCTGACCCCGTCCTCATGTCCAGTTTTGGAACAGCAGGACCTTCACCAGTCACTGCAGTGTCCGTCAGAACCTGAGCAGAACAATGGACTCTCTCAGAACCCATCTATGCCTTTGAGTCACCCTCAGCATGGGGAAGGGAAATCAAATATATCTCAACCCTTCAACAATCCTGCCTTGCACAGCTCTGAATTTTTAGATGTGTTACAAGAATTGTTTCCCTTCCTTAGAAATTGCAGTTCCTTAGCTTATCAAGGGAGTAGTTCCATTCCTAGTACAGGTTTCTTACCCCCAGACTCCACTTTGTCGTATCTCTATCCTGGTTCTCCTTTGGTTTCCCTTGTTCCTCCTGCCACCTTGCTAGTGCCCTTTCCACTCATTGTTCCATTGCCAGTGCCCCTACCAATCCCAATCCCAATCCCAATCCCACCATTTCCTGACTCCAATTCTCTCTCTAGATCCTCCAGAGCCGGTTATGGCATGAAAAAGAGCAAAAGCACTCAGACTTTGACAGAAGACATTCCAACGTGTACCCATGGCAGAAACTCTGACTATGATTTCCTGCAGTTACCAACACAGCCTACCCCTCCAGCTTCTCAGGAAGAAGTGCTTGACCTCACCGTTAAAGTTGTGCCAATTCAAACGAAGCAGGAGGTCCAGTTTCCTTTCCTGCAAGACAACGTCCTGGACCTGTCAGTGGGTAACAAATCAAGTCTTAAGTCATGCAAAGGTAGTAAGTTGAAACACCATGGAAGGAATTCAACAAATGAAGAATTAACAAACCTAATCCAGCCCCTAAAGTATTCACAAAAACATGGTACCAATCAGTTGAATGGTCACTCCGATGGAGAGTCTGGCATGCAATACAAATGGACAACAGAAGAGCACTATGAAAATTACACCACAAAGTATCCAGGCCAAAATGGAGTCATAACTCCAAAGCAGACAACCAGAGGGACTCTGTCTACCAAGGACGCCCCTGTTATGTTTTGTGAGAAACTAGTAAGACCACCATACGGACATGTTTTAAAGAACAGAGTGGTCAAGCTAAAGAGAGTAAACTCTCAGAACATAAGCATTCCCCCAATCAAGAAACAGCATGTAATGACATTTCATCCTGGCAAATAGATGCATCTCGGGGGCTCAGTCTTCATGAAGATATTGCATTGAGCTTGTGCTTTTGTGTAAGAACTTACATTTTGCTTTAGGTTTAGAACTTCATATGAATTGATTTATACGTAATGTATTACTTCTTTTCTTATGTATTTACTTAAGTATCAGCACTGACTTTACTCAAATTTACCAGTTTTCACAAGTAGGAGGATATGTTTTCCAAGTTTTCTGTATAAGAGCATCTGTCAAATACTGTAACTGTAGTTTAGAAAAGCTGTAATTAATACCAAATGCTTTTTTTTCTACTAGATGTCATGGGTGGATGATCCTTGGTGAAGGCCCAAGTAAAATATCAAAATATCAAAAAAAAAGAAAAAGAAAAAAAAGTCCAATATAATGAAATATTACAGCTATGGAGCTGTATAATAATTAGCTATATTACCCATATTTTAATGAGCACAGCCATGTATAGACAATACTGTTTTGAAATTTTAATAAAAATAGGTGTACTGGAAATGGCAATATTTTTAAATGAGGTCAAACATAATAAACCTTGTTATCAAGTTTTGTTCCATTGAAATATATGAAAGAAATGTGACTAAAAAACTAATTGGAACCTGAGAATAACAGTAATTTAGGGACTGATTAAACTAACACACGTACAAAAGTATATAAGTTTTTTTTTTTTAAAGGTTTTGAACAATGGAAATCTTGTTTGTGAATGTTGTAGTAACAACAAGAGCATTGTGCTCATTGAGATTGATTGGTTTCCACGAATTAAATAAACCTATTAAACATCAAAATACAGAAATATGAAACAATATCTGCATGGCACATGCATACTAGCGATCTGGTAGCAAAAAAATGTCAGAGATTGGACTATTGCCATTGTGGAGTTACGAGACAGACTGTAATGCTCAGTGGGATCATTATTTTATATAAAAAAAATTTAAAAAAAAGATAAACTGTTCACAGATTCATAAAATACAATCAGGTGTGGAAAAGGCAAATCTAAATGCCTTATATCAAAAGCCAGTTAAATTCTATAGTAACAAGAGGTTTCCAAATTACACCCCACCAACAATGTGCATATTTGGGATTTTTTCAGTTAGTAAGCTCACTCAGAGCCTGGGATTGTTCTGGTAATACCAAATTGGGGTTTTAATAAAAGGAATCCTAACTACCAGAAGGTCCAATGGTCAACAGAGAGCTCTTGGGTGTCTGTGATGTCAGTCGAAATCACAGACCTCCGTCAGAACCTTTTTTGTAAACTTTGACCCGTATGACATTACATACACTTTGCAAATACAGATGAATTGTATATGGACATTCAAGTCAACATACAAGATTTTCCTCACACTTGAGTAGAAAATGATGGCAGGATTTAACAAGTGGATATATTCAATTAAAAGCAAAAACATTGATATCCTGAGAAGTTATGAGAAATAAATAATTTTAAAAATATATATAAACCCCTTTGTTTTAGTACACTGTAACTGCTTAGTCAATACATTTGCTTTGTGCTGTCCTTAGACTTTATATTGTATTTTATACTAGAATGGGTGACCTTGAAAGAAATGTAGAGCTGCCTTTATGACGTTCATGATGTGATGTACAAATGTAATTTTCTCTTGTTGCACTAAACATGTACCTGATTTGGAAATAGGAAAGTTGTTTAAACATAACTAAAGAAAAATGGTTTTAATGGTTATTTCAAAAACAGCCTTGCTTGAAGTTACAGATAACTTTTTTGTTCTTACATAAAAAAGGATTCCTACTAAGTAGGACATGATGGTTCATTACCTACCGAGATATCTTAGTTTTACTATTAATTAAATGGGGGGAAGGGTTCTGTCTGTGTGTACAAGAACAGAATGCATCAACACCTGATTTAAATCCTTTGGGAATCAGCTTAGTCCAACTGCTGAATGGATGTCTTGCATTGTTCCTTCTCACAGAAGGAGACGCCGAGGTCGTTAGCGGCAGTATTTAACCCGCATCTGTCTCCAAGATGATCCCTAGATAAAATTAGCGCGCTGAGAAGAGCATTTAGTCCCTCCTGACCTCTAAAAGACTCTTTGAGAACAATTTTGACCAAACTCTCACAAGCTCAGCAGTTTGCTCAGTTTTATGATTGTTGTTGCTCCTTTTACAATGTTCACACATCGACTAGCCTTGTTTATTGAGCTTGTGGTACCAAGACAAGTTTTTGGTATTTACTAAGTCAGGTCCAACCAAATCCATCTTCAGGTCTTGTTGTCCTGTTCTATCTGCAGGGGGACTTCATGCGCTCTGACGCCCCCCGCTGGAGCCAGTGTGCATATACTGTGCTCAAGTGAAGCCAGCTACGGTTTGGCCTGTTTCAGTTTCTCGATGTGATGGCACAGTTTGAGCGCAGGGCCCAGCTTCAGGCCCATGTACTTCATGATCATGTCGCTTCGCAGCAGCATTAAAGCCTTGCCATCAATCTCCTGGAAGGATAAAACAGCATAAAGTTAAGTAGCATCAAGTTAAAGACTATTTAATAAGCGTCTTCCTATGCAGTCTTTCAGTCCTCTGTAATTGTAGTCTAATTGTGGTCGAAGGCGTTTGGAACACGCTTGATAGTAAATGGTAGAGATATTTTAATAAAATAGTGCCCACATGCTTCCTGAAGAGCTCAGCGTGAGGCGCTAGGGCCTGAGGGTCTGCGTCACGCACAAACTGCATCACTTCCTCTATGCTCCAGGAGGACGGGCTCCTGTTGGATGTCTCTCGCTCAGTCGTCTGGTGATCAGGACCGGTGGTAGAGCTGGCAGCTGAGCGCACACACACACACACACATATTCAGTGACATGTTCATTGGAGAAATGCACACGACCACATTGAAATTTAATGTTGAAAAAAGTTTTCCACTTGAGGTAAAAATTTAAGATAGGCCCAGATAAAGAAGTGAATTACATCTGCAAGGCTTATATATTGTCAATTTTGTGCCGATATCTTGAATTACCCGCAAAATCATGCACTACAAACAGAGGTTAATCACACACACACATTGCTAATCACATGACTGAACAAAACCACAGTGTTCAGGTCTGGAGCTGGAATTAGGATGCCCCTTTATTCCAGTCTAAATATGTAATTTATTAACCAATGGTGGAGAATTGAAAGTGATAGCACTTGTCAAACGGTAGTGGAGTTGCAATACAGACCATCAAAAGTTACAGCAGTGTTTTTAATGTAGAACAGCATATATTAAAAAATATAAAGGAGTCATGCCACCACTTATTTACAAATCATGTCAATTGTAATTACGCTTCAGCTATGTAACACAATGAAGTACTGTATTTTCTCTGTTAATGATTTTTGGGGCTTACTGGAATGTTTATTTTGGTGGCATAAGTTTTAATCCACATTTAATCTTGCAGCTAATTGACAGAGAGGGGCCCTAGCTTTTAGAAAGTTATTCACACAAAGCATGCTGAGATGCTGAGAACTGACATTGCAAAGAAAGAACAACTTTACATTAAAGAAAAAAGTTATTCGTCATAGAAGCTACTCTCAAGCATGCTTGAGGTGTCTTATCACTGTTCTTCTGTCTAAGACAAATCTCCAAACAAGGTCAATTTGGTCAGAAAAAGTATTGGAAAGTTACAGTAATTCTTCTTAGTCGTAAATGTAATGTTTGTAAATCCAAGCTCGCTTACATAGCGTACCTTCCACTCGTCTGAGCATGTGCGTGGTGGACAGCTCGGCTGGGTTGGAGGTGATCCGGCGCAGAGGCGGCTGCTGGGAGTTGTAGTGTGGGGTGCTACCGGCTGGGCTGCGATGCTCGGTCGTGCTGCGCAGCGCAGGAGGCCGAGATGCTGCGGAACCAGTGTCCTTGGGCTCCTCCGAGAAATGGTGCTCAGCAGAGACGCCATTTTCAGAGGGAAGTGTTTCGGCTGAGAAGAAGCAGGGACAGGGGACAAGGATTTAAGTATGTACTTAAGGTGGACTAAAATACACTGCAGCACTGCAGAAACCATACTCTACTGATCAGAAGGGCTTAAAGGAGAATGCAGATCTTAGCAAGAACAAAATAAGGAAAAATGTATTGAAGTAACAGTGAGTAAAACTCGAAATAGATCATCTGAGGTGAGAGGTTAAAAATTGAGACGTGCACATAGACACACACAAAAGTTCCAAAATATTCAGCAAGCTGATGCACACCAGGGATGCACGAGGACAAACAAAAAAAAGCACATTGCAATTATAATGCTACACATTGCGATTGGACGCTTGATCGAAATAAAAAGATTTTTGGATCACCCCAATAGCGCAGTTTATCAATACACACCCAGAGAAAATGTATGTGAAACCTATGAGAGGTCAGAATGCTCACAGAACACAATAAAACCTTGTGGTTCGTTAGACGGCTCATTTGCATTTTACAGGCTCCTGCAAGATCAGAATTGTAATGGTCAGTTTTGCGACAACGACTAACAAACAGTATATTGTGCACATACCTAATGCAACAGACAGCATCATGCTCACAGGTGCATTTTGGCTCATCACATATACACATACCACACCCAGAAGGCAAAACTGCATACGTGCTAACTTTTACACACACACACAAAAAAAAAACACAGGCTGTCGAAAGTCTTACAATATCTGTGGCACTTAATTAGTTAACAATGTGGGTGCTTTAATTAGGTATGGCAGGGGGGCCTGCATGAGGGAATGTTCGAATCATTTGAAACGAATGAATGCTGAGCACTCGGTGCCTAATGAGGGAATGAAAAGAGGCGGCGAACTCCTGCCATGGGCCTTTCAGCTGCAGCAGCAGGAAACACTCCATCCCACCAATTAACTTGAGTGCTAATGCAGAACACTGTACGAGGCACCAGGGTGTGAGCCCAAAAACGCAGCACTCATTCACTTCCATGTTAAGCTATTGTGTTTAACTATGTCTCTATAGCAAAGCTGCTCTCCAATCAGAAGATAAGGATTGCAGCAGTAACAGAGGCGAGTCATTGGCATTAGCATGTTGTTAAATGACACGTTGCACCAAGTAGTGCTAATTAAATCACGGCTCTGAAATTTAGCGCACTTTAGCCTGGTTAAAGGGAGATTTCGAGAAAACAGATTGCTTGTTAGTCTGACATTGAGCCAAATGACAGCTTTAGTTTCTGTTAACTGTTCTTTTATTGAACTTTAAACCAGTATTTAAATTTTTTGCTCTCTTCCAGCTCTCAGACAGACAGCCCGTATGAGTATACCTTCTGGGGAGTGCGTCTCCGTCCTAAGTGGGTTTGAGGACATCGGAGAGCTGTAAGTGGAGGAGTCTCTCGTGAAGCGTCTGCTACCCCGCACTATAGATAAGGCCTCCGACGTCTCTTCCTTTACTGCCAAGCCAAGAAAGAAGACATTTATTTATTACTTACTCACACTTACTTTTCCATCAACTGTTTTTATGGAAATATTCTGGAGAGGGCGCATCAAGGCTAATTCATCAAATGAGTTCCATGCAAACACAAACAGTCATGGGCTACGTCCAAATGTACAGTATGTAGCACTGGAGTGACTGGGACGTGTCCTTGCAACGTCATCATTTATTCACAAAACCTAGTTTCCATCCCGCTACTTTTCCACTTCATCCAATGATTTATTGTGATATTTAGGCTTTTGTTTCCACTAAATTCAGAATTCACAAAAACAGGTAGATGGAAATCCCATTACGGTCAGTCATGTATTTCGGCAGTGATGGTTCAGTGGTTACGGTTCTGCGCTAGTTACTGTAAGGTTGCGAGAGCCACTACGGATAGGATGAGTACTCACGCGCTTAGCATACATTTATGTAAGCATTTAAAATGAAAGAACGATTAACAAGAGACACAAGAGGACATGGAGTTGGACTAATAATCCAACAGAGTGACACATTTCTTAAATATGTATCACCACATTAACCTGTCATTTAGCATCAAAACAAATTCCATGCAATATGAAGTCCTCTATTCATCCCTCCCACACCCACACACACATACCTGACTTGCTCCTGTTGTAGGTGTTGTGCGTGTTAGCGGTGAGCGGACTGAATGGCTGGCTGCTGAACAGGTTGTCACATTGTAAGTGGTGACACAGAGTCTCGAGGAAGCGCAGCACGAATGATGCGCTGGAGGCTCGAGGTAACTTAACATAGTGGATCCCTCCATCAGAGCGAACTGAGAGAGAAAGAGGGACAGACAGAGAGACATGGACAAAAACCATACATCAATTTTACTACAATACAATACATTTGTTACACAGAGATTGAATGGAGAGAGGTGTAAGGTACCTACACACTCATTGTCCGCTTTACCAGATACTGCACTTCTTAAGTATACAATTACTGACTGTAGCCCATCTTTTGCTATGTACAGCTTGTTAGCCACCTTCTACCCTGTCCATCAATGGAAAGGGACCACAATAGGACCACCACCGACCACTGGTTAAACTATGTTAATGTCCGAGTAGCAGAGTAGTGCGATGTAGATGTAGATTAACGGTATACATGTGCTGAATAACCTGGTTACAATTCAGGTGTCTAGAACTCAGATAACAGTTTTACTCCCATTCAAAATATTGTAGCATGTTGTTTTTACATAACCACGTGAATAATCTGATAACTGCTTAAATCAGATCCCGATTGGTTTATTAATGTGCATTTGAATGCACTCAGGGTAGACCTGGTTAAAAGTGGCCAGTATTATTGTTACATCATTGTTAAAACTGTATAGTCTATAGTCCCCTTCATCTTCTCCAGGGGTCTCTCATTTGTCCTTTGTGGAAACCACTGTCAATGATCAAAATTGCGCATCTGCATACATCCTACCAGAGCAGAGTGCACACGCCCACACCCATCTTGAAGTACAAAAGCTGAAAAAGTGTTTAAGGTTACACCCCGTTTATATATATTTTTTCCACATGAACTTGAACTCAAAAAGTAAGTAGCTCCTCTCGTGTATCCGCAAATACGAGGGGGATTCCTTTGTTGCTATTCCCAGTCTTTAATTGTGAGGGTCTGGATAAATTAGGGAAGCAGACCATCACAACAGATGGCCACGCCAACGCGCACACACACACACACACACGTATGAATATGCGTCCCCTGGGGAAACCCCAATCTAATGCTCCAAACCAGGTTACACACAGATGCCATTCTTCATTACCTTCAGCTAGATGACATCAGATGTGCACAGGCCTCACTCACACACACACACACACACAAGCCAGGATGTGGTTTTCTTTATAAGCTTTTCTGTTATTAATTCATACGATATGGACACATAAGCTTTCCATATCTCATATCAACAGACGCACGCAGACACAATTTTATACCTGCATCTCACACACACACACACACACACACACACACAGGCTGGGTGGTGTACAGGGAGTGCTAGAAAGAACTGATACTTATCTGCTATTCTAGTGTTCAAATCCTGGCTCTCACAATAACTTTATTGTGCTTTTTTAGATTTAATCATGGGTTTACACACACGCGCACACACACACACACACACAGTAATTGTCCTACCTCGGATGATCTCTCCACCATCCGACTGTGACTGCAGGAAGCTGAAGAGAGTTTTGGGCTGGTAAGCGCAGTCGACACACGCCTGCACGGCGTGCTGCAGCACCGTGTTAACCGGGCCCGGCCCGAAATGATCCGGCAGCTGCAGCATCAGCTTTCTGTCCAGGTGTGGGCCACACTCGCCATGCTTGTTCACGTACACACACACTAAAGGAGAGAAAGACGATCAGTGTGTGAACATTTAATCTATATACATACTATATATACATACACTATACACACACACACATATATATATATATATATATATATATATATATATAGAGTACTGTACAAATGCACCGTAATTTTTTTATATAAACTGTCTGAGATGTTTATTTTATGTTTCAAGTCAAATGTTACAGATAAATGTTTGTATGTCATGAAAGAAAGTAAGATAATTCAGTTACTAGAGCACTTTTTCGATAAAAACAGAATCAAGGCTGTTCTGGGATTTCACCTGCAGAGACAGAAGCAAATGAGAGCCAAAGTTCTGCAGAAGAACCGTGGCAAGTTCTCTGAGATTCTTGGCACAACCTACCAGACGATTTCCTTATAAAACTGCACGACAGTGTGCCTAAGAGAATTAATGCAGTTTTAAAGGCGAAGGCTGCGAAACACCAACACACTGATTTGTTTAAGTTTTTTACTGTTTTCTGCTGTTTATAGTATTTTTATTTTTCATATTCAGGAACTTAATTTCATTACTTTTAAAAATCACTGAAAAATATTGCATTTGAAAGCATTCTAAAAGCTTTTTTGCTTTACATGTGCCCAAGACTTTTGCACAGTACTGTATATATGGTATATCTGTGCTACAATACAGGGTCTGTAGTATACAAAATGGCCAATGAGTGTAGGTAAAAGGCAGGTGTACCCAACAAAGTGCCACAGAGTGTGTGTAAATATACATATAAATAAGAAAAGTAATGGAACACAGGCGCTCGTGTATAGGCAGTCATTTGTGATTCTATATCTTGTCAGCCTACAGGCATTTTTCTGCAAGGTGACCAATCAAATCTTCCAACTGGTTCATTTTGAGGAGAAAGGGTGTTTCCGATGCCTCGATTAGAGATAAGAGATGGCAAGCGATTCTTAAAAAAAGCTGATTTCTTTTCTCATTTGTCCCACAGTAAAAATCAGCAAACTTAGCCATGTGATGTTTAGTGTATTATTGCAAAATTGTATTTAAATTGTAGTGAATTTTTTTATCAGCACCATACGCCACTTCCAGGCTGTGCATGTGACGTTTATTTACTCACATGGACCACTAGCTTCTCCAATTTGATAAATGGAAAGCTAACAATGATAAGTTGAAGCGTCTGCGGTGATAATATAGAGCATCTTGATAAACAGTTAGGCAATATATCATAATGTTCAATATACACATAAATGGGACAACACATTACCTGTGGACAAGACTCCAGAGTCTTTGGTCATCTGCAGACTGGAGAGCCTGCCATCTGAGACAGACGAGGACAGAGACGGGCTGGAAACAGACGGAAGAACTCGCGGCTTCCTCTGGGACAGAGATATATAGAGAGAGAGAGAGATGAGGAGAGTGAAAACAATACAATGTCGGCAGAAAACACAAAGGCCTCGTGCTGACTGTCACTGAGCCAACAGTTAAAATTAGGAATCTGTTTGATTACTGTTAAGTCGCCCGTGCCGTGGTTAATGAAGCATTCTGGAGGAAATCATTCTTCATGGTGAATAAACACTGCATTTGGATAATTCCTCCTGACGCGTTAACCGCCATTCATGCTCATTAACAAAGCGATATTAATCTCATTTCAGATTCGTTATTTTACTCCGTCTTTAATCGTTATAAAAATTTTAAAAAGACTGACACCTTGGTAATAATTCCTCTAGAAACGGTTACATTAGCTACTGCTAGTAAAATTTCTGTTAAACGCCCGTTTAACCCTCCTGTTCTGTTAATTATTAGCAATACATCTCAGAACTGTAACATTTATTCAAAAATACCCTATACATCTTATATTTATATCAATTACTTGCTATATGAGGTCATTTGATAGGAACTAAAATGGCCATTTTGTTTCACATTTACAAATATCAGCCATTTTCAATTCACTTCAATTTTATTTGTATAGCGCTTTTAACAATAGACATTGTCACAAAGCAGCAGCAGTTTTTATTTTATTTTACTTTGTTACTCTAAGGTTCAATATTACATGAACATAATGTTTGTGATATAATCTCATTTGTTAAGAGAAATTGAGCCATGCACAAAGTTTCATGCTGGAAAAATGCTTTTTCGGCATTCTTTATAAAACATTTTAAAAACATTGTGGCTCCTACCTTGCTGCCGGGTTTGGGTCCTCTCTTTTTGTGCAGCCTGGGCTCCAGGTGCTCGGGCTCTGTGCTCTTACCCACGCTGCTTTGCGCCTGGCCGTTCTGCATCGCCTTCAGCATGGCGATGGTCTGGCTCTTGGGCCGGCGGCCCCGCACGCCCTTCCTGACGGGCAGTGGGGGCAGCGGGTGAGGCAGCTGGTACGGAGATTGCATGGAGCGGCGCCACGGTCGGGACGGGGACAGCACCGGAATCCGATTCTTAGAAAGAGTGACTGCAACAAGGAAAGGAAGATGAACTAGATTCGCATCAATATGATTCCTTTTCAGCTTTATGGTCTATCATGTGTACATGTACTGTATACATCTACCATACACTATATATACATACATAATGCATGATGGAGGGGGAAAAACTCAGATGTTTTTCCTCTGAATATAACCAATCAGTAGCTTTCTCTCGACTCCTCTCCCAAAAAGGGTTATTTGTATATAATAACAGTCACATTACTAGTTCACAAAATGTCCCGTTTTTAGCAAACACACCCGAACTCCAAGGGTCTTTCCTGAAGGTAGATCACTTCAACTGTGGTTCAAACCTGTGACTTGCTCAAATTTTTCAGTTAGAGCCTGAGAGAAGAGATAACCTTGGCTCATGATTGTGCCTTGCAGTAAGTAATTAATGCCTGCAGTGTTTTTATGTGCATGTGTGTGTTCCACAGTTTTCACTACGCTCCAACCCTGATCACCTGACTCACCGGTTCTTTAGGGGTTTTTTCACACCCTGTAGGAGTGCATTACATCAAAATACCCGCATCAGCAAACAGACCGGTTCGTTTGCTCCCATCTTGCTTTTCACATGCTTTATTGTGTTTGTTTGAAACACACCACTAAGATAAAAACAGTAAACGGCCATGTGTGTTCGGTTTCTCGCTTTCTCTTTGTTTAACTTCCAAACGCAGCCACAACCACTGAGAATGTTTTGAGTCTCAGAAATACACAGTAGTGCCAAGTACTGAATTAAATTAAAAATAAAAAAAAATCTGCAGGGCAAAATTTCTGTTACATGAAATGAAAAAAAAAATGAAAAAGAAAAAAAACAAGTCAAGGAAAATAAATTCTGCACCTTAAATGCAGCCAATTATTCATCTTAAATTCATCAAACGCTTCCACCGGGGGTCTGCTGATAAAATATTTATCTCGGCTCCCAGCTTTCTGCCAGCACAAACCCAACACCTTTAATGCCTTCAATTCCGAGCATTTCTACTACCACCACCACTACCACCCCTCACACACACACACACAGAAAGTGGACGACAGAGGATCAGATATCTGCAATTCAAGTGTCAACCAATCCATCAATGGAAGGTGCAAAATGGCACAAGGAGAAGCTTTGTGGAAAAATAAACCACACACAAAAGCACCCTTTCCCCCTCCTCTCCCTCTCCCTCTCTCTCTCTCGCCGCTTTCTCTCCTTTATTGGCTCTGTACACCGTATCTCGAATGAGATCAGATAAAGTGCTCATATTTCAGTCAGGCTGAAAGGGCGTCTAGCTTTTCTAAGTACATCTGGGAGCGTTCGTAGGGCACTACACATGGCCGCCTCCCCTGGGCTTCACTACGGGATAAAATTAAGGGAGGGAGAGAAAGTGAATGAAGAATGGGTGGATGTTCGCTCTTGTTCAAAGGGGCCACGTTTATCCAGGAAACATGTGAGGACCCAATTCGAAAGCACATGCTTGTTACAATTGAGACACCAAATTATATGTAAATTAACCAAAATAATACAAAACTAAATGACGGTGACTCGTTTGTGCGACTTCATTCTACACTGCACTGCTAAAGCTGAATCCACATAAACAAAAGAAAAACTACACAAATCGGTTTCAAGCCATTTAAAAAAACAAAATAATTGAAACGCACACACACAAAAAAACTCTCCACAGACCAAATCTGAATTGACTCCCCCCCCCCCGACGCACAAAGAAAACCCGACTTCGTTGCCAATCCCGATCCTCAATGGAACAGATCATATTTCTATTCATTCATCATCTCTTGATTACAGAAACATGTGGAACCGATCAGTCGACTCGCCAAATGACCCAGTGACCTCTGGGCCAGGAGCAGAGCTAGTGATGGCCAGGCGCTGGGCCGTGGGCCCTAAGGGGATTCTGAGCCCTTTCGGTTGGGGGGCAGGGAGGGCGTTAGAGCACAACCCGGATAATTAGTCCATCTACAGTATTTTTCATTTGTCCCTGCTTGAGGACTGCTGCTGCCAGGCCATGGTCCAGTGAGAACTAGAACCACATGTTGTGGGCGCGCGTGTGTGTGTAAAGAAGGGAATATCGGTTGCCTCGGGCCTCTAGTTATTAAATGAAACAAGGCGATATGCTCAAGATATTGAATGTCGAAACCGGCCTCAGCGGGGTCTCGAAGCTCTGAATAAAGCCGTGTCACCCCAATGAGCCTCCCTTCATCCTTTTAAAAAAAAAAAGGATCCGGCTGGCTTTGCAGTTAGGGGTCCACTTCAAGCCTGATGACCAGCCCCAGATGTTCAAGGTGAAAGCAGAACCCTGTAAAACATCAATCACACCGAAGAGCAGGAAAAACGAGGACGACTTCTGAACTCCTTTTCCAATAGATCCCCTCCTACTGCATGCGGAGCAAGTCAGCCAAGCCTGTGCTGGAAAGGAAGAAAACAGATCATGCAAGTGAGCGCTGTGCGAACAGGAACATGAACCGGTTCGAAACGCGCACAGCTCCCGTCTTATTAAATCACCGGGAACGCACAAGAGCCGCTGCTTCCCCGAACAAACAGCAGGACAAAGCGGCAACAAACCGAAACAAGAAGCCTGGACGCTCGCGGAATAACTTACCCCAACTTTGAGTTTTCCGCCTCTCCTACGCAACAACCCTGAATGCGCGTCCGTATCGCGCAAATTGAAGCACCTCGACGCACTTTTTCTCCACGTTTCTTTTTTCTCCTCTTTTTTCCCCTTTTAAGCGGCCTCTCTCCGGCTCTCCGGCTCTCCGCTTTCGGGAAACAGCAGCAGCAGCGGCAGCCTAACAAAGCCCGAGCCGGCGCGCGCTCGGAACGGGCGACGCGCAATTAGCACGGAGGCGGGGCGGGCAAGTGGGCGGAGCACGTGCTGCCGTGGGCGTGGCTCCGATTGTCATCTCGTAGGATGGTATTGACAGCAGCACATCAGTCCCCTGCTTTTCCAAATGAAGGTTGGGGAAGGGGGGTGTAAACGGTAAAAAAAAAAAAAAGGAAGAAAAGAAAGAAAATGAATCAGAGCCCCCCCTCTCTAGTTTACCCTTTTACCATCCATCCTTGCCCACCGCAATCGGAGGTGTCCTAATCCATTCCCCCCCAATATTGAGAGCAAAGTGGGTCAAAAAAAAAAGAAAAAAGGTGGATGGGTAAAAGGGCAAAATCAAGCAGAATCAAGGACTCGCATTTTAGCTTTTAACCCCCCCCCCAAAAAAAACAAAAAACAGGAGGTGCTCTGACTCATTTTACCCCTTTGGTCCCCCTCCTCAATAGGGGGTGCTCTGATCCTTCAATAAGGAGTGTGGGTAAAATTGTATGGACCAGAGCACCCCCAATTGAGCAGGGGGACCATGAGTCCCCCCCATGAGCACCCCCTGTTTTTTCACGGGAGGAGGGGGTTAAAAGCTAAAATGCGAGTCCCTGATGGAAACGGATGAAACAGAGACGTGCCCGATTGAGGAGGGGGTAGGAGGGCAAAATGGTTAAGGGCTCTCCAGACAGCTCCTGGGAATGAGGGTGGGGGGGTGGAG
>JAOUQW010000001.1:459594-483282 GCA_028565825.1 Olivaichthys viedmensis
GGCAGCTTGGTGGAGCTGAGGTTTGAACCCATGACCTTCTGATCAGCAGCCCAGTGCCCTAACCACTGAGCCACCACCGCCTCCTGTCATCATTGACAAACAAGTGGTCCAGGTCCACTGGCAGCCAGACACGCCCAAGCCATGACACTACCTACATCATGTTTTACAGATAAAGTTATATGTGATTTAGAATAGATTTACATTTAATTTAGATTTAGTTTCTCCACACACTTTCCTAATTTGCTCATTCTTGTCACTCCTTGCATGTCCAAGGTTGTAAGCTTATACAGTTTGTGCCATACAGAAATTACCCACTTTCTAACTGGACACCATTACTCTTTACCAGTTCCCATCAACCATGGTCTCACATTTTTGAATCTTTTGACTAGACTGCCTACATCGAAAGGTGATGATATATTGCTTTTCCAAAGCAGCCCATTTTGCACCTTTGCTTAAACTTCCCACTGCTAAAGAAACAGATTTCATGTTGGCTTTGCTGTTAGGGAGATGGTTTGCCACATTCCTGCAGACATTGTGTCAGATCTGGGCCCACACTTTGCCTCCATGTCTGGAGAGCTTTTTGGGCCCTATTTATCACTTTGGTTAGTCATTTGTATCAATCTAATGGCCAAACCACCTGGGTCAACCAGGACCTGGATTTGGTTTTCAACCACCTTTCTTCCGAAGCCAACAGCCTACAGTAGCAGTACCAGCCGAGGGGGCTGCAGTGCAAAGGGGCAAAAGGGCATGGAGAAAAGCTCTCTGATGGGCTATTAGGTGCTATGCTTGAGCTAATTGACGATCAGGAATCTCAAATAGATTCCATCTATCAGCAATGGACATCAAGTTACTGCAGCATTGACAATTTTTTTAATGCAATGAAAATGTTGTCAGGCTTGTCTTGTAACCTGTGTTTTCTTTTATTTTGAAGTCCCTATCCTATTCCCTATTCCCCTATCTGTCTTCAAAAAAGTGCAAGAAAGCATCAGTTAGTCAAGATTAGAAATAGGTTCATAGGTTTATTTTTGGTGAAGTAGTGAATACAAATCACACTATATTTATTAAAAAGCAAAAAGCATCAATAAAAAAATAGCCTCAACATAGCCTCAATTCTCATACGTGATTTACAAACCTCCTTTTCCTGAAACAATTGGCAGTGGCTAGAGGACGCAATGGAACAAGGCTATATTTTACACAATCTTGTATCAGGTGCCACAAAAGGCAAGCTGATTGCTGGTGCATACTTCTTCCACCACAAAGTCTGGCTGTCTATAAAGAATTAATCTCTACGCATTGTCTCTTGGAAGTTCTACCGGTTCATTGGGTCCTTCATGATCGTCAGGCAGATCAACCCAGTGTTGTACCAATAAGCCATTCTGCCATTCCCCTTGGTGAGCATTGTATTTCATGTGTCTTTACTAAAAACAATTTTTACTTCTACTTTGTTGCTTTTGTTACCTCAGACTTTGCTTGACTCTCACTGGTTGGGTCAAGGATTTCAAAAGCTCATGAACTGAAAAGGCTAGAGACCAGAGGAATGGCCGTGGGTGCACACATGACCACATCCTTGACCTATCGCTCATAACAGAATTTCCTTGAGAGCACTCTGACCAACCTGGACCACATGGAGTTGGCTATGGGAAGGGGGGGATCCAGGAGGCAGAGTTCACATTTAACAACTGCCCTCGTCATCACCTTCTGAAAATTTATGATAATGAACTGCACCTGATACTAGACGATATTGCCCATTTAGTTAAGAATTTTTTTTGTGGTTGTACTCGCATCTAAGTCTTTCATATGCTTTAGAACTTTTGACCATATTATTAATTGCTTGTGCTGTGTTTTGTTCTCCCTTCATGAAGCCATTTTCTACAAACACCTTTACCTTGAATTCGCTCAAGAGTGCTGTCATGGGCACACCGCCTCGCAGCGATGCATGTGACCACGCGTGGCGTTTGCCACGGTGACGCGCGACACGTGCGATCGCAGGACTCTGTTGTATTGTTTGTCTATTCCCGCCCTGTCTAATTATGTCAAGTGTATCCACCTGTTTCCTGTCTGTTTCCCCTGATTAGTGTTTTATAAGTATCCCCGTGTTCCAGTCCTGTTTTGTCGTTCATTGTTAATGTTGTGCCTGTCTGTAGCGTAATGTGTTATGTTAGTTCTAAGTGTTAATAAATGTTTAAAACGGCTCGCGATTATGTCCGACTCCCGTTTCCCGTCCACAAGCGTGACAGGTGCCCAAATGGCTTTGACTCTTGCATATGTTCACCTGCCAAGCCAGTTATAGTACAGGTTATCTTCATCTCTTTACAGCGCTACAGGAATTTTATGAACTTTTTAGAAGAAAAAAAATCTAATTTTGCCTTTTTGTTCTTGGGGCTTCAATTCGGAGGGTTGTATATCTTGTGGTAAACAACCTATGGTGTTGTGATGTATATTCTTATATCTCTTTATGGTAGTTATCAACATATATGCCTACATACTGGATAATAGAATAGAATATAATGTTCTCTTTATTATTTTTCCTTCATGATACAAAGTATTTTTCAGCCATCTACAGTTTTGAGGTCTGCTGCATTATTAATTATTGCTGAACTCACTAGTGCATTTTGCTTCTTAAAAATGAAGCAGCTGATTAGGACAATAATGGTTCTAATGGTTTGGTTATGCCCCTGAATGATTCATTCTGATGTTTCAGTCTCATGATAGCCTGCTTTATTGGCATTGAGACCTCCTTGCTTCTCATGTTGAGAGACCAGTAACAGAGTCCAGATACCACATCAAATCTAGACCTTCTCTTATCTATCTTATTCATGAACTGATGATGTAGCCAACCAAGAAACATCTGAGTAGCTAATTCTACAATAACCTCTTTTCCTCTTAAATGGGTGGCTGTATAAAAATGGCTTTGATTCCTACATGATTGCAGTATAGATGTAAATACACTCAAAGCTGGCATTTTACATTGTCATAGTTTCCAGTTTTCTGGAGTACAGAGCCAAAACAGCAAAAACTGCCACTGTCTAGTTATCTACAGACTGCATTGCATGAATACGTTCTTAATTCTTGTGTCTGCTTTATCTCCTGTGTGTTTGTGTACACAGAACGAACAGTCTCCCAAAGAGAAGCCTCACTCTCATGGCCCAATTAAGGACTCAACAAGGGACAACACTGCTTCCTTCCACTCACAGCGTGCCAAAAATGAGGTCTGAGTCTAAGCTGAGTATGCACACACTCCCAAACTCACCTTACACATGGAAAATAGACTAGGTCCAGCTATCAGTGCACACACACATGCACAAACTCAGTACTTCCTGTTATGCAGCTAGCCTGTTGTATTACAGTGCTGCACATCCATTCCCCCTTTGACTTTGCTTTGACCATCAAATAACCAGAGTATTTACTTTCAGTCTTTGATGTCTATATATCTTTTGACTGTCTACTCCTCGAGTAAACATTACCTAATTCTTCAATTTCTTTTAATCTTCCCTCAAAAAACAAAGTCTGGTGCTATGTTCGAATCTGCACCCTACTCATTGTTCCCTGCTTTAAAGAATCAGGAGCACATTCCATTGATAAAACAACACCAAACATGTTGCCATCAGTCCATTGCAAATATGTACAAAACCACACTCTATTTATTGTATAGGCTATGCAGCATCTTCAAACAGCATGCGCTAGGGTACATAGTTTTGGACACACTGCGTTGCGGTACATTGCAGGATTTTGCAAATGCACTCCCGGGTGGCAGATGGGTGATGGCCCAGTGCCAACTCACATACCACGGTGGAATGATGGTGATGAACTCATCCAAATCTGGCTGTCTGAACACAGCCAGAACTCAACCTTAATGAAACCATATCTCGGGCATGATATGAACCAAAGCTTACAGTTGGGCGGCCCTAACCTGAAATACCACACTAGCATTAGGGCGCTTTCACACTTACCTTGTTTGGTGCAGACCACTCAAACTTTTTCTTTAATTTGGTTCGTTTTGACAGATGTGACCCTGGTCTGCCATGTTTCAGTTTGTTACTGGTGGGAACACAGTTTTACGATAATCTGCACCAAGATGATGTGAAAGGGACTGAGTGCTTGTAACACCATGGTGAAGTTAGTTAAATTTTCTACATTAGTTTTTTCGGCTCTAATAACATTTAACCGGATTGGGGTAGCCAATACAGGATTGCAACAGTACAACCACAGAGATGATACACACCAACTGTTCTGCAGCCTCTGAGAAATTCAGCATAAATTCAACTTTGTTTGTGTTAATACTGAAAAATAAAGACCACCTCTCCCCGCTGAACAAAATGCATTTATTTCTAGAGCACACCGAGATCAATGCACACACATTTGTTTTCTTTTAAATGGCTGTCACGGTTGAGGTAGGCGGGAGTCGTGGATACAAACGCAAGCCTTTTAATATTTCTAAACAAACATATAACAAATATTTCTTCACAAGACTTCCATACATGCAGACATGCTTATAGACATACAATGATTCACAACGCGGGACGAAAACAGGAGGGTACTTATACACACACTGATAGGTGGAACAAACAGGGAACAGCTGGGAACACAGGTGACACCACTCGAGACGATACAGGGGCGTAAACCAAACAAATTACAACACACACATAAGCACATGGCGCTAGTCGTCTTGGCGACTGTAAAGCGCGGTCACGTGCACCACGGAGCGTCCATGACAATGGCTTAAATAAATTTTAAAGAATATTGTATCATCCCAATGAACAATAGAAATGTGTCAAAAATTTTGCTCCATAATTGTGCATAGAAACATTAGAAATTGTTATTGACCTTAAACTCGATTAAAAATAAAAATTCCATAACCTGCAGAGGTAAAACAAATTTCTGACTAATCAAGGAACATCGACGCGTGCAAACAATTTTGTGCACTTGAAAATCATTTCAATGTGAATACATGTCACGGTCAACCCCGACACCACCGACAATACCACCCCTCACCGCCAGAGGTCTCGATCTCTGCTCGTTATACGGCCTACTTCTTTTGTTTCGCCCTTCGGATACCTCGGCCTGTGTGTTTGTTTATCTGGTTACTGATTCATACACCTGTACTACGACGACGATTTGGATTATCCCTGTTTGCTGTAATAAAGAGTTCTGCACTTGAATCCGTAATGGGTTTCGTCTGATCATTCGTGACAGATCCGCAAACAGGGATAATCCAAATCGTCGTATGAATCAGTAACCAGATAAACAAACACACAAGCCGAGGTATCCGAAGGGCGAAACAAAAGACGTAGTCCGTATAACGAGCAGAGTTCAAAACCAGAGAAACCAACCAGTAAATGCTCAGTGATGACTTCCATAAGGATCGGCAAAACTTCGCAAAGTGTCCTATGACGTATGTGTGTATTTATATTGTTTGTGTGTATACGTGTCCCGGAAATGTGTGAGTGAACAGATGAACTGGAAGTACTAGTATTCAGGAGATCGAGACCTCTGGCGGTGAGGGGTGGTATTGTCGGTGGTGTCGGGGTTGACCGTGACAATACAACCGAACCAAATGAAATACAGAGAATGTCACAAAAAAATCAAACTCTGGACTTGAACTAGGTGTGAAATAGCCTTAGATATGTTTAGTTGCATTTTTTTGTGCTTAAATTTAAATTCAAAATTCAAAATGCTGTAAAAACCTTAAATGTAGCTGCTTAGAGTTGGGCCACTTTTGATTCAAAATAAACTTGCCACAGCCCTAACTAACCTTTTTGGGCCTAAACTCAACCATATTTGGCCTGGAATCATCTGCTATCTGGGATGGATGCACCATGCTTTTAGAAATGATTACAAAGTGGTGAACTCCCAAAGCAGTACACTATGCAGAGAATAAGGAGTGATATCGGACATAGCTCAGTAAGGTTAGGAAGGCGTTTTTTTGTAGGAAGAGTACAAAAGGGTAGTGTGGAGCAAAAATATATGGTCATGTCGCATTTTAATTTAGGTAGCGTTTCTGTCTTCCTGTGATCCAGGTGGTGGGGATGTATCACGATCCGCATGTGGAGGATGGAACCTCGTCCAAGGAGAACCGGATCATTTATAGCGACTCCATGCCTCGCAGAGTCGGCAGCTTCTACAGAGGTATTCTCAAACCTTAAACCTGGACCGAGACTGAAAGTCCAAAAGCTTAACCTAACAGTTTAGCTTATAGGAAACTTTGGCTACATATAATTTGATACTATATATTTGAAACTATATGATTATGATATACATGATAAATTTGGGTTAGAAAAAGTCTGGTACATTCTGAGGAAGGACTCTACATTGTAACTTTTCCAACCAAATAGTATGTAGTGAACATGAATAAGAGGTTTGTCACACAGCTGAACTTACCATTTACTGCGTATTGTGTGTATTGTGTATGTTTTAGTCCCTTCTCCACGACCAGACAATTCCTTCCATGACAGTGCAGCTCAGAGCAGAGTTCCGCCCGTATCTGCGGACAGTGCTGCTCTGACCAACCACTCCAAACGGCAGACGAACTTTGACCCCTGGTAAGTCCTCGCTGTTATCATGACTGTAGCAGAAGTAATTAGTATCACAGCGTTGTGTAGATTACATATCTTTTCACACTACTAAAATTATTGTACAATTTTTTAGAGTATACTGTGCTTTCAGCACTGTAGCGATGGCTGTCATAAAATAATCCCCAGTCGAGAACTGACAAAATCTCGACACGACCACCCACAACTTACTCTAAGGCCGCGGTTATACTTGTCGCATGACTACATGTACGTATACGGACGCCGCAGCTACGTGAGCGTCCTTGTTCACATACTCGCTTGCATACTTTCCGTACATCTGGAGGATTAAAAACTCTGTTCACTAGGGGGCAGGTCAGAGCCGAAACATACCTCGCCAGCACCGGAATATCTTCTTAGACCACTTCCTTTGATTTGGCACAACGAGGTAAACAGTGAAGATGGCGGGAGTTGAGGAGGCTATGATAATGTGTATCTTGAGAAAACGGCAGAAACAGTGTCAGCGGCGCAAACGTAGTTTGTGTATCAGGCCGTTAAACCAATCTCGGGGAGTTTATTTCTCATCCTACTGATCGACGCATTGCTTCACTATACTGCCCCCGCCGTTTATGCTGGTGTTGCACCACACACATGCTTTGAGTAAATTTTTTGGGACGTGCATTGGCAGCCATCTTGCGTAGTAAGAGTAACAAGACAGAATTTGTGTATATGCATGTGTGTATCTCAAATACAATGGGGTAAAATTACTTAGAAGTGGGAGGGGAATTTGCAAACGCAAGTGATGATGCGAACTAGATATGTTGTGCAACCCCCTAATGAAATATGTTGCATAGAGTTGTGAATATTACAAAATGTTTGTCTAAAAGTGTGTATTATTCTGTTTCAGGAGTAACTCAGAGGCAATGGCCATGAACCCTCCAGAGGTTCCAAAACAGAAGGAAAAACAGGGTTTCTTTAGAGCAATAAAGAAGAAAAAGAAGAAGTCGCAACCAGTGAGCAGCACCACTTTCCTTTTAACACAGGTTCTGTCTGAGTTGATAAACCTGGCAGATGTACCGTTTTCTTGCATAATTAAAAAAATACATGCCTCACAGCTGCCACTGAAAAAGTATGTAACCCAACAAAACTAATGTGGCGATTAATGAATAAAACGTAGTTGGAACAGGTTAGCCTAATTCCTAACAGGTTAGCCTAAAGCATCATTCTTTTGGAAACTTCCTTTAACGGCTGCAAGGAGGACTGCTTTGTGTCTTTATGTGTGCTCTCTCGCTTTATATATGTTTGTCTCTCAGCCATTTTACATAGTTAAGGCAATGTGTGTGCAAGAAATATGTGCTAATAGAATAGTCTACCTTTTTCCAATTATCCTCCCATAACTTTTTGAACTTTTCTTCACCTCTTCACTCCCTTTTATTACTTTTGCTGTAAGGATGTGCGTATATTTAGAACTACTCCTGACCATGCGTATGCAGAAACCCCTAGTGTAGAAAAGTGTAATCGTGGGTAAACTGATTATGAGGAGCTCCCATCCCACTTATTGTCAATCAGGTCAGCATAATTGACAGAGTTAGGCTGCTTTTCACACAAGGCGTTTTTTCCTCAACCGCCAGCGCACGTTTTACATGTAACTCTACGGGAAGCGGCCGCACACCGGAGCACATCCAAAAGTTGAAAAGAGTTCAACTTTTTTTTTAAACGCAGTGACGTCAAGCACTTTTTTACTTCTCGACCAATCAGGATGCAGCTCAGGGGGCATGTGATAAAAAAAACAACCTGGAGGACAGAGTGCCGGTGAGAAAATTTGTCTTGTTAGCGAGCGAATATACGGGAATCTACTATATGTTGAATTGAAAACATTTCATTGCCAATATGTTGCAATGTAATAAAAATAACAACGTGACTATATTTGGGACATTCATTGGTACGCGAAGTGACGGTCCCACTTTAACTGTGGCTGCAAACAGTCAAGTCGCACAAGCACTCAGCTTCTCTGTCACTTCTAAACACATACACAGTGCACAACAGGCATGACATTAACATACAACGAAGGACAAAGCAAGACGGATACACAGGGATATTTATACAAACTAATTAGGGAAACAAACGAGACACAGGTGGGATCATTTACATCATGAGACAGGAACCAACAAACATAAACACAAGGCGCGTGGCGCTCATCGCCTTGGCAACCACCACACGCGCCCCCGCGCGGTGTGCACGTGACATTCTCTTAATTATTATTATTTTTTTGCCTCCAAAGCCCAACGAAGGCAAGCAACCTCCTCATTGCCATAGCTTAACCAATCTTTATTTAATATTTAGCATTGATAATAATAAATACAATCTAGATAGTAAGCTAGGCTAGGTAGTTAGCCAATACTAGCTAGGATTGATAAGCGCGTTGCTATGGTTACAGTGTGCTTCGCGTGAGCCGCCTTTTTTCATATCAGAAGAAAAAAAGCTCCGGCCAGGACTTTTTCTATAGAAAATAAAAACGCCTAGTGTGAAAGCAGCCTAATTGCTGACTATGAGTCTCACAACAAGGTGCAGACAGGTGACCCAGCATTGACAAATGCCAATTTTCTACTGCGTACGGGCGGTTCTTCTACGCACGCTTTGATAAATGAGACCCCAGAAGCATATGCCATTAAAATGGGAGTCCTGACAGTTTACCTAGTCTACTACAAGCTACACCAATTTAGGTTCAAGGAGATGTAAATAAAGTACCTCTTGCAAAGCATTGTGATCTTATTGGGCATCATTTATACCAAGACTGAACTGAAAGCTACATTATCTAAAACTAATACTAGCCTGTGATGTTATATGTCTCATTAGCCTGGAGTCATTTTGCGTTTAGACCAGTTATATTTTATTGAATTAATTTTAAGTAAAAAAATATATATCTTTTTGTGCAAAGTGAATCTCTATTCAAATATATAAACAGGAATAAAGGCCCAATTCACTCTGGGCTATAATATACTAATCCGCTAATTCTTCTCAGGTAAAACTAATACAGCTCAAACAGGGCTTTAATCCCTCCATTAATCATATCCATATAAGGCCCAAAATGTGAGTCGCGTATAAAGCATTTCCCCCCAGATTGTCATATGCAGACCCAAGCAATATATCTGTGATGGAAATCTGCCTCTCATACGAAAAATGTGCTCTGTGTGCAAACTCTGAGCCATTGGGCCGTATGTTCATTTCATCTGCTGCTTTCAACAACAAAAAAAACATGTCTGTCTCTTCCTGCAATGAGCCCCTGGCCTTTTTCTGCGTCTTATATTCCAGACGGAGGGCTGTGAGGGAAGGAACCCGAGCATCAGGAAAAGCCTTTTCCCCCTCTTTAACTCAAAGAATAGCTTAAAGCATAACTCCTCTGTGCTTCCTGTCCTTGCTCAGCCCATGGTACAGCCCTCATGGAACCGTCCCGCTTCACATCTCCACTGCATGTCTCCACTGCAAAGTTTCCACTGCATGTGTGTTAAGATATAAATGTAGCCATCGCCTTTTTTTTTTGGTTCTGTTTTTAGTTCCTCAATGTCATTTGTCCAATTGCACAAGCATTGGGCCCAGATTCATGTAAACGTAAAAACAAGTAGATCTCAGAGCAATCGCTGTCTGATTGCTTTAATAAATGTGAACAAAAAGGTTATTCAGACAGAGCAGTTTAAAAAGCATTGCGAGTCATAGTTCTGAATATGTTTAGTTCTGAATTTCAATGGGTCTGAGTTGCAGTTCTGCAAAAAGCATGACCAAGCATGCAATCGGATTTGATGGATCTGGTCTCTAGTGTTTCTTCATGTGCACATTCCTGCAAGCGTAGCAGCACAAGCATGTGTCATCAGATGCATGGAACTTGTATCTGCCTCCAGCAGTGCCTGCTTACAGTGGATGCACACCTACACACTTACTGTTCTCCAAAAGCAGGAGAATGAGGGAAAATGGAAAAAAAAAAACTAAAAAAACACAAACTAATTTACACTTATCTAGTTAGTAAGAGACAGAGGCTGGGTGTGTCCAAATAGTCCAGCTCATTAAAACACTACATTTTAACACGTTTTATAATTTCATATTCTATAGACAGATTGCAGAGGGAATTGCAGTACACTCCCAGCCTGCTGGCCTCATGCACGCTATTTAATGTTTTCGGGTGCCCTGACCTCAGAACAGTAGAGTATCGATTATTGCTGTGGTTTTGGGGCCTTTTTGCCCACTGTTTTTTTTCTGCATGGTTGTTTGTGTCAGGTTGCAGCTGAAGGCCAGCAGGACCAGCTGGTGCTCCAGAGACCAGTCAAATCCTCGGCCCACCACAGCAGCCGTCACCGGCACCGGGACAGAGAGCGAGACCGAGACAGAGACAGAGACAGGGACCGAGACAGGGAGAGGAACCGAGAGCGAGGGCGTGATCGAGAGAGGGAGAGAGACAACACCTGGCCTATAGAGAAACATGGAAATGTGCAACCTCAGGCAAGACACTGTTTGCTTTTGGATGTTTATACACCATTTTTATAAACCTTTATAAATCCTTAGTTGTTCTGAAATCCTATGCCTCTGAATCCTCATAGTTCTGAATTCTTATTCTTCTTAGTCATGGTTTTTAATCTTCACAGATCCTCACAGAATCGTAATGGTTTTAAAGCTTCGTGATTGTAAATCCTTATGGTTCTGAACCTCTGCGGAGCTAAATCCTTATGGTTCTGAATTCTTATGCTTCTGAGTCATTGTTGTGGGTCCTTATAGTTCTGAATTCTCGTGGTTCTGAGTCATGGTTTTGAATCTTTATCATTCTGAATGCTTATCCTTTTGAATTATTCTGAATTATACACATACTTTTTATAGTTATGAATGCTCATGATATTGAATTATTGTGGTTATTGAATTATTTGTATATTATTCTGAATACTTATAGTTCTGAATTCCTATGATTCTGAATCATGGTACTGAATGTTTATAGTTCTGAATTATTATTATTTTGACTCATTGTTCTTAATCCTTATAGTTCTGAATTATTATGATTCTGACTCATTGATCTTAATCCTTATAGTTCTGAATTATTAGGATTCTGACTCATTGTTCTTAATCCTTATATTTCTGAATTATTATAATTCTGACTCATTGTTCTTAACCCTTATAGTTCTAAATTCTTATGGTTCTAAATCCTCATAATTGTGAATGTTTGTGGTTCTGAACCTTTATGAATCTGAATACCTATGGTTCCTGATTCTTATGTTCTGTTGAGTTTTGTTTCTGAATGTCTATACTTCTGAATTGTTATGGTTCAGAGGCATTGCTCATTATAGAGTCATTATAGTTATGTATTCTTATGCATCTGAATCTTAATGGCCTTGATTTTTTATTATAATTCAGAATATTCATGGTACTAAATTCGTACATATCTGAATTATTATGAGACTTTATACAGTCTACTCCAGTATTATTGGCACCCTTCAAGAAAATAAGCAAATAAAATATTAGTGTAAAAAAAGAAACAAAAAAAAAAAACATTATACACAATGATTCAAATTTTCCACTTAATCAATTGGAGAAACCACTTACCTACCTTTATCATGTGAACTTTTTTAAAAATAATAGTATTTTCTCTTAAAACATATGTGGCTAAATTATTGACACCCTTAAAAAAATATTGAAAAAATAAATGTAAACAAATTCTGATCCTTGACAGTTTAATTGCTCTCAGTCTCCAAAACACAAAATTGTTGCCTTCGACCTATTATGAGGTTGCAATTTATTAGCCTCGGGAAAACCAAAGAATTTAAACACAAAAGAGACAGATGGTGTTTGACCTGCACAAGTCAGGTAATGGATATAAAAATATCAATAAGGACCATCAGCGGCCTAATAAACAAGTTTCAAAAGTCTGGAACAGTTGAAAATTTGCCAGGAAGAGGATGCGTGTAGTTGTGAATTCTTATGGTTGAGTCTCATTGTTCTAAATACTTATACAGTATTTCTAAATTCATATGGGTTCTGAACTCTTATAGTTTGGAATTCTTAGGATTTTGAATTTTGGTTTTGAATGCTTACAGATCTGAATTCTTATGGTTCTGAATCATGGTTTTGAATTGCCATGGTTCTAAGCCGTGGTTTTAAACCCCTATTAATGCTAAATTCTTAGGATTCTGGGTCATGGACTTGAGTACTCTCAGATCTGTGTCATCGTTCTGATCTGTAGTCACACACAGTGCTTCTGTTTTTCTCTACTTTCAGAACCAACCTCTGAGGTCTCTGCGTAAGTTGCTCCACCTTTCCTCTTCACCCTCATCCTCTACCGCTGTCAGCCAGCCCCCTCCTCCTCCAGATCGCTCCTCTGAACTGCGCTTCCAGCCTCTTGCTAACCCGGCACCGAAAGCAGCGCCCCCAAACATGCCTGAAGCACGGGCCATTCCTGTGGGCAGCATCACCCCCAACACCAAGAGCCGCAAGCCCCACAACTACCCTCTGCCGGGCCAGATAGAGTCCAGCTGGCATGCCTCGGCTCCATACCCAGACCAAATGGCCAGCAAAGGTGGGCAAAATGGCATCGGGTTCGCCAGGGCTGCCCGTCCTCGCATGCCAAACCTCAATGACCTAAAAGAAACCGCTTTGTAGGGTGACAGACAAGTCCTCTTTCTGTCTTTGGACTATTTGGAGGGTAACTGCTAAACCATACCACTTCCACACTTAATGACGCCTCTGGCCAGAAGGTGGCACTAGTTATGTCTCGAGTTTGTTTTTTTAAAAAGCATCCATATCCTTTGATAGAATTTGTATTATTGTTAATGACATATGGGTTGAGTTTTTTTTCTGTTGGGTCTTATTGACATTAATGATGTATCTATGTATTTGTATAAGGAAATTTATCAGATGGGGGGTAAAATAACCGAGGAATAGTAAGAGCTTTAGTTTATACACCAGAGAATGTATAAATATTTATTGTGTAATAATTCTATATTTCCTGGAGATTATTTAATTAATTATAAGTGTCTTAATATTTAATATTTACATTGTACAGAGTGCATTTTATTGTTGTAACAAATGGTACATATTATTATTATTATTATTATTATTATTGAACAGTTTGTTCTGTTATAAATTCTCTAATGCCTGGACATCTAGGCATCTCAACTTCACATCTTGCGAGATCTACGAGACTGCCCATTAACACAGAACACTGTCAGAGGCGAATTTTCATCACATTTTCTATATCCAGCTATACAAAGCCAGCTTTTTTTTTTCTTTACTTTTTTTCTCTCTTTGGCAGCTTTCTGTCAGCATTTCAGGTATTACCCCTAAACTAAAATCCGAACCGTAAGCCAAACACAGTCTGAATGACTGGAAAGATGGACGGCATGCCGCAGAGAAAGTGGTCAATGAGTAACACTCAGCCTAGAGCACAGAGCCTGGCTGTAATTGTGAGTTCAGTAGTTTGTCTATGTGTCACTACTGAATGCCTGCTGGTCACCTCTGCACATCAAGTCTGCGTTCCAGTACTGTTTTTAACGTTCCCTCGTTGATTTGCCTTTGTCATTTCCCCTTTGGGAGAATGAGCACTTGGAGCCCAAGAGTTCAAGTCAGCATTAGACTTAATAAGGAGCAGAACCAAGCTGTTTATGAGTGTAAGCATGAGCAATAAGATTCTTAAGTTATATTTGATGTAGTCTCGCAAACCAGACCTCTAGCATTTGCTCTTTCACAGAAAGAGGCCATTTGGCTGACATTGCAACTGAACAATCACATCCTTTTTCTGCAGCCCGTCGGCAAACTCGCGAGATTATCTTGGTTATTCAGCACTAACTGCTTCAAACAAAACACTCGCATAACTTTTAAAGACGGGATTCTGTGAACTTTTTTCAACCCAGTCACTCATTTGTTATGCTCACAATGCTTAAAAGTATGTTTTCCCATCGGAAGCCGGTGCATGTATGCACGTATACACGAAAGTGCGGAGAGCCAATCAGATTGCAACCTTTAAGACTTTGAAAAAGTGTATAAATAAATAAATAATATCAAGACGCTCCGTGGGCCGTAGGCAGAACGTCTGAGGCTGAGACTATATTTGATGTAACATTTGATTTGTAGTGTTGGGTTTTATGTCGACAGCTAGTCCATCTACCGTATACATAAGAGCTGATGTCATTTTCGTTACGTTACTCTTCTAGATAGTTAGCAAGCTGATATGACGTTAATATCGTTCGATGGCGATTGAACATGCAACTTGCCAAGGAAAACTACATTATACTTGCTGCAAAGGGCAAGTGTGTTCCTACTGAGAAAAATCCACTACCTATTACACCCCCTTCTTAAGCTGCAAGTGACCACTTATGTGACAGAGGTGACATGCACTGCCGAGTCATGAGTGGAAGTCAATCAGGGGGTACAATTAAGTGGTACAATTAAAAGGTTCAATTAAGTGATTTTTGTGTTCTGAATGCTGACTGCGTTCTCCAAGATAAATGTGGTAGTAGCAACAGGATATGGATGTAAATTATTTTGGAAGAATCGAAGCACAGCTTTATAAAAAAATTATGTAACTTTTACGAGCTACTTTTACTATTATTTGAGATATTAAAATGTAATTAACGTAACATATTGGACTCATATGTTATATTGAATTCATTTAAGGTCACTGTATATGGCTCAGAGATATATAATTGATAATATGAAAATATAAAAGAAAAAAATTTAATGTTGAGAGATAACTGAATTCTGTTATTCTGAAAATGTCAAAGCATAACTTAAGATGATTTACTCCTTTGAATATATTTCATGACAATGATCTAAAGTTGACATGATAATCAATATTATCATGTCAACATTATTACCAGATCCCCAAAAAGAAATTTAAAGAGATATTTAACTGAAAGACAATTTTATTGAACAGTGCTTATTTTTTGTGTTCTTTATAATACATATTATTTTTCTTTTTGAGGTATTGTTGAGCAATGGTGCACTTTAAAGACTTATTTATTGGCAACAAAAACCTTGTTTCTGTGTAAACTTTTATCATGGCCACTTTCTAGAGAACTGGACTGAATGTGGATTTGGTTCATGAAAAACAATCTGCGTAATCGGGACACTTAACAGTTGTGTGCAACATTAAAACCTACGATAAGGCTTTTGCACATTTAAATCATTTATTTTTTATTTTATTTGTTTTTTGTTTTGTTTTTCTAAAAGTTGCATGATGTCATCCATTGTCACTGATATTCTGTTGTTATTCAGGTGACATCACCAGCATGTCATTGTCTTACATCATCACATAATTCCATTGATATAGCGAACTCCACTATAGACCTTTTGAAATCATATGTTTATTTCAGCCAACTGGTATACTTTATAGAAATTGTTCTCAGACTTGTAATCATAAGTTTGAAAAAGGAGACCAGGTTTATATTTTTTCCTCTTTTGTGAAACCAGGAAATCTGAAATCATTTTAGTTACTTATTTCCTAAACGTGCTGTTTAGCTGTCATGCAATAACAAGCTGCTGATTCCTTACAAGGGATGTGTTTCTTATTCTCATTCATGAAATAGTGTCTACTGATGTCATATAATCGTTCTTTTGTGCTGAGTATAGTCTTTTTAAATGTTTGTTCTCTATTTCAGTTTTGTTCTTCTTTTTTGTGGCCAGGTTGATTGTACATCTGTGTGTTATTAACCTGCCATGGCGTAGTGCCGACTGGCAGAGTGTGCCATTGCATTGCCAAGTCTTTTTTGCATTAGCCAATGTTTGGCACCATCATGCTGAACAGTTTGAGGACTGGCATTGTCCCTTAGTGCAGATTTTACAACATTCTTGACCCAAATTAAAGCGGATTCAGTGCTGGAGGACAACAGCACCATGTGCTTTCTTTCTAAAACACCACATTGAACTTATTATAATTATCAAACTGTTGTTGGGTGTGTTGCAGCACATTGTAAACTGTCCTGTGCTGTTGTCCTCCAGTAGTGGATTTAAATAACTGCACAAAAGACACAAAACTGCTCATAATTCTACCAGCATTTCATAATAAAACCGGAGTTAAGTAATACAACATTTTATTTAAATATTTTAGACTTAATCCTTATGGCTCAAAATGAAAAAAAAAATTCCAACATCAAACTGGCTTAGTTTCTCTAAAGAATACAAATCATATCTATATTGCAAAAATTATGTTTCGGTCATTTTGGTATGATAGTAACAACTTTTTATTTATTTATTACACTTGCACACACACCTGGCATCAGGAAGATCCCTTGTTTTTTTCTGCCTATAGATGTTATTTAAATTGCTGATAATTGAGATTAAGATAAGCTACAGAACGTGAATACTTCATCCAAAACATTAATGCGGCTGACAGTGAATGAAAACCAGTAAAATAGCAGTTTAGCACAAAATTCCTTTGTATAAAGCAGACTGACTCCTGCCAGCTTTCATTCATTATTAGCAGCATTCTTTTCCTCAACTGGGGTTTCCACGGATGTATTGATTATGCCGAAAAGCTATTTTAACCTCGGCATCTAAGGGTAATTATGCAGAGACGCTGTATTTATGTTTGTGCATTTTCAAATACATTCAGCCACTGCCATGATCACAGAAACTGTCAAATCCCTCAGCTTGTCTGCCTTTTAGGAGATTTCGGTAAAAAAAAAAAAGAAGATTTGCCAGTGAATGCAATTTGTTTGGACCTAACACAAGGACTGGGGACCAGCTTTCTGTTCAAATCAAATATTTTTTCATATTATAGTCTGTGCCCTTTCTCTCTCCATTTATGAATTATGTATTTTTTTTACTTTGTGGTTGGGTTTCTGCCTCTTTTGTGCCAACTTTGTGTAAACTATCATGTAAGCGCATATTATTTGGAATTACAAACCATCAGCAACGATAGGGACCTTGGGAAAGCAGATTTATTAATCTAGGAGTCCAGAGACTTTGATACATTTCTTATTTGAAAGTTCTTTTCTTATAGCTCTTTTTAAACACACTGTAGTAGAATGTGTTTGGAAATACATCGGTATTTAGTTGTGTATGAATATTAACTGGGTCAAAGGACGCATGTGCGTTTGTTATATGCTAGTGTGGAATGGGATGACGTGTGTAAGAGTCTCAGGGGTCGAACTCAGATGATTGTGTGTGCGTGTGTGTGTTTTTTTAAATTATTATTCTTTACACAATGATTCAGGGTACAAAACTGCACCCTAACACCTTTTTTTTTTAGCTACATTAAAAAAAAAGATATGTTTCACACAGGATGGCCATGTCACCTTAATTTCAGTCAACCGAAGAAGCGTTCAGAGTTGTTAGTACATTACTTAGACTTTTTAGCTACAGTGGAACATACAGAAAGGAAAAGGCTTGGACTGTAGATTTGGTTTAGGCCCCTCAATTTATTTCACACCTCAACATCTTATCTCACTTTCAAAGTATCATACAGTTAAACATGACATCAACTCTTTTAGCCATTACCTCAGCAAGAGAAATGGCGCCCTGGCTGTGTTTGTTTCTAGTCTTGGCATGTCTGACACGAACAGCATTTATATTATATATTGCCCTGTAATTACTGACAAATAAAACAATGTCCTAACAATAACCGACTTGTGTTTAAGGCTTGCTAATGTGTTGGAAAGAAAATGATTGCTGAAGATGTCCATGTTCAGTTGAAGACGATTCTCATATATTTATTTGGTGTTATCTAAAGCAGCTTACAAGTGGGACAAATTACAATCCAGGCTGGGCTGGTGAGGTTTAGGAACCTTGCTCATTGTATAATAGCATTAAAATGATCAAATCTTTAAAGAAATAAACAAATTCCTCCTATTGCTTAATTACTCATATCCTACTTTTCAAATGCATAGATTTTGTGTCCTATCTTCTATATAATTTAGGTTTTCAGCTGGGGCCTCGCTGACACAACAGTGCCTCTTGTATCTCTTTTTTTTTTAACTAAATGCCTGAAAACTATACACACATTGCGCACTTCAATTATAAGGTCATTCATTGACTCAATTCCAATGCACTATTATTGTTTCTGGTAACCCATTTTATGATCCATTTAAAAAATTTACTAAAAGTGGAACAATAAAATAATAATTCTAACTTGAAATTATGTCTCAATTACTCTAATGTACACTATCCATCAAAGGTTTGGACACACCTGCTCATAGAAGAGTTTTCTTAATTTTTACTCTTTTCTACTATTTTAGAATAATAATGAAGACATTAACACTATGAAATAACACGTATGGAATTATGCCGTGACCAAGAAAAGTTTTAAACAAATCAAAATTATTGCAAATTTTAAATTCTTTGCCCACTCTTGGTATCTTCTCAATCAGCTTCATGAGGGAGCTTCACCCAGGAGGCTTTTCTTAAACTTCCCAAATAAGCCAAGTGACTTGTTCTGACAGGTGAGGCGGAGACAAATGCAGGTAAGTCGTCAAACAGCAAGGCTTTATTTAAATCAGGCAAAGGTACAAAATCGAGAGGCAAAGAGGATTGTCAAAAAACAAGCAAAAAGGTCTAACCGGCAGGGAACAGGAAAAATTCAGGCGTCAAAACAGTAAGAGCGGTAGCCGAAGTAGCGAGGCAGGCTAGGGATCAAACACAGAATAAGCAAAATAGTTTCGATATGCTGGAAAAAACAGGCTTAGTAGTGTAGGCATGGGGGCAAACAAGACTTATCAGTGAGTGAGAGTGGAGAGGTGTTTTATATGCATAGGCGGTGATGCAGGACAGGTGTTACTGATTAATATGAGGGTGAACTTGATTGGAAAAAAACGGGACAGGGGACAGGTAAGGTGGGCATGGCCTGGCGCTGGGGATTCTGGGAATCGGAGTTCCTGGGAAGCGGGGCGGACGTGACATTTACCCCTCCCCTACACTCGTCTGCCTGGTCCATCTGTCGCCTCACCACGCCTTCCAACCTTTGGTGGGTGGCCTCCCAGACCTGTTCACTCCTCCTTATCCAGTCATCCACAGCAGGAACCTCCGTGGGTGATGGATCCCATGGTACGAATGGGGGTTGGTACCCCAACATGCACTGGAAGGGGGTTAATCCAGTGGAGGAGTGAATGAGGGAGTTTTGGGCGATCTCAGCCCAGGGTAAGTACCGCGACCACTCCCTTTGTTGGTCTCTGCAGAAGATGCGCAGAAACTTCCCCAGTTCTTGATTCACCCTCTCACACTGCCCGTTGGATTAGGGGTGGTACCCTGAGGTCAGGCTGACATTGACAACAGCTTCTCCATTAAGTTTCTCCAGACCCGGGAGGTAAATTGGGGCCCACGGTCAGAGACAATGTTCTTGGGTATGCCATATAAGCAAAAGATCTGCTGGAACAACAGTTCCGCTGTCTCCAAGGTGAAAGAGAGGCACAGGAGAGGAACGAACCTCACGGCCTTGGAGAATCTGTCGACCACCGTGAGAATGGTGGTCTGCCCTCCCGAGGCCGGTAGGTTGGTAACAAAGTACACCGCGATGTGAGACCAGGGGCACTCAGGTACTAATAGGGGGTGCAGCCTCCCTACCGGGAGAGACTTGGGGGTCTTGGACTGCACGCAGTGGGGGAAAGAAGCGATGAATTGGTGCACGTCATGGACTGCTCCTACCTCAACTTCTGAGGCATCCACCTCAACGACAAAGGGCCGGTGCGGATCTGGATGTTTAAGGATGGGGGCTGAGGAGAAGGGCTGCTTAAGGGATCGGAAAGCCCTATCGGCTTGCTCGGTCCAGGTCAGAGTGCGGTTTGCCCTTCAGGAGGGAGGTGAGGGCTGATGCCAGGCTGCTAAAGCCCCTAATGAAACGCCTATAAAAATTTGCGAACCCCAAGAAGCTTTGTAGGAATTTTACGTTAGTAAGCTGGGGCCAATCTAACACTGCCTCTACCTTCCTCTCATCCATAGTTACTCCCTCCGGACTGATCACATAACCTAAGAAGGCGATACTCTGCTTGTGGAATTCACATTTCTCAGCTTTTATGTGCAAACGATTTTCCAGAAGCGTTTTTATTACCCTTCTAACATACGTGATGTGTTCGGATAGGCTTGGGGGATAGATTAAAATATCGTCAATATAAGTGACAACGAAATGGTCCAACATCTCCTGCAATACGTCATTAACAAATGACTGGAAGACCAATGGGGCATTGGCTAGGCCATAGGGCATAACTAGATACTCGTAGTGGCCAGAGTTGGTACTGAATGCGGTCTTCCACTCATCTTCCCCCCCTCCCGATCTAGACCAAGTTATATGCGCTTCGAATGTCTAACTTAGTGAAATATTGTGCGTCTTGTAACTGCTCTAGGGCTGAGGGTACTAACAGGAGTGGATCAGGGTATTTTACCGTGATGCTATTTAGACCCCGATAGTCAATGCACGGGCGCCCCTTTCTTTTCAACAAAAAAGAACCCTGCTGCAGCGGGGGACTTGGAGGGTCTGATAAAACCTTGTGCTCGAGCTTCTGAAATATACTCCTCCATAGCCCTTGTTTTTAGGGGAGACAGCGGGTAAGGTCAGTTCACTAGCTCGATAGGGCAGTCATAGGGCCGATGGGGCAGCAGAGTGGTGGCCTTCACCTTGCTGAAGGCTTCCATGAGATCATGGTGCATGGGGATTTCAATGCTGGCTACTTCAGGAGGGCTTTCCGCGGAGGTGGACGAGACATCATGAGTTAAGACTTAAGAGAGGCAAATAGGATTGTCAAAAAACAAGCTCTAGACAAAGGTCTAACCAGCAGGGAACAGGAAAAATCCAGGTGTCAAAACAGTAAGGGCGATAGCGGTAGTGGAAGTAACGAGGCAGGCTAGGGATCAAACACGGGATGAGCAAAATAGTTTTGATATGCTGGAAAAAAACAGGCTTAGTAGTGTAGGCATGGGGGCAAACAAGGCTTATCAGTGAGTGAGTGGAGAGGTGGTTTATATGCATAGACGGTGATGCAGGACAGGTGTTACTGATTAATATGAGGGTGAACTTGAACAGAAAAAAACGGGACAGGGGAGGTGGGCATGGCCTGGCGCTGGGGATTCTGGGAATCGGAGTTCCCAGGAAGCGGAGCGGACGTGACACTTCTCCTAACGTTCTAAATGAAAACTACTTGAAAGAAAGACAGCCTTTAATGTCACATATACAAGTACAGTACAGTGAAATTATTGTCTTCACATATCCTAGCTTGTTAGGAAGTTGGAGTCATAGCACCAGGTCAGCCATGATGAAGGATAAGGGTCATATTTAAGGGCCCCAACAGTGGCAGCTTGGCAGTGTGGTGATTTGAACTCATGACTTTCTGATCAGTAGGCCAGAACCGTAACCACTGAGCCACCACTGCCCCCTTTTTTGGGGAAACAATTTAATTTTTAAGTAAAAACTACTTGTTTTGTGTGAAAACTAAAAATAAATACATTTTGATTCAAAATAAATATATACATGGGCATTAATGTCACTATTTACATTTGTCTTAGAAACAAATTTCCACCATAATCTTTAATCAAAATGTCTAAGACAATGAAAAAGAATGATTAAATCTAGTGACTGGTAGTGTACATGAAAGATATGTTCTTTATATAAACAGGTCAAATAAGTGCTAAAATGCTTTTGGGGTTTTTTGTAAATATGCAACAAAAAGGTGAGTTTATTCCCTCGCCACATGACCTCAATTTTTAATTTACACTCCCACCTGTGCACACACACCTTCCATCAGGAGAAGCATGTGAAGACATTTTTGTGTGTTTCATAAATAGTGTTTAATAATTGAGATAAAGATATAGGGCTATTGGACTATTGTGTGTGTGTGTGTATATATATATATATATTTTACAACTATATTTCTGTAAAATCAAAAGAGATGACCTGGACCACTGCTAAGTAGTGAACAGAACATGAGGCTTAGATTCCAATGGTGAAGAACAAACTGCCACAGTCCAACATGGGGACCTGCATCGTAGTTATGTGGTCTATGCAGCATAAAATTGCTGGCCAAGGTTGGGTTGAGTTAATTGCATGCACTGGAGCGTTAATTGGGTCACAGGGGGCGACAAGTTTGAATTGAACTTCAGGGGGTTTGGTTTTTTTCTTGCGTTTCCTGTTGATAGAAGACAAGAGTGGACCATGGTGTGAACAGCCATATGAGCTGGTCTTCAGCAACTGAGGGAGGAGCCCAGTGGAAATAAAGCGTATTAGATAAGGCCATTAGGGCTCAGTGGATTACAGTAATCCAGTGGATTCGCCATCGTGGTTTTGCACCACTCAAACGCGAGGCAAGATGGAACACGGAGCCATGAATGTTTTATTGCTCACTCTACTGCTGATCAATGAAGGTAGGTGGCCTTTTGGCTTAAGGAACTTTTATGTTATGGGTTATTTCCTGAAGAAAAATCCTATAACTACAGAAAGTGAGAATAAATGAAAGAAACTGAAAGAAAACTCAAATTTAATGATTAAATGTTTCTTTCTTTCATGTGTAATTGGGTATAGCCAGTTCAAACATAAATAAATCTAGTTCAAATCTTAAATAATAATTTAAGATTTTTTTCAACAGAATTTGTGATTGAATTATTTCTCTTATATTGCTTCCCAGTTCCTACAGGAGCTTATTCCCAGCAGGTGGGTTAAAGATCTTTATTATTCTTTCCCGATTCAATTTATGAACATGATGGCGGAAAGACAAATAAGGCTGTCTCAGCGGATCGATCACCTGTCTCTTCTGTCATCAGGAGGTTGAAGACAATGAAAGCTGGACTAGGAAAGCTTGCAAATGTGACTGTGATGCAGACGAGTCCTCCACTGGGACGACTTCAATTCCAGTAACTGGCTCAAGCTGGTTCCAAGAACTGCACTGCATGCCAGGTGAGAGAGAAAAAGAATATATGAGAGAAAATAATGAGGGTGTGATTGATTGAGTGTTTCAGTGAAGTCCTTACTTCATATATAAACTAATATGTACGTATATATACAAAAGTCGTAGGCATGCAAGTAAATTCTGTGAAAATGCTTTTAAAAATAATGAAATGAAAAGTTGCTGAATATAAAAAAACCACCTATAAGGAGCAATAAACAGTAAAAAACTAAAACAAATCAATTTGTTGGCGTGACCTTTGCCTTTAAAACTGCATCAATTCTCTTAGGCACACTGTCGTGCAGTTTTATAAGGAAATCGGTTGGTAGGTTGTTCCAAGAATCTTGGAG
>JAOUQW010000001.1:502805-521915 GCA_028565825.1 Olivaichthys viedmensis
TTTTTTCCCCATTCTGATGGTTGATGTGAACATTACCTGAAGCTGCTGGTCCGTATCTACATGATTTTATGCATTGCACTGCTGCCACACGATTGGCTGATTAGATAACTGCATGAATGAGGTGGTGTACAGGTTCCTAATATACACACATATATATATTTTAAAAAGTAATCTATCTATAACCATGACAATTGGCACAAATGTATTTAAAAATATGCCTGTACATATTTTCGGCCGAAATATGACATCCAGTTGCACGGTCACATCCTGTCTAATCAAAGAAGTGAAAAAGATATTTTACGCATCCGGAGCCTCGATCAGATCTGAAAATTCCGCATCAGCAGTTGTATCAAACTCTCCATTAAAAATCAAAGACTTCTGGTTTGTTGTTTCTCGGAAGCAGTGAAAAGGAGGCTTGATAGGTGTTACTAGCCAGAACTCCGAGGACTATGAGGGCCAGAACTCCGAGGACTATGAGGGCCAGAACTCCGAGGACTATGAGGGCCAGAACTCTGGACGCTTAAATGAAAACAATAAGGACACCAGTGTAAGAGATCTTTTAAACTTCTTATATGCACTGGAACACCTGACCTCACTGCTCACATGATTTCACGCAGTTCCTTTGTAATGGAGGAGAGCTAATTCACAAAATCAGGCGACATTCTGCTGTGTTGTGAATAAATATCATGTCCTAATAAAACTCAGTGGGTGCTATTGTCATACAAGGTGAACCCTTCTGACCCTTTCACAGCAACAGCAGGAAACGCTTCATTTCTTACACGACTTCCTCTTCCACTTCAGGGAAGACCACAATTTAACACGTTCTCACACTAAAAATAAACAGTCTGCACTGCCAATAGCCGACCTATGATTCCATATAAATATGATTACAGGACTGACAAATAAAACCAGATTTGAAAACAGGTGGAGGTTTACCTTCTGTGCTTTGATGTAATCTTTCTCCAAGGTCAAGGTCTTCTGGCGGACAGTGTTGAGTTCTACAACACCAAGTTTGAAGTTAGGACACGTTCATCAGCAGCAACATACAGAGGAATATAATACGCCATTCATGAGTGCAGACTACATATTAAGAAAACACGTTTTAGGACATTGAGAAAGAACAGCTGAGATGAAAAAGTGGGGAGAATTTGGAGCTGTAATTTTGATGTAATTGGAGATCCACAGCATCAGACTGTGGTTTAATGTCCTTCTGCTTCATAAGGATTAAACACAAGAACATGGAGGTGGGCTGTGAGCAGTCAGAAAATGCAGAGTAGTTAATACAAGCAGAGTCATGTGTGTCTAACTTCCCTGTAGGGTTGAATATTAGGCATCACTAACAGAATATAAACATACTTTTCATGGTTCACAGTCATTTTCATAGATTTATAGTCAATTCATTAGTGAGTCTACATTAGTTCTTTACCATAAATACTTTGTTTTGACCTCCTAATCTTTAATATGATTGGATCTTGAACTTGATATTGCTATACAAGACTATTATTACTAATATATAAAAAAAATTAAAAATTGCTGGCTGATACCGACAGCCAGTTATTTTGAAAAAGTGCAGGCCGATTTTCTGGTTTTTCTTCCATGACTCTTGCCTTGAATAAAGTTAAACATTTACTTTTAGGACATTTTCTCACATTCCAAATACACAATAGCAATCATTGAGAGTCCTCAGTTTAACATTCTTTAATAAAAAACAAAGCACTTATATTTTAGACTGAAAACTCATAAAGCTTTCAATTATTTCCCTGTAAATGTACATTTGTAACTCGGTTACAAATTAAGCCTTAAAGAAAAAGCGCATGGTTTTATTTTGAAACTGAAACTGCTGAGTGATAATTTACGGAGTACTCACTCTGTTTTGTTAAACCAGAGTGAGTCTTCTGTACTGTTCTGTTCTGTACTGTTCTGTACATTAAAGCACACTGTTAACTTGATCATGGATTAGTCAATGCTAAAATCGGTCCATAAATCAGACGTTTTGCTTAGTCCATACCCCTATAACCCACCTTGCTATGATGAAGAACCCATCTCACCTGCTGAGGTGTCTGTTTGCATAATTGTGCATGTTTTACGTGCGTCATTGCTTACCTGCAGTGTTCTTTCGCAGGTCATCCGAGAGCTGGTAGTTTTGCGTACGCAGCTCCAGAAGCTGAGCCTATTATTGACAAAAAAACAAAAAGGACAGAAAAAAATTCACCACCTAACTGATTTCTTAATGCAGCTTAATATTCTCCTTGATTATCATATTCTAAGGTAGTGGGTCCTGGATTAGAATAGAATGCTATTTATTGTCACATATACGTACTGTACAAGTACAGTACAGTGAAATTCATTCTTCGCATATCCCAGCATGTTGGTAAGCTGGGGTCAGAGCGCAGGGTCAGCCATGATACCCTTGGAGCTGACGCTTGAACCCACAACCTTCTGATCAGTAGTGCCCTCACCACTGAGCCACCACTGTCTATAGAAGTAGTAGTTCATGTCCTTTTCCTGACCTAGAAAGTGGGAACAAAACAAGGAACTTGTTAAAATTGAAGTTAAATCGTTCAATAATGAAAAATCCCTGCTTTTAATGTTTGGTAACACTTTACTGTAGGGCAGCGTTCAGAAGGCTACATGACACCTACATAAGACCGTCATGACAACTGATATAAACATTTCTAAACGCTTATTCCAACAGGCGTCAGTTGACAAAAGCAGCCTTTATGACAACTGACACCTGTTGGAATAAGTGTTTAGAAATGTTTGTCAATTTATGTCAGTTGTTATGAAGCCTTCTGAACACTGCCCGACAGTAAAGTGTTCCCTCATGTTTTATAGCTGGTAGTATATGCTATATGAAAGTTTTGTGAAAGGATAGCCAAGCTAGCAATGTTTGAAAAACTGTTGTTGGGGGTGTTAAGTGTATCAATTACTGTGTAGTTTTGTAGTGCACTAGTTTAGTAATGTTCAACTGTGTTGTAGTGCGCTAGCTTAGTAATGCTTAGCTGTGTTGTAGTGCGCTAGCTTAGTAATGTTCGACTGTGTTGTAGTGCGCTAGCTTAGTAATGTTCAGCTGTGTTGTAGTGCACTAGCTTAGTATTTTTTGGGGGAAATATGCCTAATTAAACTTGTTTAAATTTGTAAGATGTTTAAGTGAAAATAAATGCAAATTGAGAGGCAAGCTATTGATCTATATATCCACCAGTTCCAGCAGACGGTTTCAGCATTATGCACTAAACAAGTCTTTGGTCATAATCACACTAAGCTGAGTTTTTGCTAACAAAATGGCTACTGATAAAATATATGTTCGTGTACTTGGACTACTTAGCCTCAGGACTCATGTTGCAACATAGAAAACTTGATTGGACTATCAGTGGGAATCAGTTTAATTAATGACATAGTCAATCCCAAATGGCTTGAGAACACTCCTACTGCATTTGTGCTTGTGCGACGAGAACTGTAGTGAAACTCTTTTCACTGAGCTCAGTTTCTCTGTCATGTCTGTGTATGTGTGCTAGCGTGAGACAATGGGAAAGCAAAACGTTGCCGTACACGTTAGTTTAAAGTTGTCAGAGTTCTCATGTTTGAACTGGTTCTTGATCATCCATCGTCCTGCGCGCTCAGCTACTTTTCAGGGTGTACGGTTGTGGAAAGTGAAGCATCACGGACAGTCAAGAAGCCCCAAACATGCTGTCCATAGCTGAAACTTTGGGTTTATATGTACACAATCAAATTACTAGTCACAAAAGCATGCTATACCCCCGCTTAACTCGACCGATATGATGAATGCAGACCATATCGGAAGAGACGTAAAGGAGTATCGACAATTGCTTTAAATTCCGATATACTGTTTTGAACGTTTATTATTTCTTTTCTTTTCTTTTTATTGATGCTGTATTAAAATTCTTACACCCTATGTATTTAGACACGTATAAAGAAATTCGAAAATATCGAATTTGTGTGTGTGTGTATAACTTTAAAAATTTTTTTAAATGAAATTAAACGTTCCTGAATATTTCTGTCACTGCTGGTAAAATCCCAGACAGCCTTATTTATGTTTTTATCTAACAAGTGCGCTATTAATTAATGTTACTTTCTTTAATGACTTGCCATAATGTAATACCTTTCATTTTTTGGGAAAATGAATGTTTAGAAAATGAAGATTTGCTCTTTTTTAATGATATACTAATGCAGAAGACATCAAATATAATCTATATGAAAAATGTTGGGTGTCAGACTTTTGCACAGTACTGTATAAAGTGTGTCTATATGTATATAAATGAATGGTTTACTGTTCCTTTAAACGTCTTGATGTTCTGTTATTTTCTAGAATGGCTTGCCATCCGCAGAGAACCCCTACATATTCAACGGGGACTTTGTGGATCGGGGAAAGAAGTCCATGGAGATTATCATCATCCTGTTTGCCTTCCTGCTCCTCTACCCGGATCACATGCACCTGAACCGAGGCAACCATGAGGATCACATCATGAACCTGAGGTATCATGCTGAGCTTGTGATCTAATGTTCACAATTATCTCCTATTTCAACATTACAAGGAATGATTCTTAAGGTATACAAAAGCACCGGAATGATTTGCTATTGGTTATCTTTCAGATATGGTTTTACAAAAGAAGTTATGCAGAAGTACAAGGTAAAAATAATTTTCATGTGTATATAAGTTTTGCCACTTGGTGGATCATACTTGAGCCTCATCTAGTGGTGTTATTTTGATTTGGTACTGCAGACCCATGGAAGAGATATCCTTCAGCTCCTGCAGGACGTGTTCAGCCTGCTCCCAATCGCCACCGTCATCGACAACAAAGTCCTCGTTGTTCATGGCGGCATCTCTGATGAGACCGACCTGGACTTTCTGAGCTCTGTCGAAAGACACAAGGTGAGTTTTAGTCCTAGATACCTCAATGTTCTGCATGTGTTTGTGTTTTACCCTCCTATAAAATATGCAGAGGATTCCGTGTCAGATCGCTGCATTGCATTTCACTTCCATCAGTGTGCAGGAATCGTGCCACACTGAAATACAATCACTGTCCAATCACAGCCCTAAGCCGTGCATGGTTGTAATCCCCAGTAAGAAATTACAAGAGGCGTTTTTTTTGTTTTTTTTCTTCTATGGACGCTAACACCTACTAGAAAGTAACGGCCAAGCTGCAGGACGCAGTCGGGTGGGCGTTCCTGTCTTAAGTTACTCAGTTGCCATGGTTTCACTGGTAGCCTGGCTAGTGGGATGTGGCTGCACAAACTACATAGCTAGTTACAGAACGCATGCAAAACCATCCGTTTGAGTTGCACAGTAAAATGCAATGCAGCCTTGTGGATTAAATTCACTTTATAAAAGCCCAATATATCTTCATCTCAATTACCATATCAGCAATATTCATTGAAATTCCCACACAAAACCCCTTCACATGCTGGTGAGGTGTGAGTGCAGATGAGACATGTCTTGTGACAGGGACTCCAGTGAAACACAATGTTTTATATGTTCAAAGTCCTGTCATTTAAGACTTTTATTTTACCTTGTTACTTGTGTTTGTAATATTAGAAATAAATATTAGAGAGATAATCATTCTAGTTTTCGTGTTCATGAGAGAAATTGAGCCAAACACACAAAGTTTCATCTTTAATTTGAGTATTGTTCTACTTTAATTAAAAAACTGAAATTGGTGACTCATGCCTTACGCATGGTTCTGTCCCCCTATCGAAGGTGAAGTCGGCTCTGCGGCTGCCCAAGCGCAGTCTGGATCACGTGCGTGTCTGCAGTGCCAGCAGTGGCAGGGAGAAGCGCAAGGGCAAGAACCGCCTCACCAAGCAAAGCAGCAGCTCTTCCTCCTCATCCTCTTCCTCCTCATCATTGTGCTCACCCCGGGGCTCGCGGCGTGCTCCCCCATCACCCAAACTCCCCAGCCCTGCTGACATACTACAAGTTCCCTTCCTCGACTCCATAGTGTCCCTTGCTCTGCCTGAGCCACCCAGAGAGGAGCTGGAGTGGAGGCAGGTAAGGCAACTAGTGTTTTTGTTTTTTTAGAGAATAAATGTTATAAAAAATACTTGTTAATTTACCACTTATTTTAATTTGTCTTTTCTAACAGTTGCCAAACAGCAAATTGGAATCAATGTCCTTACAGAATCAATAAAGTATCTCTGTCTGCATGCGCTTATCTGTCTGTCTGCCTATTTATCTGTTAGTCTGTGTGTGTCACAGAAGCAAAGGTACTGTATATTAAGTGTGCATATATCCAACAAATTAAAACGTGAGATTAAGGGAGATTAGTTGGTAATGTGGTACTGTTGGATGTAATGTAATGCAATATATGTAAACTTATTAAAACATCCAAAAACAGACATTTTTATCAAATTTCACTCCTTGGAGTTCACTACAGGAGTTGTTTTTATTTTATCTCCTGCAAGTGATAAAATTACATTTTGAATTGGAAACTTAAAAAAAAGAACTAAAACTGTTTTGTTAAGCACCTTTCAAACATCAAATATCTACTTACTCTCGACACTTGAACAGCAAAATTGGCAGCAGATGAATGACATCACCGTTAACATTGCTAGTTGTTACTGCAATATAGCAAATAAGTTAGAAAACCTAAAAAGAACGAGACTCGTCTACACACTTGAAATATCAACTGGTTTCACCTTCCACAGCTTCAGAAGCACTTCTGAAGGACTTCTATTGTGTAATGAGGGAGCATTGTCGATGTTTTGGATGGATATCACAACAATGCCATTGACTGTGTTCTCTTTAGAGAGAGGAAAAGAAAAAGTGCAGAGAGAAGACAGGGAGAATATTTGCTTGTGTTTATATTTAACTTGACTGTGTGCTATAGTTTGTGGTTTTGTTCATGTGCTGTAGATCGTGGACGTGTTGTGGAGCGACCCGAAAAGCCAGAATGGATGCAGTCCAAACTCGTTCCGCGGCGGAGGCTGCTACTTCGGGCCCGACATTACACAGCGGCTGCTGGAGAAGCATGGCATGCATCTACTTATCCGATCGCACGAGTGCAAGCAGGAGGGCTACGAGCTCTGCCATGGCGGACAGGTCTGACACTTACCGTGCACTTAGGGGTGGAATGATATGACAAGTGCAGAGTTAAAACCCTGTATCATGGTTTTGGGTATAAATGGTTTTGCTGTATCAGACCTGTAAGATTTGACAAGTGAATGAACATTTTTGTGTTTTCATTAGTTGGTACTGAAATGAAATGAACAAAAACAGTCCTGCAAATGACCTGCACTTTCTCTTCACTAGAATGCTTTTCTTTTAAAAGGTGATCACGATTTTCTCTGCCTCTAACTACTATGAGGAGGGCAGTAATCGCGGTGCATACATTAAGCTGGGTCCAGAGCTGATCCCACGCTTCTTCCAGTACCAAGTGAGCCGCAGCACCAGGAAGCTCACTCTGCAACAGAGGTACACTCTCGAGTCTGACCTCCATGAAATTCAAACTGCATTCACTGAGGTACACTACGTACATACCAGCATTCTCATAATCTGAATACTTGAACGGGACTAGGAAACTTGGGAAACAAGGTACCATGGCTCAGACCTGCAGTACAAGTTCATGCAAGACTAAACCTGCACAGAATTAAAAAGAAATACATACTAACTTCTCTCTAATAGGGTTTTAGCTTAATGATATCTTAGATTCTGGCCTATTTGTACTAGGGTGAGCATATGCTTTTCGATGGAGACTGTAAATGATTTGTAAAGGCACACATCTGTCTTTATAAAGCCCCACAGCTGACATATATCGTTGCAAAAAATAAGCCATGAAGTCAAAGGAATTGTCCGTAAAGAGGGTTGTGTTGAAGCACAGATCTGGGGAAGGTCCTGAATAACACAGTAGCAAGTTCAGATCCACTCTTCAGACAAGACTCTTCCCAGAGCAAAACTGGCTTAGAGTTTGCCAAAAGGCACCCAAAGGACTTCCAGGCCATGAGAAACAATATTCTATTGTCTGATAAAACAAAGATTTAACTAATTTTCCTGAATTCCAAGCGTTATATTTGGAGGGAACCAGGTACTGCTGATCACCTGGCCAATTTCATCCCTACGGTGGAGCACGGTGGTGGCAGAAGCCTGATGTGGGAATGTGAACCCGATTGAACATCCCTGTATGTAATACATTTTAGAGTAAAGCTGAAATGTAACAAAATGAGGAAAAAGTGAAGGGGTCTGAATACTTTCTGAATGTGTCCAAAAAACCTACACTAAGGTACACTGAATACACCAGCCAACAGTGCCAAGTATCAAGTGCAGATATTTATAGGTTGAATGTGTGTGTTCATTTCAGAGTCAGTGTGGCTGAAAACTCAGCCCTGAAGGCTCTGCAGGAGAAACTCTTTGCCCATCGCTCTGAGCTCATGGCTGCCTTTCAGCAGTATGACCTCAACAACACGGGTAAGAAAATTATCACTAGCCATACATGCAATTGCAGTTTCATTATCTATCCCACTCTTTTCCTCTCTATCTTCTTCTTGCTCTTTCACAGGTAGGATCCCCACTAATGAATGGGCTCAGGTAGTGGAGTCCGTGCTGAGGTTGGCTCTTCCATGGCGTACTTTGAGGCCGCATCTTGTGCGTCTGGCCTGTGATGGAAACGTGGAATATGAGTCATGCTTTGAAAACATTGGTCCAGGGCAACCTATGCCACAGGTTTCACACTCCTTTCACATCAGCTGTTTTGTTTAACTCAACAGGAAATGTTTAGTTGCATCTCATGAACATCAATTACACAGATTAAACCTTTTTCTATTAAGTAAGAATAACAAGCATGAAGTATTTTAGTCTGGTTTTTACTTGACAGGCCGTTAGCAGTTTGCTAGCATAAATGGAGATTCTTCAGAGTCTAAAAGTGCAATGTGGTGTCTCACAAGGTTCTGTTTTAGGCCTCCTATAGTTCTCCCTTTATATCCAAACATAATGTTGCCTGCCACTTCTATGCTGATGATACACAATTATACTTATGAGTTTGGTCAGATTCAGCAGCACAGCTATGCAAAATGGATGCACTGACTGCCACAAGTTCCACATTGACTGCAAAGTCTTTCTTGTGACGTTTAAAGCTCTAAAAAGTTTAACTCCGGCATATCTTGCTGATCTCCTGAAGCAGTATAACCCATCCCGAACACTTCGCTCAGCTGAGGCAGGCCCACTGTTAATCCCGAGCATCATTCGCAGTTCAGCCAGCCCAAAATGTTTTTTCTTACATCACCCTTAAACTCTGGAATACTGTTCCAGAGAACATTAGGAGTTTTTAAGTCCAGATAAAAAACATATTCGTTTAACTTGGACTATTCAAAGTTCTTTGGTCTTTTATCTTGTTAAATAGACTTTTAATGATTTGTAGTAATCCTCATAGATTTATAGTCAATTCATTAGTGATTGTAGATGTGCTTTATCATAAATACTTTTTGACTTTCTGATCTTTTATATGTAAAGCACTTTGAGATTTCGAACTCAAAATTAAAAGTTCTATATAAATAAATATTATTATTATTTTAAAGATGATTAGAAATTACTTTTTGTTTCCTATTCACACACACCTGCTATCAAGAAGATCCCCAAACATTTCTGTATGTATGGCCTAGTTAGATGGGACATCTATTGTTGACTAGTGAACAGAACTGATATGTTTTTTGCTTTCTATTTCCCAACATACAGGTGGCACCAAATTTAGCAGAAACGCTGTACAGGTACCGAACCGACCTTGAGATTATCTTCAACATCATTGACAAAGACCATTCAGGCGAGTGTTACTTCTTTGTTACTATGTCACTATGCTGATTGATTGTTAATTTGATAAATTATGAATTTCTTAAGGAGTTCAGTATGTTGCTGTGACACCAACAGTTGGCTGGGTAGGGAATGAGGACACAGGAGGCAGGCGTTTGTCCTTTCTTTTTCTTTTTAAACTCAAAGGCTCAAACGAGCACATTTCAGTACGACTCATGTCATAAACAAACAAATGGTTCTGCTACTTGGCTTGGTTCAGCTCTGTGGGCCTCTTCGTCTCTCTCTGGACATCGGCAGCCTACTGAGAAAAGACAAGTACATGATTAGGCTGCCGTTAACAATGCACAGGTGTAGACAATCACTCGTTACCTGCTCGTTCTCTCAGATCCCCCCTTCCTTCTGCAGCTGACGCTTGACCACACCCCCACTTCCACAATTGTAAATTGTAGTGAGAGAGTTATTTAAAAGTGTCAATACTGAACAATGGCCTATTGGTTGCATTTATTTCCTAATAGGTCTTTAACTACTGAAAATAAGCATCTTGGTTGCATTGCCTCTTAAATAGGGCTTTAACCACTGAAAATTCATCTATTGGTTGCATTTGTTCCCAAACAGAGCTTTAACCTCAGGCATAGTTTGAAACGAAGGGATGCTGTGGGGGATCCAGGACCACCAATAAGCCAAAAGGGAACTCTCAAAAAAAAAAGGCTACGGGGTCTGAAATTTACTTTAAAACTCATGTAGCTAAAGATCAATTACTTAGAATAATACTTAATACTAATTATAGTTTAGTCCAGAATACCAGCTTCCTCTATTGTGAAGTTAACATAGGTTTTTAAGATGTTTAATATTTTACATCTACAAGGTTAGGATGATCATTTGTTAATGCTTGTGGGACTAAAAACCTGGCCCTATTTAGTTTAATAGTTGGTAATGATCAAATGCACACTATACCTGTACATCTTAATCACATTTGGTGGGGTGGGATATTTTTTGTGTTGTCCATTGGTTTTGCTTAGCTAGCTGGCTATGCAACAACGTTGATGCCCTCTACATTGCTTACAGGATCTTAGATAAGTTGGTCTTATTTTGCACGAGTTAACACTCTCTTTCCTTTTGCAGGTCAGATTTCAATCGAGGAGTTCCGCCAGACCTGGAAACTCTTCAGCTCTCACTTGAGCGTGGACGTGGATGACCAAGCCATAGATGACATGGCACGCAGCATTGATTTTAACAAGGATGGCAGCATTGACTTCAATGAGTTCCTTGAGGCGTTCCGGGTCGTACACAAGCTGGACGCGAAGGAGCAGCAGCAAGGCTGACGCACGTATTCAGCCACGATAAGGATTTAACGCTCCATTGATCAATAACACAGATATTGATTTATTTTAATTTGCACGTCTACATGCCCATGGTTTTGAATTGATTTTAATGCCAGTGGGTCGTAATTGCCACTTCTTTTAGAATTCAAAGCATGGACTGGTGAAAGGAAATAAAGGTCATTATATAGTCAATAGTGTTTTTTGCCTATATTGATCTCATCTCATATATGCAGTCAGTGAGTATTAATATTTAGTTGTCTAGACTAGGTGTGAAACAATTTCTTAACACAGCACTATACTGCTCTAATGCATTTAATACAGGAATAAAATGACAGCTAATTAGCAGATAATTTGAATCAGGTGTGTTAGACTATAGACAACCAGACTAGTGACTGACACCCACACATTTACGTCTTTGTTCCTGATGTAAACTGGTCTGATCATTCTTCTGGTGCCTCAAACAACGAATGTTTAAAAATGTACATCTAATTTAAAACTTATGATGTTTTTAAAGTTGAATGAGGCATAAACCAGACTCCAGGATGAATGTGCGGTTTGCCTACTAAGGCTGGGAATATCTCCCTCCGAGACAATACAATCTCAAAACATGAACAATGATTTGATGTATGCAAGATGCATTTAAGTCAGTCGATGATTTAATGCAATAATACAAGAGCTGTGTTGATTTTATATGATGCGATTAAGTATTGTGCAAACAGTTTGATGTTAATTGGGGGGGGGGGGCACTGGGTTTACTTTGATGAGTGAGAGGACTAACCTTCTTTACTGGGACTGACAGGCACAGAGGCCACGCCTCCTTCACTGGGCCTGCGAAGGCCATGCCACCTTTATCACGTGTGTTCGAGTTCAGCTCCGCCTGTGTGCTGCTGCTTTCTGTAATCGTGCGCCACTTCAGATCTGATGATGGGCCTACCATATGAACTAATAAAAGAACATTTTAGTGTAATATGGGTAGGTTAATATTAATTCTAAAATAAGTTTGATGTTAAAATAATCAAAGGAGACAATTATAATTGAAATGTCTGTCTTTTCATCCACATGAAGAGGTTAAAAGTCAGTATTGTGGCCAGAGGGAGGTAAATAACCTTATTTACGCCTATGTGCTGAAGGGAACTCCTAGAATTTGCCCAAAAACTTAATTGGAACTTGAAATGTTAGTTTGTTTTTATAGGTACATACACTGAGACTATAAAACTAGCACTGTGTAGAATTTCAGATGCACCACAGACACTTAAGGTGTGTCGTAACTAATGCGTAAAGTGATTTGTAAATCAAAACTTTGTTGCGTAGAGTGATGTTTTTCCACCATCACAAGCCAATTAGTAACATGTTCCGACATAAACAGGAAGTACTACGTCCGTGATCTTGACACGTCTTTTTTAGTATGACATACTTACTTTAAGCAAGATATGTCTGACGAGTATTAGTCATATTTGAACCGTAGATCAATGAACAAATAAGGCTGTGACTTCTATAAAGATAGCTAACTTAACCATTATCCATCCCAAAAACTGTTTATGATTATGACTCAGCTTCCTGCTTCAGTGGATGATCTCACCTGGATACCGTACTTGCACTTCCCAAGAACTGCTGCTGTGATTATAAAGACTGTCCTATGCTCATCCCAGGACTCCTATTCATATGTTTTTACCAAATAGTCTGTATCCTTTCAACACATTTAGTACTCATGGCCTTTTTTTTGCACAACTGTCCCACCAGTGTCACCCAGAAAAGATTGGGTTCTCTTTTGGGGTTTCAAGGTTTCTTCCTCATGTCGTCTCAGGGAGTTTTTCCTTGCCACTGTCGCCTCTGGCTTGCTCATTGGAGATCTAAATCTACATCTGGATTTTTGTAAAGCTGCTTTGTGACAATGTTTATTTTTAAAAGTGCTATACAAATAAAATTGAATTGAATTGGTTCTCTGACTTTTCAAAATACTGCCACTCTTGACCATTCTATTATGTGCAGTGTATTTTGGACCTCAAGACACTAAAAAAGAAGAAGAAAAAAACTTGTTCTGGATCATCTTTTTAAAACTGCTTGTAAAAAAGGATATGTTCATTGTTCAGAAAAACAGTAGTAAAACTGAGACTTCTGAATAGTTTTCTATTAATTGAACCCTCAGATATTTCTGCTCTGTTAGACACATGTGCATAACCTTCTATAGGTGTTAAAAATGTGTGAATGTATCAAAACCTACATTTTACAATGTATTAAGTGTCCCTTTGTCTATCACACATCTGTGACACTTTTAAAAATAAGCACAGGCCTAACAGGGTGGAAATACGGAGGCAATTAGCTATGGTATCAGCAAAATTAGTTATTGTTTACCGTAAACAAATAGCTATAAATTAATAACTTTTAAATAGCTATATCTCACATACTTAAAAATTATTCAATTAAATTGATTTCCTGTGTAATTTTGCCTAACAGGGTGGAATTCTCTTTGAACGTGTAATACTTTTGCAACCGTCAGATTAATCTATGCGCTGGAGAAGGGCCTAGCACAACCCACATTATGAAAATGTTCCTCCGCAAGTAGCTCACAATAGCATTTTTCTAACAGCGGTCTAGCAGCTTTAAATATTTGTAAAAAAAAAAAAGAAAAAGAGAATTCATTAACGAGGTCTTAAGTAGGAGATGGGGCTATTGTATATTTTACAAGTAATATGAGATGGTTTCCTTCATGGACTGAAAAGGCACAATATCTGTAGCAATAATTGCTAAAAAAAAAAAAAAAAAGTGTTGCTTCTGGACAATTTCTTATGTTTCTAAGACAAGGTTATTTTGAATATTGGCTCATGCTGATAGTACAGTTCAATATGTCTGCAAATAACGTTCACCAACAAATGATGATGTAAGCCTAAGAACACCATTGTAACAATGCAGGCATGTTAAGAGGCCACTGGTCACGAGGCATAACATTAACCTATTGAGTAGTTTAGTGTAGCTCATAGTAAAAGTGAATATTTTTGATAATTGTTCAGTTTGTGGGTAAAAGGGAAAGTGTAAACTCGTATAGAACCGCTTGGTTGATAACTAGTACCTGTAATATAATAAACACCTGCTCATAGAAGGGTTTTCTTCATTTTTACTTTCAACTAACACCATTACATTAACACAATAAAATAACATTATGCAGTGACCAAGAAAAGTGTTCAAACAAATCCAAACTATTTTCTATTTGAAATTATTTAACAGTGTTCCTGATGAAGCTTTGCACACTCTCGCCATCTTCCCAACCAGCTTCATGAGGGAGCTTCACCCAGGAGGCTTTCCTTAAACTTCCCAAATAGGCTGAGCCACTTGTTGTTCTGCTTCTACTAACGTTCTAAATTAAAACTACTTGTTTGGGGAAAAACTACTTATTAGAATATACATTTTGATTCAGAAATAATTGTACACATGGGCATTAACGTCACTTTTTACACTTGTCTAAGAAACAAATTTCAACCATAAGCTTTTATCAAAATGTCTTTAAGACCATGAAAAATATAGATTCAATCTTTTGACTGGTAGTGTACCTTGCAGATTTGCATTATCACCCTATTTATATTGTATACTAAAAACTATGCCTTAAGTTGGGTGTGGTTTACAAGCTAAAATACCCTGAAAATTAAGTATTTTATTTTAGAGGTCAAAACTAATCTTGCACCTATACGTCCTTTTGTTATTTTCTTTTCTTAATGCGGTTGTTAAAATAAACACCACAATTTATGTATTCCATATCTATGTGTCTCCTCTCACTGTTTGGATATAAAAGCAGCTAAGCCTATAGGGGTTATACACTCAGAAAAATATTGGGGAACAATAAGCATTGCGTATTATCTAGTTCTAAGGGGGAAACAGTGTAGACAATGTGGACGAACTCAGGGAATCCACCCTTAGTGAGGGGAGGTGCTTTAAGTGGGCTACACATTATTAGTTGCTGCCGCTTCTTTATGGCAGTATTCTGACTTTTATTTTTAAAAATAACATTTGTTGCATTGTGGCATGCAGTATACCACAAACATGGTTCTGGCTGCATGCTTGAAAATTCAGTCCAATTAATATGTTATTTGAGTATCTTTGGTATACTGGAAATATTTATCACATACTGCATTATGGAATTATGCAATTATGGAAGTCCACTTCCGCCAATTAAAAAAATTTAAATTAAGTGAAATTAAGTCATAATTACGACTTAGTATCTCATAATTATGAGAAAATTTCACATTATTAGATACTGAGATAAGCTAACAATTTTAGGTTGGCCAAACGTTTTTTGAACGTTAAGGTTCTAGAAGCTTTTGGTTCTAAGAACATTCAATCTGTCAAGTTTTCAGGGCGTTCTAAGAATGGTTTTACATAACCTTTATAAACATTCCTACAACATTTGTGCAACATTTTAGCTGTAGGCAACATTAACACTAATGTTTCCGTAATGTTAGTTTTTGTCTACACTCTTAAAAATAAAGGTGCCAAAAAAGTTTCTTTAGAACGATGCCATAGAAGAATCATTTTTGGTTCCCTAAAGAGCCATTTGTTCCATGATTCTTTAGCTATTTTTTGTTATTGCCACAATAAACTGAGCAGTCATTTCCACCACAAAGATCCTTCCACATCATGCTAACATTTATGGTGGGATTTTTTTTGTAGTTTTTCTGTGGCACCAAAACAAAATCAATCAAAAGGTTCTTTAGGAAGCCAAAAAATTATTTTGCTATGGCATCACTCTAAAGAACCTTTTCCGGCACCTTTATTTTTAAGGTGTAACTGGGAACCTTGTGTGAGTGATGTTCTAATTACATTGTAAAGCAAGCCATTATTACAGCAGATGTTTTCAGAACATTGCAGGGACATTATCTTTGTAATGTTAAAGCACTTTACTGAACATTCTGATAACGTTTTCTGTCGTAAGTGTGACTTAATTTCTCATCATTATAACATAATTTTTTTTATTATTTCTTTTTTTAAGTGGCGAAAACGGGCTTCCATACTCAAACTGCTTTTGGGCAGGGTTTAGTATAAGTAGTATGCATATCCTATTTCAAACACTGCAGACGAACAACAGAGGAAAAGTAGCTATAGTACAAGCACACTATGAATACAGGGGTCGATTTGACTACAAGTGCTGTTTCACCAAGTTTCCAGTAGATGATTAGGTACAAGGTGTTATATGCGACAGTCAAATCTGAGTGCAACACGTACAACAATGAAGCAAACAATGCAACAAGATGCAGTATACTTAAGAGGAAGAGTATTAAACACATGTCAGGTGATACGCACAAGTTCTAGTAACATGGGGTTCGAGTGATTAGACATTTAGGTGCTCATGGAAGAGCAGTGTGTTTTGACGTTGTTGTTGTTGTTGTTTTTTAAGTATTGCATTAAATTTTTCTTAAACTCTACAATAGTGACGCTACTGACTCTACACCGAGTAAGTCATTTAAATAGTTTGAGTTGATTTAATTACCTGGCAGAAATGGATAGTTTCAAAACTTTGTTTCATATGTCTGTTTATAATATTAAATTATATACTCGTATTTCGGGTATAAATGACAGAATTTGATTTGAATTCAAATTCATTTATTTGTCTGAATGTGGCCTGAGTGATGTATCAATGCTGCTAGCTAGGTTGACTTCGTCTAAAACTCCCTATTTCTCTCAATAGGCTAACACTATTCTCTTTCCCACGTTCTTATCATGACACAACAGTGGCTGTGTTTATCAATGTAGGGAGCTAGATAGCTAGCTATCCTAATGTGAGCTAACCTTAGCTAAAGTTTAGTGACTAAATCCAGGGATTAACCTTTGGAATTTAGTCTTCATCTCCCTCACACAATGTGACAATCATTCTTGTCTGATTTTCTGGTCTGATTACTATTTTAATTATAAAGCTAAAGCATGGCATGATTTACTTGCTCTCTGATTGAATTAAGTTACAGGTACTTAGTCGCTCTGTGATTGACAGGCCCTTAGTTACAGGTACTTAGTTGCGCTGTGGTTGACAGGTCCTTAGTTACAGGTCCTTAGTTACAGGCCCTTAGTTGCTCAGTGACTAGATGCCAGCCACGTTAATTATTCATCAATTTCCCACGCTTATCCTAGGGGGAAAAAAGCTGCACACCATAACTTGGATTGAGTCCTTAAAAGTCCTTTTGTAAGGACGATGTCACGAGGACCACCTTGGTAACCACGGTTGCACAAACATATATTTTAATATTTACATATTTAAATCCATATACCGTGTAAATATATATTTTTGCACTTCATAGGCATGGAGTTGGCTTGCCTTTGAGCACCTTTTCCCCCTTCTGCTACCTCTGTTACATAGCGCCTCCTGGTGGAGAATCTTCAGCTTGCTACCCTTGATTGAGTAAGTGTGTGAGAATTTTGAATTACAAAAACTATGAAGAGAAATGGAGCTAACAGCAATAACATTTCCACATAACTACTTTTGTTTCCATGGCTACAAATCATCACTCTTAATTGTTGGATTAGGCTACAGTGAAAAAATTACCTACATTTGTAGCCTACTGCATTTAATATGACCTTTTTTTTAATCAGTATGTCTTATGCTACTGTGAACTTACCATTCAGTTAACTCAGGGTCTTAACCTGATTATATTTACTAGCTAATAAGAGTTACTAGCATACTTTTCTTTATGATTGTTTGTTAGCTTTCCAGCATGAGCCCCACATCATTTTTCTCCATCACTGTTGAGAAAGCTATAAAAGCATAGCAGCAACTTTCAGCAAGGTCCTTATCAGAACTTGGGATACAACGTAAGAACATCCTTGTTTGTCTTTAACCAAACATATAAAGCTTTACTGATGTTCTCCTTAAGGAAATAATTTAAGGAGTTGGCCACAACGGAAGGGAACACTGACCGCTTAGGCCACGTTGATGTGAGATCAGCTGCTTCAGCAACTGGAGCGCCTTTGTCTCTGGGTGAGCATGTTCTCATTTAAAGTGTAGGGCAAAGTAGGAAATGTTGATCTTGGCCAAGCATAAAACCCATTTTTACACAGGCTTTATATATCGAAAAGAGTCAAAGGGAGCTCTCCTTTAGGTTAATCCTACATGTACAGTACACACACAGACTATCTAAGCATGTGCCAGTATGAAATTTACACATCAGGATAATGTCCTCAACTTTTATTCTGGTTTACAATATCACCAATGTAGTATTACAAAAAATACTGTGTGTAACTGTATGAATAACATCTTTTTTTTTGGTGCTTATTTTTGTGAATAAATAATTCACAAATTATAAATGAAATGAATAAGTAACAGCCAATACGAATACACAGTCACTTCACCTTTTTATTATATATTTTGACCTTTCCGCAATAAAGAGCATTGTGCTTGTTGAATATCCGATTATTAGCACTTGCCTAATACATAGACACACATCCATACATAGAATTCTAGAACGTTCGCTCTACATTTGTAGTGCACATAGGTTTATTAAATACACACAGCTCACACACGTTTGATGCACAGAGTACACACCATTCTAGAACTCTCTTTCTAGAGGTTTATTATATACATGCACATATGTTAATTATTCAGACAGTATACATGCACACAGATTAATCATACAGTACTCTAGACTGTTCATAAAATCGACAACATGGCGCCACTGATTCCCACTGTGCCGTTTTGAGGCCAAAACATAACTAAATGGGAGGTCGCCATCTTGCTCACGCTCGCACCTGCACAGAGACTGATGGAGACAGAGTCCGCATAGTAGAAATAAAGAGGTAGGGCAGTGTGTTGGCCTAATGCTCGCCCGTATTTGTTAGGGACGTGCCGGGCGCACGCACTGAATTGAACATCATTCGACAGACAAGCCAGAAAATGAATGGTAAATCCACTCCAAGCCTACCTGATAAGTACACCCTTATCAATTCATCACTTTATGATAGAATAGAATGCTCCTTTATTGTCACATGTACAGTACAGTGAAATTGATTCTTCACATATCCCAGCATGTTGGTAAGCTGGGGTCAGAGCGCAGGGTCAGC
>JAOUQW010000001.1:522015-535325 GCA_028565825.1 Olivaichthys viedmensis
GTAAGCTGGGGTCAGAGCGCAGGGTCAGCCATGATACAGCACCCCTGGAGCAGGGAGGGTTAAGGGCCCAACAGTGGTAGCTTGGCGGAGCTGAGGTTTGAACCCAAGACCTTCTGATCAGTAGCCCAGTGCCCTAACCACTGAGCCACCACTGCCCTGATCTGACTTGTGGTTATATTAATTCTACTATTTTTATAACTTTGAGTTATGCCCATGGACAGAGGTAACTAGGGTCGCCACCATTCCTTTGTTCGGTATTTCCTTACTTGAGTAAAAAAAAAAAAGAGAATTACTAAATATAATAAAATTATTTTTCATAAATGACTGGCTAGTAGTGCAAAGTTTGTTAGGAAAAGTCTCTCTCTTCCTCTGAGTCTGTGTGTGTGTTGTCTAGTTCCACAGAAGCTATACTCAAGCAGCTTAACGTGACACAGCAAGAAAACTGAATGATCTCCATTTATTATAACAGGGACGCATATGCTTTTGTTTTGGTCGTGTTTTAGGGTGAATCACCTCGCGACTCGTCTGCATGAAGTAAGACAGTTTCCTAGTTATAACGATAAATTAATTTCAGCAATGCAATAGCTTTTCACACACTACCCGCTCAGAATGGTGTCATAGACATACAGACTAAGTGTTCCTTATTTTGTTTCACAAAGGTGGCAACCCTAGAGGTAACATTTGCTAGCCAGCTAACATTAGCTAATCTTAGCACCGGCCATTCATGTTAGGTTAGTTTTAATCAAGGAATGTTAAGCAAAATAATGTCATTATTAATAGACTTGGGTCTAGCTAGCTGATACAATGTGCCAAATTAACTAATACAGCCTAATAGGCCAATAATGACACATCACATAAAACAGGCTAACTTCTTCAAACAAATTGCTGCTGTCCTCCATGATTTTCTCTGAAATTAGAAACCTGTGGTAACTTAGTTCGTTTGCTGAGTTTATAATTTGCTGAGCAGTCTGCCTGTTTACATTTGTGTTCTGCTTGTCACAATATATCGTAACAGTTTTACTCACCTCCTTGGCCAGTGTCACCGTTTTTGAAACATACCCACCCGTAAACAATTACACCATTCAAAAACGGGTCAAAAATGTACATTAATTAACACGTTCATTCTTGAATTGCTAATACACAAAAGGTCTATTTTAATAGTCGTTGTTATTTCAAATATAGTCTTGTGCGATCTTTTTCTGCTTTAATATATGTTATTTTTAATGACTTTAATGTCTGTCCACCATTCAATATATTACGTTTCAATTATTTTTATCAACAGGTCCCATCATTTGGATCATAGGAGACAACAACGTCTGGCATGTAGAACACAGGGCGAGGGAGACCACAGGGATTAACTTTGGTCTGAACACCCAGAGGGGTGGAATGGGATTGCAGGCTCGCCTTCCTTTTTTCCAGCAGTCCCTTCAAGGAAGAGCAGGGGAAACTGAAAAAGCCTGAAAATGGAGGAATAGTGTGATGAATACCTTTGTCTTGGGTGCAAGAGGGTTCAATTACATCATCATCTAGTACATCATCGTCTAAAAGCCTTAATCCAGTAGGGATGATGTTGGATTAATATTTCAGACAGAATATTTTTAGGCCGTTTTAAATTAATCCAGTTTTCCAAACCTTTAACCTGAATTTAAATTTGATATCTTCAACATTTTATATGTTAGTTAAACAAATTAAATGACTTAACAGAGATAAATGAGTTCTTTAATTTTCAGTTAACAAGAATTTTAAACACTATTTGGTTATCTATATATTCCTGGTTTCGGTATCTACAAAATTCAGGGAATTGTCTGAAACTATGTAAAATTGTGAAAATACATCAAAAGATTTAAGCTATCACTTGGTAAATTTATAACATTTTAGATACTGTCCTACAATTTTAAGTGTAAAAGAAGAAAAATGTTCTCACTTTATCAACCTTGAAATTGCACCATTTTAGTGTAGAACGAGCCATATATGATCTATGTACAGTCATTCATTTACATTACATTAATTTTACCATTTTAGCTGTCCCTCCCCAAATCTTGATTTCACTGTGCGCCGGAAGGGTAACATATGAGGAAAAAAATTAGCATGTGATACACTACTACAACTGAGGACACTTATCAAACCCATGCCTTTCGAAGCACTTCATAATGATGGGAGTGAGTGCTACTGGGCAATCGTCATTTAGGTTTTTAATGGTCTTTGTTTTTTGCCACTGGCACAATGATGACAGATTTGCACCATCTGGGGATGAGAGCTTGCGACAGAGACAGATTAAAGAATCTGGTTTTAAAAAAACCTCCGCCAGCTGTTCAGCACAGTCTTTCAGTACACGACCAGGGACGCCATAGGGGCCTGATGCTTTCAATGAGTTGACTTATCACGTGTGCTTAGAGTGTGGGGCTCATTTGGTAGTGTGGCATCATCCCTGGAGGGGCAGACATAACTGATGTTCTTATAAACAGTAATGGACTGTATACCTTGCCACATGCACTGGGTGTCTGTGTACGGATCTGCTGCCTGAGGTGGCTTTGGTCTTCTTATTGGCTCTTTTCAAGTAAAACATGGTAACACTATAAGTTTCAGTGTCACCAAATTTGAAGGCGGTGTTCTTGGTGGAAACGTGTTCTCGACTTCCATATTCATCCACGTTTTCTGATTTGGAAACGCCTTTATGTGTCTATTAACAGTGATGCTGTCAATGCAGCTGTTTATGTACAACAGCACCGTGGATGTATATTCCTTTAAGTCTGTTGTCCTGCCTGTCATAATAAGTCTTAATCAGTGTGTTCAAAACAATCCTGAAGTTCAGATTGCCCCCTCAGGCCAGACCTTAACTGTCCTTATGGTTGGTTTGGACGTGGTAGGGAAGGGCCTTGTATGTGTAAATTAAACAGGTGTGCCTTACCTGTACTGACTGGCTACGAACCTTACACATATGTTCTGTGCACTTTTTCTCACAAAGTAGTACATGGTGAGCATACCACAGTTTGGCCTGTTTTAACTGTGCGTGTGTGAGCAATTCACATTCCGCAGGGGGAAAAATGGACAAACACACAATTTAAAAAGTCACGAAAAGGCACAAGGCTGTTCCTTCTCCATTAGTCATGTGCATCTCTGTGTAACACAGTGCTAATGGCTCCTGCTTGAGTCTGGCCTACTAAAATGCCAGTTTTTCTTCTAGTAGTAGTAGTGGGATTTGTGGGATTACTTTTTTTCAACATATTATGGTTTGACTATCAAAAGAACCAAGGTTCTTGAGAATCCATGCTTTTCTCCATCTAACAATTTATTAAAACACAACACGTTGAGACGCTCATTCGAGGGCCACTTTACATGCTAGAAGTGATTTCTTTTTTTTAGCCTCCTGTGGCAATGTTTTACTTGCAAAAATGTTATCAATAGCTGATTTATTTAACCTTTGTGCACTGTTTTAGTCAATAGAAAGCAACTCGCATTGTGTTAAGGGCACTGTATTAAATTAAGTTAAAAGCAAAAGTGAGTAGTAGTGCGATTTGTAATTTCTTTCTTTCTGTAAAAACAGACCCAGTGACGTCAGCTGACCATCTTTATTGCCAGTATTATGTAGTATAGAATTGCAGATGTTTGAAAAATAACTTTATGAACTTAATAACTTATCCAGCACTCCACTGTTGTCTTTCTGCAACAAGAGGTGTGTCCATGAGGTCTTAAGCTGGAGTGTTACTCAGTCTTGTGCCCTCCCCTATCCTGTCCTTCTATCTCTGCTAGCTACACCACATTCCTCCTGTTAGTCTAAAAGCTAAGATAACTGGAAAGCCTCTATGGAGGCTCTTGGAGCTACACTGCTGCCTGTTCTGCTCACCCTGAATTGGGCCCTGGCTCCAGGTATGAGGGGTTTGAAGGGTTATGGGCCAATAAAAGCTGCATCTGTGCATCGGCCATCAGAGCATAATCCAATATTATCTGTCTGGTTTGTTGTATTAGATTGACAGTGCATGTTTTGAATGTGGGAGAGATAATAATGCTTTTTTGTCTTGTAGTAGTGAATCAAGACGACTGGACTTTAAGGGTACACTTTAAGTCCAGTTGCACTGATTTACAACTTACCCATTTAAATGACTGAAAAACCTTCATGAACACATTTCTTGGTTTGGGTGGGCACTACATGTAGATAACAAATGCACTAAAAAAGCTCTGGAAATGTCGGTTTCTTTTTAAATTATTTGTTGACTGATTCAGCTATTTTCAGCTTTTTGAATATGTATGTGCGTGTTTTGCAACCTGTCTATTAAGCTGTTGCCAGCAATGGCTGCAGTGGCTTCAGGCATCTTGAGAACGGCCGCACGTTTTTCCGTTACGGTGGGCTGTACGTCACTTTCAGCTGTAACCCAGGCTTCAAGATCTATGGCTACCGCACCAGCAGCTGTGTGTCTGGACAATGGGCGAGACATCCACCACTGTGTGTCGGTCAGTCATTACATTTTGTATTATGTATTATTATGCAGGTTGTTCAATTACTGTTTTATTATAAACTGGTTTAATTCTGCAAAAAAAAGTAGGCTTTAAGCTTACATGCATGCGTTCTCCAATGTTCATGTTTGAGTTGATGTTAGAGTGAGTTTGTTCGTTTACATTTAAAGATGACTAAAAAATTCCAATGAAAAATGTAATACAGTATAAAATTTGTGCTGAGTGCAGTGTGTTTTGTACAGAACTGTAGCTGTGTAGCATGTGTGTGTCTTTTCACTGCACCTTATCTCGTTGTCCAGGGTGTTAGTTTGTTAGTGAAGTGGTGTAATTTGTGGTTTCACTGCTCTGGTGTGCATTCACACAGACCAGGTGTGTTAGTTTGTCAGGGATGTAGTGTGTTTTGTCTGGTGGCTTCTCTCCAGCTATTTAGATGCAGAGTTTGTTTGTATTAAGGCGAGACACTACAGGTAGAAATGACGATTTTGGTCACTTCAAACATTTTTTTTTATTTTTGGATAAATTGCATCTATAACATGTCTTCTCTTACACTGTAGTAATAAAAAATGTAAAAACTCACAAGAAATATGATTATTTCACTGTTTTTGTCTACTCACGACCACCGTAATATCAGAAACGTGGCAATTTTAAAGAAGGCTTAGATCCGCCCCATTTGGCACCATATATCCCTAAAATGCTTATTTCCTGATACATATGTAAATGTATGTGTCATTATGACACATATGTCAATTTCCTTTATAAACCTTATAAACCGCACTTACTAGAATGGAAACCCATGAAATCACATTGTATTTTTGCATTTTTCTCAAAATCACTTTTTTTTCTAGAACCAAAAATCTCAGTTTCTAAATTACTTGCATTCATGACATTTTACATGTTCATTCTAATGCCTATATAGAAGGATATTACAGAGGAATATTTCAGAATGTTGATAACTGTAGGATTTATGTTAGATTTCATACTATTGAAAATTACCAAAAAAAATTGTGAACTTTATTTAAAATCATAATCTGTTACAATGTTATGATTGTGCTACCTGTAGTTGCAGAGCAAAGTGTTTGCACGGTAATGATACTCATTGCACCAACATGGGTGACCAGAATAGACATGTGACATAAGTCAGACAGTGAAAAAACAGTGAACTGTATTGTAATTACAGCTGTTTAAACTTTGACTGTATCTACCCGCCATGTTAAACTGCCATTGGTGTACATATGGGCATTGTTTTTATAAAAAAAACAAAAGTGTGCTCCATTCCCACCGGTAGCGCTTATGGAATGAAACTGAATAGCAAGCAGTGTGGCTTGGATGCAAGGTGGCTTTACGCTACCCTTGCACTACACAGATGTCTAACTTGCATGTCATATTTGTTGTGAATTATAGGTTAGTTTGTTAGTGATGTGGTCTGTTTTGTTGGTAGCTTCACTGCAGGATGCTCTATTCATGCAGATGGTGTGCATGTGTCTGTTTAGTTTGTTAGTAATCTGACTTGTTTTGTCTGGTGGCTTCACACCCTAGCTTCAGGATGCCCTAATCCCAGCAAGCTACTGCATGGCACCGCGTTAATGTCTCCAGATGGTTCGCTGGTCCATTTCACCTGCGATAGTGGGTTCAGGCTCTTTGGCTCACCACTGCTCTACTGCAAAGGCAATAGTTGGAATGGCAGCACTCCAATGTGTAAAGGTGTGTGATCTCAATGAGACTACATATAACCAAGGCAATGCAACCAATGAAACCAGGTACACGATATGTCTAATAACTATACACTCTAAACCGTCCATATTTCTAATACATCTCTTACCCATTAAACAATGAACTGTCTATATTTTTAATAGATTCTTCTCAGGCAATGTTAGATGGACGCATTTACTCTGGATTGTTATTCTTGGTGCTAAAAGTACTGCTAGGAAGTTCAACAGGGCAACACAGTCTGACTTCCAATAAAGAGTCACAGGAAGTGTCAAGTAATTTTTCAATAATACCAGTGCATTTCTGTTTTTAGAGTCAGACATTATGAGCTTGTTCCAGCTGAAGCAAACATCTTTGTATAAGCCCGGCTTGGAGCTGGACCAAGACATGGCCAATCTGAAAAAACGTTTCAATGCTATTGCTAACACAGCTGCCAAAGAGACGTTTCTAAAACCTGCTCTGCTCGGGGTTGCTCAGCCCAAACCCCTCCTGACTGGAGATTTATCTGAGGATTCCCAGAAACCTACAAAGCCTCTAAAGAAACTCTGGCGTGATAAAGTCATAACACAAGCTAGAGACACAATTGCCAAACTTGACATCCTGAGAGAGACAATCACCAAACTGGACAACCTGAGGGAACCAACCACATTTGCAGATCCATTCAACCAACCACTAATGGCAGCTACGTTGGTAAACTCTCCAGCAGTCTCAACCACCACTCTACTTCCTGCTACTTTATCAAAACCTACACAGTCAACTATAATGGTGACTTCAACCATAAATGATCAGCAAGAACAAGTGTCATCCATATTCCTGGATCAAATGCTTTCTTCTACACCCAAAAAAGAAGATCAGAGAGAAAACCACTTAACTTCAACAACACAGATGCATCATGGAGATCCAGTCACACCTTTGCAAGTCCTCAGTGTATCAGGGAGAACTGATCTGAACATGGTTCTAGCAACAGTTAATTCAAGTGCAGCCAAAACACACACAAATAGTCCTCAGAATGGTGCCTTTGGGGACACACCTACAGTGTCTCCAGAAATCCTTAAGGATAGTGAATTATCTAATAACCTTCAGATACCACCAGAAGCTTCTACTGATGAACGAGATATCTCATGTTCTCAAGAGGTTACAGTGGAAGTAAGCACTGCTGTTTCTCCAACCAGCTTTCTTGACCTCCCAGTATCCAAAAATGAGCCGCTTTCCTCAATATCTTTCTTAAAGTCTTTTATGGCTAGTTCTCCACCAATTTCTCCTGGGATCCATGATGGAGAAGCTGCCCTCTATGAAACTTCAGGAGCAGGGGCTAATGAAGATGTTCTGCTCAGGATAGAGATGCCAACAGCACGTATCCCTGCCTTACACTTGACGCTGTCTCCAGATGTTACTACCATAGATTCTCACCTACAGCATCTGGGACAGGGCAACACAGAGAAAGGGCAGACAATAGTGGATGAGGGTTCTGCAGAACTGCTAGAGGCTTATAGGCTCTTGGTTGGTCATATAGATAAAGAATTAAATAATATTTCAAGATCGGACAAAATTGGACCTGCCAGCTCTAGTCTTTTGCCTCTAAAAAACAGAACATCAATGATCAGTAGTCATGCTCAGGAAAATGCCACAGCCAAGCAAAGCAATGAAGCAATGAACTCCAAAGCAACATATGAGCTCTTTTTCACCACTTCAGCAATTTCAGGATTCCCAGAATTGTACACCAGTAAACGAAAGCCTGTGTGTCCTTACCCTCCCTTACCTGCTCATGGAACATTCTATTTCCATACAATAGCCAAACCTGCTCCATTCCAATATAGGCATTACATACAATACGCCTGCTATGCCAGTTACACGCTGGCCAATGGGGATGTGTACAGCTACTGTCTACAGGACGGGCAGTGGAGTGGAGTCACACCCATGTGTATCGGTAAGCCGCTGCTTTTCCAGAACTTTTAAGTTACTTTGCTTAAGGCACAAGTGAGAAATCTGTGACCGACTCAATAAGAATTCTTAAAGCAGGTTATTGTGATCCATGTTACAATTGGGTATTACATTACAGTCAGTGGGAATTCGTCACCTAGTTCAGGTCTTGCATAAACCTCTTTGGTTCTATTCCTCTGGCTGGATTAGATTTGCTTGTGAAAAGCAAATGTGTACCATCTAAGATGTGCATTTTAACACAGTCACTAATGGGTAAGCACAATATTTTTTTTATATGAGATAGCACCACACTAATCTTTATACAAGGTCTTTATTCCAACTTATTGTAAAGGCCAAAGACCTTCACAATTTGGTGAATTCCTTGCGCTAATAATAGAAATAATTTGTAGCACAGTCAAAGTTCTTTGGATGGCAATTCATTGCCACCACGGCACCGACAATCTGCATGGCCGCAAATGCCACCGGTGCTGTTGACAGCTTGCTTCGCGCCAGTCCTTCGGTTCTCAGTCTACACTGACTGGCACTGCTAATCTCTGTGGTCTGAGCCACCTCTGAGCAGAAAACAAATACGGCAAAAGCATCCAGGCCCTGTGCTCAACCCCTGCCAGGCAGACACCGGTTGGGTTTAGAGAGATCTAGAAGACCAAGGCCAGGAAATCTGCCGCTTGAGCTTGGGACTATTAAATTCACCTCACAACTTAAAAGAAAAAACAAAAGAAAAAACAAAAGCGCACACAAAAATAGAAATACAAAACAGTGGTAAGAAGCAGCAATACAGGATACTCTCAATACTCTGGATATACACTCACTGGCCATCATTTACTCTTGCATTTTCCATTCCTTCCTCATACATAGTCCCTTTTTCCTCATGCGCACACATACATAAATGCATGCACAATCTAACCCCACCTTGGTATTACTCAATTCTATTCCTGTGCTAATGGTTATAGTGAACATGTGTGAAAGCCATTTAGAATCTCTTTAACCTGATAAGTTCAGTATGACTCCAAACTGCACATCAGGCCAACCTGGAAACAGTCTGTTATTACCTCTGGCTATTAGTGCTTCACCTCACTCTCTCTATTTAACTCATTATCTTACTCATAATAGCAGGTCTTTGTGCTATTTGACCTAAACGGACTGGAGAATATCAAACATGCTGCCTGAGCTACACACACGTGTCAGTGCAGTCATCTCTCAGTCCTCAGTCCCTTGAATTTGTAGCAAGGAAAATAATGAACCGGTTCTGTTTTTTATATTTTTATTAGTCTAGACAGAGAAAGATAGGAATATGACTGGTTGTACCAACCATGAGGGAAAAGTAGAGGACATCTTCTTTCCATATGTGCCAGACTCTCCCACTCTCCCTGTGTGTGTATATATATATACACACAGTATACTTTTTTTTTTCCATGACCGATGAGTATTTACAGAAAATTTAAACATAATCCAATGTTCAAGAAAATGAACTGCAATTCCAGTGAGAGTACCTCCTAAAAGGCCTATATTTTTGAGAGCAGGTGTGCTCTATATATTTCTGGTATTATCCATGTGTTTGCTTACCTGCAGAGCTAACTCCATGCTCTCTGAACAACGGTGGCTGCTCTCAGGTGTGCCAGGTGAACAGGCACAACCAAGCCGAGTGCCACTGCAAGCCTGGCTTCCTGCTGCTCGAGGACCAGCGAACATGCCGAGGTGAGGGATAGATGCCTCGAGGCATGACGAGATTACAAATAAAAACTATAATTTCACGATTTATTATTTATAATTATATTTATTTTTAGGATTATTTTCAGCATATTACAATATATTCTATTTCCAAATGAGCTTTAATTTAAAATGGGAGTGTTAAATGAGCCACTTGAAGAACAAAATACAAATGAACAAACACACAAAATAATCATCAAAAATATAAATACAAAACATTCATTTGTTCCATTAGTTTCTTAAGTGTCAGGGTCATGGCACCAACTTGGTTTGTCTTTAGCATATGTCTATGTACGTGTTAGCAAACCAGCTGTAACATGAGTTTAGTGCTAAAGTCCTCTTAAATTCATGTAATGTCCCCTTTGAGAGTTTCCCCAAGGCTGTGAATTCTTGACCCACGGCAGTGTTATTGGAACTTAGGATTAGCGGCACGTGGGCAAGCCACAGCAGGTATGGGACATTCTTTGCTACAGTGCTTCTTGGGTGATTTTACTATACACTTAATCCTTGACACTTGGGCTTGGCTCAATTTCTCTAAATAACGTGAACAATCTTTAAGAATTAAGAATTATTTATATTTTAGAGATTATGTTTGTCATTTTGACCTGAAAGTAACAAGGTAAAATAAAGCGTTTAAAAATGATGTCTTTTTATTTTTATTTTTTATTATTCATTCTTTTAAAATTTGTTTTCAACTTTTTTGCCATAATAAAGGCTAATTAGGCTAATTAACCACAAATAAATGCTTTCATAACTGTAAATTCTGCCTGTAAATCGTCTGACTATCATTCACTAGCTAGCCAACCAATTAGAGAACAAGTAAATGCCTTACCTGCTCAGCAAGAATAAAGCTAAAACTACATAATTTCTTAATCCTTTCTCTTCTTATTATAGTTATAGAGTTATATTGGACTCTCTCACTCTCTCGCTTGTTTGGATTATTATAGTTTTAAACTAAACTCTCTCACTCTGCTTACTGGAGTTCTGATCAAAACATGAGGGTTAAACCTTGTGTTAATCAGCGATTGCTTTAAAACAGGCCTACTCAGTATGCACTTCCTGTCTAGGAGCCCTGAATTTTGAGCCTTTTCAGTCTTATCTCTAACAATTATCTCAAATGAATGAATAATAATGGTTTTAGCTCAGAGGCCAACTCTCTCATTAGGGGAAAAAATAGACGAATTTAGCGTTTCCTGTGTTTGATGCAAAAACATCCTCTCTGGCTCTCCATATGTTTTTGCACTATGTAATAGGGCAACATTAGAGCAGCTTGTTTTTAAATTAGTTGTCTCTGATGTCTCTCAAAAATGATGTTTGCTTTGTAAATGATGGAGTAAGGCTGCTGTCTAGATCAGCATGAAAGGAAATGGGTGTGTGTGACATACTGTACCCAAGGGTTCATCAGTTTTGGGTGGTGAAAAGAACTGTGCAGATAAAAGAAGGGATGTGTGATTACTGTAGATGCCCCAAACAAAAATGTGAAATTGATGATAAAAAGATGATTATAGCACTTCCTTAATTCAGCCATTTATTGAATAGTAGTATTTGTTTTTCAGCTTTCTAAAAATCTTTCAGGCATGGGTTTTAAAAAAACAAACCTTGCTTAACGTGTAGTGAGAATGTAAGAGATAAAAAGGCATACATTGACTTCCCACAGTCAGGGGGTTTGTGTCTAAGCGAGTGTCTCTGTCCCTGGAATGTTTGGCATATGATATAATTATTTTTTTACGGTGTGTACGTCCATGTCAACAACCCCTCTTTAATTTTCTCCAGACATGCCCTGTATGCCTGTATTTCTGCATTTATGAAACTGCATACCTGTGTATGTGTGTGGTTTGTAGATCTGGACGAGTGTGTGGAGGGCCTGCATGAGTGCCAGCAGGTCTGTGAAAACACCTTTGGCTTATACAAGTGCAGCTGCAGCCCTGGTTTTCAACTCTCAGCAGACAGGATGTCCTGCGCCGGTGAGTTCTTCATCCCAAGACTGAACCCTTCATCCTGTCTGGAGTCTTAAAGTGTGCATTTTTCAAAGAAATATCCCACAATGATTATGCATGTTTTGTTTCCAGATATAATTAAAACCAAAGGTTTAGAGATGCTAATTCAAGAGCCACTTATGTCTCAAGTACTTGAAGAAAATAATCCTCTGGACAAAAGATTAAGTGCATGGATGGAAGTATACATCTAATAGGTCCTATATTGTCAGAGACGTACTATATCTGAATCCCATTTCCTAAAGTGCCTGTGTCATTTGAGACTAGAGCTGAAGTGGCCGAACAATGGACTAAAAATAAACTCAAGTGCTAATCTATGGGTTCATTACAGAATCCAGAAGATCTGTGTGTACTATTTGACGGTACAGAGCTGTACAGAGCTCCTGTTATCCAAAGTAATTGTAATATGACAATCTTACTAAATATTTGAATAAACATTCCATTAGAATGATATTCATAATACAATAAATATATAATTTTCCCCAATAAAATGCAATATAAATGCCTTACACTGTGTGACATTTTCACATAGCCATGCTTTCAGCAGACCCTATGGATTCTTGTTTCTTAACCTTGTGAAATATCTCTCCTCCAGATGTGAATGAGTGTGTGCTGTCTGCTGGCAGAGATCGCTGTGTGTTTGGATGCGTTAACACACCGGGTAGCTTCCACTGTCTCTGTCCTGCCGGGTATAGCATGAACGTCACAGATGGACACTGTACAGGTTGGGTTGCAGTCAGGGTTTTTGAAAGTGGTTCGAAGGACTTTGATCCATTTTTCATGGCATCTTTATGGTTTAATTATTGTTCCTGAGAGACAGGTATTGGGGGGGGGTTGAATATTGTTGCTGTCCAATGAAAAGCATGCATCTCCAAAATTCCAATTTTTCAAGAACACGAAAAAACACTTTTTCATAGAGAGTATCATACACAATGAATCCGAAATTGACGATGTGATCTGTCAGCTTTTCATTGGTCATTTAGATGTCAACTGCTGTGGGGTAGATAGAGGTTTGTGCACACATTCCATATATGAAAAAAAGTTTTAAAAATGCAAAAAGTGAAGATACATGTTTTCAATTGGACAGTGACGATATGCAACATTGTAAATTGAGTTTTATAGCATTTCCTGAGTGATGTTTGTTTGTGCTCTGGCTGTGCAGATATAGATGAATGTATGGAGAATGGGGGTCATGGACCATGTGAGAACGTGTGTGTGAATAACCCAGGTTCTTTCCACTGCGCCTGTTCAAACGGATACCAACTGGCTGGGGATGGGAGGGCCTGTGTCTCGGAGTGTCCACCAGGATATCGCAAAAAACGTTCTGATCGGCCAGTAGGAAATTCAACTGCACTGGCCTGTGTCGGTACGTAACTTTACAGAGCACCGTTTCTAGTTTACAGAGGACAAGAATTAATGCAATCATGCCTACAGTTCAAGTTCAAGTTCAAGTTCAAGTAGGTTTTTATTGTCATTTCTCCATATACCACGTATACATTGAAATGAAAT
>JAOUQW010000001.1:600707-618734 GCA_028565825.1 Olivaichthys viedmensis
CCATTGCCTGATTTATGAAGGTCAACACACTTTTGTCTCATTTCATTTGTGTATTCTCTAATGTTGATGAATGACTGAAGAGAATTTGACCTCTGTGTCACCTCATATTTATACCCCAGTGAAACAGGAAGTCATGGATGAGAACTTAAGAGTTCTTAAACACTCAGGTGAAGTTAAAAAAGTAAAATATGAATGGGAACATACTTCAGTTACATTTTGTTCATCTGAATTTTTTTTAGGGATGCCAATAATTGTGACATGTGGTTATGTAAAAATAAATAAATATATATATATATGTATTTTTGGATAAGGTGTTTTTTAAAATTTCCTTGGAATAAATTTGCTTTCTCTAATATTTTTAGTGTGAGATTAAGCGAATTAACCACAAAGACATTTTTCATAACCTTTTTACCAATAATTCTGGAACTGACTGTTAATACTCTTTTTCGCAAACTAATTATTTATTTTTTTATTTTTTTAAATGCATTTTTAATATATAAAAATATACTTCTTTTTTTAAATACTGAGCAGAAGCTCAGGGGTTGAGTCACTTGCGCTTGAGCACGATGAAGCCTCTTTGACCGCACAGGAAGAATGTTCTAGAGAATTGAAAGGCAAGTAGTGACACGCTTGAGGAGACCCTTGTGTTAGATGCCCTAGATTAGCTTCTCAGAAGTTGTATTTGTACGCAGGTTTTTAATACCAGAACAGGGGGAAGTTGTGTTAAACATGTAGGTCCAGCTTTTTCCGGCCTAGAACTAAAATCTCCAACATTACAGTAAACAATGCTGGGAAGACTGAGCTTTTTTTAGTAAACCGTTGCTATATGGACCTGAGGGTGGGTGACGGATATATCACAATTCTACAGTTATTTTCATAATTTTGGATGGTTCATATTACCTATATATTCATTTTTATGGAAATGTGATCCAAAAATGACCACTGAAAGACTTTTATGAACTTTAAATGTATTACATGTATCATAAAGTATCACATTTTTCAGTTGTAATAAAACAAACCAGAGAACAAGTGTACCAAAAAAGGTAAATAATCAAGAGGTGCTGTGCCAAAAACCAGTCTGGCAGCTGTGCAAAAATGGCTAATGTTCTTAATATCCTATTAAAAGATCAATGTAAATCATTCCAACATTATTTCCTAGCCAGCTCTTTGTAGTTTCTAAGCTTTACAAGAAATTGTGAGACTTACAACAGACAAGGCCTGAAATTAACCCTTTCATTTTAAAATCCACCAGCCAAACAGACTTTTAACCAGCAAAAATGTTTTGCTTTACTGCAGACCTCTCCTCCGGCAATCCTGTTTTCGTCAGTTTAGTGCTAAGAGACTGTAACTGGCTCTTTGATTGTTCGTGATCTTTAATGGCTTCTAATTAAAAATTCTTTGTGCCGCACACGAAATGTTTAGTTTTTCGATTTTTCTGGATTTTTCTGAAGCACACAGGCAGCAATCGGCGCAATACATAATTTTCTCGGTGGTCTCGTATACAAGCCACTCACGCGTCTTACAGTTGCCGGACGTATACCACTTGTTGAATTATCTTTTTCCTTTTTTTGCATCCGAGTGCGTTTGCTCGTCATCTTTCGATTTATTTGTCGTTTTAGTACTCTCTATCGGCCTCTTCGTCCCTTTGATGCGCCGCCACATTTTTGGTATAAGCTAGCTAGAACACTAGCAACTAGCTATGTTTTGTTGTGTCAGAGATGAGTAGATTGATACACTGCCATCTCGCCCTGAGGTTATTGGGCAATTAGAGCGCGGAAACTATATGGACCCATCAGCCGTCCAATCAAACGTTGTAGTCATTGAATTGTTCTAACGTTCGTGTTTTTTTTTTGTGTGAAAAGAAACCTCATTGGCTACCCACCAATGTGGCAGGTATATTGACTAATACACCCGCCAATGCCAAAATTCACCCCAAATGCGGGTGTTAATTTCAGGCCCTGCAACAGGCATACACCGAAAGAATGTGGAGAGGTGGTTGAATGTGAAATAAGTATTGGTTATTAAAAACTGTGAATGAAGTTATATTTTTTAAATTTACTTCATCTATAAAATTAAACCTTACAATTGTCATTAATTTAGCTGTAGTATGTTACAGTTACTGGAGCTTAAATGTTAAACCTGTTTTAGTTTTTTTTTTTCAATAACCAATACTTATTTCACATTCAACCACCTCTCTACTTACATAACACCACCTCTCTGCTTCTTTTGGTCTGTTTTTAAGTCTCACAATTTCTTGCACAACGTAAGGCTTAGAAACTACAATGCAACCCTCAACATTCCTGTTACACCCACGCCAAAGATACACACCGATTCCCATACACACCACGGTTGGGCGGAAAAAAAAAGAGAGAGATTCTGGTTCCTCATTTGATTAAAAAAAAACAAATAAAAACTTTTATTATAGGAAAGAACCCTATAGAATGAATAACTTTTTTTACGTACATTTTTAAACAATCGGAAATGATTTGAATCGTTATTATTATGAATCAAATGAATCATAACTCGTATGAAATGCTTTGGACTCACTCATTCCAGAGTCTACAAATGCCATGTCACCGATTCATCATTCCAGATAGGATCAAAATTATGCTGACTTTTTGCATGCTCCATTTCCTGAACATTTTCCCTCCACTTCCTGTTAAGTTTCAGTAGCCTTTGGCACATCAAAAGTCTTATCGGTTTCAAAGTCTGGGAGTTGTTACGTTTTTGGTTGTCATCTGGTTATCAGTGCGGTACTATCTGGCTGGCTTTTTGGGCATCAATCATTTGTGTGTGTGTGTGTGTGTTTGTGTGTCACCCGTCAGCTCCCTGCCAACAACTGTCCTTCGCTGGCTGGTAAATAAGCGAGGAGAGAGCACAGTGGAGCTATTTAAAGCCTCTGGATGCCTGCTGAGGACAGCAACACTCGATTCCTGCTTGAGATAGCAGTATCATATGACCTTTTGTGAACCGTCAGGTCTTTTCAGAAGGACACAAAAGAGCGTACGCTTGTGCCTTTGATTTGTTCAGATTGGTAACCATATCAATATTTTAAACATTTTATGATTTGAGCGCTGACCAGGGGCTTCATTTATAAAGACGTACATACTAGATGTGGACGTACGATTATTATTACGTTCCTACGAACGATTTATAAAACGTACATAAGCACGAAAAAATGCCTGTTTATTTATCGCAAATCATCTTAAAACCATGCGCACGTGAACTCCACTTAGAGACCCCTAACATGGTGGAACACAAGCATAGGCGTAGATTGGGGGGGTGCAATCGTGTCTGTTCGGCGCATCGTGTTTGGATTTCTTTGTTTGTTAAATTAGCCTGAAATCGATTTTTATATTCTATTTTAATCAACTATGTTTTTAATTCATAAGTTATCATTGCCTTCATCAGTGCACGTAGGGGAACAGTGCACGCAGCCTACAGTCAGCCACCTCTTTCATGTAACATTACTGTCTCAGATTGTGGTAGCTTCGTTTTCCTAGTGGATGTTCGTAAATGATAGATCGTCTGCATTTTGAATTACTGGCACGTTCTTACTGAGCTTATATCCTGAGCAAATTTAGTATAAAACATTATTCATATGAGGGTGCCGTGGGCAGTGTGTCCTTCCAAAGTTGAAAGGAAACCCTCGCCACTGGGCACAAGCAATATTAAAGACTGGTTAAATAGCCAGTCATGACCATTTTCAGTTTTTCTGCGCCTCATAAGCCACTCATGGGCGAAAATCGATCTTGATAAACGCGCTCTTATGCGTGCACCGTTCGAGAGCTCAGCCTGAGATGGCAAATGCAGCTCGTTCGTCCCATTAACAAGCTCGGCAGAATTGCTGGCATTTTAAAAAACACTCTGGCTTGATGACGTTTTACCTGTTCTGTCTTATAGGCCAGTGGATTAAAAATAGCTACGGTTTGAGACGCAAGTTCGAAGGCAGCATATGCCACGACGTTGCCAAGATACCGATGTGTGCTGACATTCGCTAACCCCAAAAGACTGTTAGGCTAGATGAAATAAAGTATCGTTGGGGATAATCGAACAAATATTCTGTGACTACACCCAGCTATTTTAGGTCAGAAGTAAAATCCTAAGTCAGAAACATTTAGAAACAATTTGTTTGTCCACAAACTGCTCCCTCTCCCCAGTGTTTTCTGCCGTCATTTTTGTCCGGACTGGCCACCCGAGCTGACGCAGAGAATTATGGGACATGTAGGACATTTACGGATACACGTATGCTTGATCCGATTGACGATGGTATCGGGAATCGTCGATAGATTCCATCTATCGCCATGCCAGAAAATGTAACAAATGGGCTACCATCATTAATTGTACACCTTCAAAGTGCACTTGTATGTAGGTTTACATAGTAAAATGGCCAATAAGTGTCTCCAGTCGAAATCTATAGTAAGAACATTGGTGGCCTACGATACATTTGGGCAAACAGCCAACAGCAACCATCATCCACAGCCTAAGAGAAGCTGAGGCTCGACCCTGTAATCTAATGCTGCATCAACCGCTCTGAGCAGACATTTCCTGCTTTCATGTTTAAGGACACATGTCTCAGTGTGATACACAATTGTCTTTTTTGTTTTTCGTGAATTATGTGCTCTTTTCTCTTTCTAATGTTGTTGGGGAATGTTTATGATGTTACTGCTATGAGGACGCAGTCGTGCTGGGTTTGGGGAATTTTAGCGTGCAGAGATCGGGTGGGTTACTGGGTGGAGCTTGTGAAAGCCTAGGTGGGCCAATCATAATGAATGATTTGGATTTTATTTGTTTTCTTAAGGAACTATGAACATATTACTGACAATCTTGTTCATTCTCTGAGAATATTGTTTAGAGTTTTTCAAAGGAAAGGTTAAACCTGTCTATTTTTTCCTGGCTTGAAATGAAGCAAACCTGCTTTCACTTTCACACCTTTGTTCACCAACATTGTTGGAAACTAGGCCTGTCACAATTTTTACACAATCGAGTGTTTGAGCCATTAATTGCTAGTATCCACAGTCATATGCTTCTATATAAATATTTGTAATCAGTAAACACAGCGTCCATTCTCAATTAGTTTCTTGATATAAGCAAATTGCTGCACCATCATATTTTAGTCATCATTCTTTGACCTACAAACTATTTGTGACTTTTTTTTTTTGTCATTAAACACAGTAATATTCAGTCGAGTTGTAACTTCTCGCCAAAGCTCATAGATTACAAAATGTAGTACATTAGCACTTTTTATTTTATTTTAAATAAACTATAGTCTTCCCTTTGCAAATTTTTTAGCCTTAAAGGCAAACAGAAATTTAATTTGCGTACATGTTCAGTCTCAATAAATGCATGTGTATGTGCATTATTGCAATACTGTTATGTTTATATTATAAAAGTGCCAGGATGTGTTTTAGTGCAACATTTGATGATGGCCAATTTCACAGCACAATCTCAAAGCTCTTCTTTTTTGACAGAGCCTTTCTGGATACTTTGTGGTTATGATATAAAGCCACATCTGAGTGATAATGCCATTGCAGTCAATTTAGAGAATTTCACTGAAGGCAACAGCAGTCTGTACTGTTTATAAGCACATGAATTGTTCTATGCCGACGCCGAGAGACGGCACGCAATTTGACAAAAGGGCTGCTTTTAAACACTCCTTGATGGGAAAACCATGTACCTGTGCTTGAATGTGTTAGCAATTGAAGTTTTGATACATTGTCACCTTTCCTCCTCCTCTAAATATCTTATGGAGAAGCACTGATGACTTTCTATGGATAGAGAATTGAGGGTGAGGCCTCAAACGTTGTTCTTCACATCATGCGAGGATGTACTGTGCTGCCATTTTGCAGCACTTCTTGTGTCCTCCTAACACACAGGGTCATTTTTCGATATTTGCGAGGTTGTTAAATTCAGGATAATAAAGGAATTTTTGTTCGAAAGTGAAACTCTGTTTTTCGCAACAACTCTTTATAGCCTTCTTTATGTTCACTAATTTTTTAAGTGAGCTTCCAGAATCTGATTGCCCTTTTCCTCTCTCTCTCTCTCTTTCTCTCTCTAGTGTGTCTGCACCAATATGGACCATCCAGTGTGGGCCTATCTCTCGCATGATTGACAAGCGAGCGGGATGGGCCGTCTGCAAGAAGAGCCTTATTAGGTGAAGAAGAGCCAACCCCCCCAATCCCACAAGTCTCGACCATGAAACTCGACCCAGCTTGAACTCTGCCTGTACACAAGCACCCAAACATGGCCTTCATAAACTTATGGAAGCTGTCGTCCCAGAAGCTGGGCTTCTTCCTGGTGAGTTTCGGCTTCATCTGGGGCATGATGCTGCTGCACTTCACCATCCAGCAGAGGGCGACGCACGAGAGCAGCGCACAGCTGCGCATGCAGATCCTTGACCTGAGCAAGCGGTATATCAAAGCGCTGGCCGATGAAAACCAGGGCGTGATGGACGGGCCCTACGTGGGGACCATGACCGCATACGGTGAGACCCGTTCTTAAATATTGCATTGTTAAGTGTTTATTGCAGTTTGTGTTGTTTTGGGTCTGACCTTTTTATAAAAAATTAAACAATGCTACATTTTTACAAATGCTACATTTAGGTGGTTTTCACTCCTAGTTCATTTGCTAAGAGTTCGAGTTTTTGTGGCTTTTTCATTTGGTTCTGTTTTTCATTTGATTGGTCGGGAATTTGTGTGCTTTGATGGACGCTTCTTCTTGGTTCTCATAAAAGTCGTTTTACCTCTGCAAGTCATGCAAGTGGATTTTTATTACAGAAAATATAGAATAATATTATTGTTAACTACCAGTTAATAATGTTGCCAATATTACCCATAGTTTAAGGCTAATAATGCAATTTTTTTTTACGTTTCTACACGCACTTATGGAGTTATTTAATACCCATTTGTATCGTTCGTTGGGGTGATAAAATGTTCCTGAAGATGTATTTAAGTAACGAGCTGAACCAGGCTTCATTTGGATGAAGACAGAAACCCCGATTTTTGGCGGACCAGGGTTCAGTTGTTTGGTACGCACCCGAGTACGGGTGGAGGGTTTACATCTGTTAAAACGAACTGAACTAAAGAAAAAGTTTGATTGATCTCCACTGAACAAGGTAGGTGTAGAAAGCACCTTAAGTCAGTTTGAATTGAACACTAGTGCATTTATCCCCTTGGTGTAGTTCACTTGGTCAGGTGTGAACACAACAATTTCACTTGGGTATGGACCAAAACCACAAGTCTGAGACCCCCTTGTGAGTGGTGGTCTTGGGGCGCTACCCAAGTGAACCTTAGTGCAGCCTTATTGCAGTGAGAACCCGATTCAACCCGATTGCAGGAACGGAACCAAACATGCTGTGTATTTTGGGTTACGGGCAGCATTTTTGGAAATGTGAGCTGCTAAACAGACCGGCGAGATGCAAAATGAGTGCCAGAGAACAGAGCTGGAGTGATGCAGGAATACGATGTGTTCTGGATATCTGGACTGAAGAAAAAAAGAAGAAGAAATGTTGTATACAGTTCACAAAAATATTCATGCATAATGTTTAATTATTTATTCTTCAGCACCAGTTCTCCATGCTTGGTTGATTACCATGTGTTTACAGTTTCACCATATTACTGACCATTGAATGAAAAGACTTTTGCGAGTACGTTTCCAGCACTACCCTTATTGGGTTGGGTGACCCATGTAAGAATAACGGCTCTTTTTTACACAAAGTCCCCGACCCCGTTCCAGGAGACCATTAGTAATTTGAGAAACTAACCTTAGTTGCAAATCCATAGACATGCAAAATGAGTCTCTGGGTTTCTGGAAGTGTTTTCCTTCAGTTTTGTCTCCTGTAAAAGAAAGCTATGTTTAGGGTTGGTGAATGACTTGGCCAGTCAAGAGCTTTCCACCTTTTGGCCCTGGAAAAACTCCAAAGCTGCCCTAGCAATATGTTTAAGTCATTGTTCTGCTGCAAGGTGAAGCATGGCTTGAACTTGTTTTAAAGCAGTTGAATCTGAGCTTATGTAAGATGCTTATATATGTTTCAGAATTCATCAATTCTGGCAGTCACATGTGCCCAAGGCATTACACTACCACCACCATGTTTCACAGATGAGGTGGTGTGGATCCTGAACACTTTTGCCTTCACACTTCTACTTCCACTAGCTAATCTTGATCTCTTCTGTCCATAAATGTTATTCTAGAACTTCTCGGGCTCTTTTATGACCTTTCTATCCCTGGGTTTTGCATCTACACAAATATAGAGATATATTGTGGACCTTCCAAATTACATTTTGAAACCAGCTGCTTAGGTTCACAGCATTTTTTGTGCAGCATTAGCACACTCCGTAATAAAGGCTTTCCCATTCCGTAAGGTATCAGCCTAATGTAGCTTTTTAGGGCAAATTTGAAGGTAGTGTCGCATATGTATCCTTTTCAACAAAGGCATAATTCTGTCTCATAGGTCTGTTTGCCTGGGGACAGGAATCCCATCAAAGACATAGCGGACATAACTAGCAAAAAAAATAATTGCTTTCTACTGGCTCATGCTTCCATAATTCTTGAATTTGCATCTACATAATGTTAATTAGGACTTGTGAAAGGACTTTTTCTGCCTGCTCTTCGCTGCTAGTGCTAATTCTACTTAAAAAGCCTAGTTTTTATCTAAGCAGAGACACTAGTAACGGACTGCTAGTAAGGAAATGTCAGATCCACAGTGCATCTTTAGACTCAAACCTGATAAACGTGAAAAAATCCTTCCTCAGTTTCCAAATTGATAATAAGCTAACATTTTCCCAAAATAAACAGGACCCGCTGCCCTGCCACAGAATTCAAATCAATAGGGCTCAGTATGGCGTAGCAGTATTTGTTAACTGTTAACTGATATGTAAAAATTATGTCATATATTTAAACATGGCGGGTTTTTTTTAATACAGTATGGTCAATCGTGATAAAATGGTAATCATCAGAATCTGAAAATTATGTCCATTCAAATCAAAGGACTTTCTGGTGTATTCTTCTCTTTATGGAAGTCTTTTTTGGAGACTTGTTGAATAATTTTTTCCTTTATTATCGAAAGAATGGGTGGCCGATATGGCAACAATATCATATCACGATATGTATCCTGATATTTCGTTTTTTAAACAAGCAAAACCAGTAGTGCCACATTTTAAAAAGAAAACCTCAGAAAAAAAAAAGTCAGGGTTTCAAGTTTTTTTTTAATTGAATGTCTAAAATAATTTATCAATTAACAACAGGAATTATATATTTTTTTTTTTTACACCAGTGATACCCACAATACTTTAAAGCTTATCCTGACATAATTTATTGTGATATCGATATTGAAAATATACATTAATTATGCACAATTTTATTTTCTTCTGTCGTCAGCCAGGTTATTTGCTATTGCTTAATTAACCAGGGCTTTTTTTGCTTAATAAAAACACCCCAAACAGTTGATTCTTGCCCACCTAATGCTTTGACTATGTCTCTGTTTTAATTTATGATATTATTTAAGCCTCATGAGGACCTGCTTTACTGGCATTTTCCAATTAGTTATGAGCAGCACTGTATATTCCTCTAGGCCTCTCAGGAACAGTCTTTTTCTCTTCTATTCCAAATCCCACACTCAGTTTGGCCATGCTGAGAGCTGGAGAAGAACAGCAGAGTTGTTCTGTGTACCTTAAGGCGGTACAATAAAAAAATGTTTGCACAAGCAAATATTGTCAGAGGCGTTTAGGCAATGGTTTTTAAAATAATTTCCTCTGGAAAGGAAATTTGAAAACACCGCCATGAAATACTAAGCCATGATGAAAGAAGTCTTGATGTAATGAACCTGATCTTCAAGAAAGGGTTAGCCTTATAACTTCCACAATGCAAACGAACATTGCTAATTAAACAGGGATGCCTTGTTACGACCTGCAGATCGCCATTGATCCAAGCTGAATCCATCAACACGACATGTAACTTGCAGGCTTTTTGAATCCAATAGAACTTTTTAAGGGTAAGGTGTCAGTTGTGCTTGTAAAGTAGCTATGAACAGTAGCTTTATTCGGCTGGTGATCCATGGGAGCTGTTTTTCCTGTGATCTGCTTTAGGAGAAATGTCAAAAGTCTAGAGTGTTCTGGTGAGAAAGTGCCGGTGCTTTTTGGGGTAACGTTAGCCAAGCACCGGTGCGTTCAGTGGCAACAGTAACCTGGCACACCAACTGTGCCTGTGAAAATAAAATGCACCTATTAACCCCTGTTTAATTAGTACGAGGCATAGTAACAGACTAAATAACTGAGCTTATCCTAACGAGTTCAAAACATATTTTCAGAGCAAATACTAGCATAACACACCGCCTGTTAATGCCATCTGAATAAATGACGTTTGAGGTTGACAGGCTAAGCAACTTTCCAATGCTTTCTGAACTCATGCAAGTCTTACTTTAAGCCTTTAGCTCTGCTGTGTTCCCTTAAGCGACCTGTGAAACGTTTAAGTCGTAGCCCAAAAAAGCTAATTAAAGTCTGTTTTATTGCTTTAAATGTTTGGGTTTTTTTTCCTCACAGACAACACATCATTGAATTCCTTTCAGTCCAAATATAACCTCATTTAAGATAATCTGCCGTGAAAAGACGGTGTTCTTGAGGCAAGAGTGAAACTTATCATGGCCTTGTAGTAAGCTGTGTTCATTTCTCCTGGAAATTAAATGTGAATATAGTCTCACTTTGACGTTTTAAGTCTTAAAAGGACATTTTTTTAAAATACCGTCCTTTGGCATTGATGTTAGCTTAACCAATAGGGTTGGCACTATTAGCCCTGAAAATTACAGTAAGAGCTGAATGCTACACCTTGGCCTTGGAGCAGATGCAGTTTTTTATCTGCTTATATTGTAAGTTATAAGTTCATCAAAATATTGTATTTACTTTATAGCTGTCTTATCTAAATCTATGTAATGAATCCTATCAATTTAATTAGTATTGTGGTTGGCATATGCTGTATTCTGTGTGTAAAATTATTGAGCTGAACCACCTGTGATGTCATCACTTATTATGCATCACTTGTTATGCATATGCCGAGGCGGTAGGTAGAAATGCACCCTAATGTAAAGTGTAGAAATTACCACAAAAAAAAAAAGTTGTCATAACTTGGCATAATAGTTTGTGAGTGTTTGTGTTTTACATTCTGTAAACATTTAGCCCTTTAAAAATATTTTTCTTGTCATTCATTCAATATTTTAATATAAGCAAGTCAGCTAATCGAAACAGAATTATACAATCTCAATTGTAAACTATATGATACAAACGATACTTTATTGATATACCTGTCAACTGTTATGCATATAGCGGGGCCTAGCTTAGTGCTGAACCAATAATTTATTTTGGTATTTAAGCTTCGCCACAACCCAAGGATGACTTGTCGAGTCATTGTTACTCGCAGTAGCCGGTCAAAGACAAGATCAGTGGGGTTGCAGCCTCATGTTCACAATACTACCTCAGTAAAAGTTTTTGCCTGGTCCTAATTGGATGCAGTAAAATACCTTTGCCCCCTAAATGAGCGCTGGAGGCAATTGAAAGGGTGAATCCAGACAGACATTCTGTACAACTCATTTGTTTAAAACATCAAGTCTCAAGTCCACTCTGACTTCCCATCATAGGAAGCCTTCACTACAGACGATAACGCTGTTATCATTGACTGTCCATTTAAGTCCAACATTTCAAATGAACAGTGTTTCAAATAAAATTCTGGTCAGACCGGTCTGTGAAGGCTTTCAACCATCTGGGTCATTTTTAAGTTCTCTTAGTAGTAAATCCAGGTGACTGGGCTAATTATAGTCTGCTTTAAAATCTTTCTTCACAGAGAATACAAGGTTGAATTCTCTTCAGTCTGAAGATAATCCCTAGATTATCCGATTATTAAGGTCTTAAGAATGCTGTGAAAGTTCTTGGGAAAAGCATTAAGGGATATTTAGACCATGTTCTTGAGAATAAAACTTATCATGACCTTGTAGTCGGTTGTGGTGTTCTCGCATGGGAAATTAAAGGTGAATATAGTCCAGTCCATTCTGCCATGAGGTCAATGCAGTTTAGCCTTAAATCTCATGAGGTACATATGCTATGGTATTATTGGTTCATCCAGCCAGTATAAACTCTCACGTCAACATTTTAAGGCTTAAAAGCAAATGTACCCCAGTTTTTTTTGGCCATGGTATTGAAGTTGGCATTACCAGCGGTGTTGGCGCTATTAGCCCTGTAAATTCTACAGTGAGCTGAGCGCTACGCCTTGGTCTCACCTTCACAATGCTGCCTCAGTCAAAGTTTTAATTTCGTCCTGGACCTTATTAGAAGCAGGAAAATAATCACCATTGGAAGGATGAATCCAAACGGACCTTCTGTTCAACTCCTTTGTTTCAAAGTCTTCACGTTTGTCTCAAGTTCATGCTAAGGCTGAAGGCTAAAGGCTGTTAAGACCTCCCATCATAGGAACGTTCACTCCAGACGATAACGCTGTTATCATTGACCAGCCACTTAAGTTCAGGATTTCAAATGAGCGGCAAGTGGTACGAATAAAGTTCTGGCCAGACCTGTCTGTGAGGGCTTTCAGTCATCTGGGTCATTCTGAATGTCTCTTAGTAGAAAGCTTGGTAACTGGGCTTGTGTTATAATCTTAAAGACATTTCGTCACTTATCCATGGGGTTTTATCAGTTCTACTCAATGGTGGTAACAGCCCCAACGTCATAGGGAGACAACCAGGGAAGCTGTCCTGAGCCTGGGCCCGGTGGGAGCCAAGGGGTCATTGACATGTGGAATAGGCCTATTTGATCAAAAATATATTGGTCAAAAACATGGGTTTTGGCGCTGTGAGGTGTCTCCTTCAAAGGGTGAACTATATCGCACGAGACACAGCGAGTTTTCACCCAAGCACAAGTGTGCCAACACTTTAATAATCTTTAGTGAAAACACAGAGAAGCAAACTTTCACTTAATGGCTGCGAGCACACCCAAACCCTGCCAAGTGTGCCAATACTTTTAATCTAACATTGAAAATACATAGATGTTTGAGTGCAAACTTCATCAAACAAACACAAGGAGTCATGCGTTTTCTGTGGCTGAATTTTAAATGGCGTTCCACATTATGCATGTAGGGCACTAGGTAGGGTGTACAGCTCCATTATGTTATACCGTATCTAGGGCACAAACAAAGTGATTAGGAAGCCACTTGGGATTTGGACTAACTTCATGACGGCGGATGTTACATGGCTCACGGGTAAGAAATGTCGAGCCGAGCCTCAAAAAAGCGCTATTTGATGTCTTGAAAGGTGCACAAATTACATTACCACTATTGCCTTTTTTGGAGTTGGCTTTCTTGTTACCATGTAGGCAGTACGCTTAATTTAGGTGGTATTGTTAACACAAACATAGCTATCTTTAAATGTGCCACAGATTCATTATGTAGTAGTACCAGATATTGTGTATACGGCTTCTGAAAATTACCTTCACACATTAAAAATTGAATGATTAATATATCATAAAATCTGCTGCCCTTTTAACCAAGAAACGATGTAAGGTTTGCAATGGACAATCGACTGCATTCAGGATTTTTAGTAAAGTGTCATAATGACATGGCATGAACGAAGCATTAATGACACAGACATCCCTGACTCATGCTGGGAATAAAATATCAATATTAACTGTGTTTCCCACCTCAAGCTAGCAGTAACTCCATTCCCATCATGCCCTTGCAGCACCTGATAGCTTTGTGTGCTTAGGCTTTATGCAACGGCTCAAACCAAATTTTAAATGTGCTTTTGTCAGAGCCGGTGTAGATAAGAAAATGAAGCAGACAACTTGCGTATGTGTAGATGGTTATAACCTTTGTGTCCTCATTCCATCTTCATTCTACTGCTGTCTTTAACTCATCAGCGAAGACAACGACAAAGTGGGCGCCTGAATGCTGTCTTAACAAGGCGTGACCTATTTATTTTTACGCCTTCACAATTGAAAAAGGGGAGTTAAATGCTGGTGGTGGTAGTAGATAGATTGGGAGATACTTTATTGATCCCGTAAGGGTAATTGCATTGTTACAGCAGCCAAAGACGACACAGTTCAAGAAAGAAGGCAGGTACAAATAGAAATTAACAGCAAACTGGTGCAGTAAATACAATAAATATCATCAAATATGGGAATTTCGAACCTCTCAGCAAATCCCTCTTCTATTCGCCTCAACGTGTGCTGTCATCAAGTTGTTAGGTTAATTATTTATCAGTGTAAGGAGATAGCTGTCTGATTTTTATCTCCAGTCTGGAGAGCTCACTTTCTCTTGTCGGCTAAACTTGAGACTTCTGGTTTCTTTCACGGCTCCAAGGTGTTTTTGTCAGTAGTTTTAGAACCACTGTTGAAAATGGGTTAAGAAGATTAGAGAGGGGCAAATTGTGTAAAGTGGCCTGGAATAAAACATGCTGCACTGGATGTGATCCATGTTCCATTATAGGAAATCAAAAAAGTTATTGGTAACGAGGGATGCACCAAAAATTTGGCCACCGTATCTTTTTTTATTTTTCATATCCCGGCCAAAATGCAGACCGTGTTTTGCATTTTATTCTATTTGTTTTATTTATTGTCAGGATTTCTGGTGCAATGTCCTTTTGAAAGAACTGACTTTTCACTAATAAAGTGATTTCTCATCACCTTATTTTTCAATGAATCCTAAACTAATGAATGCTTTTGATTAATGCTTTAAAATGTTCAATAGCATAAAAAAACCCCAGCTAATTAATAATCATAATAAAAAAAGAAAAAGTCCGGCTCTTGATTTTCAGTATTCGGTCCAGTGTGCCTTGAACTTCAGTTTCGAATTTAGTTTCATTTCGGTGCATCATTAGCGGTAACTGTGTTTTGATCCAAAATGGAGTTGGTATCCAGTTTTTGCAGTCGAGCATGACTCCATGTAATTATTTGGATCTTTATCAACAACGTCTTGTGCGAAGGTTTGATACTGTTTTCTAATTTGCACAAAGATGCAGTGAAAGCATCCTAAACTGCTACAAATCACCATTTTGCAAGATAGTGGTGGTGCTGAGGAGTTGTATCTCTTCCAGAGCAAATAAAGCCGGGAAAGCTTAGTAGACTGAAAAGCCAGAGATCAATTTCATGCAGGATGAAAGAGAGGATGAGAGAAAGAGAGACCGAGATGGCGTAGAGGGGGAAAGTATAGATCGCAGTGAGGTGGGTAATCCTAGACGAGCTCCTTCATTCTCAACCTTTCGTGGCCAAGGTCCATGCTGTGTGTATCGAATGTCTCCAAGCAGGAGGATAAAAACCTTTTCAGGTTTTAATGAGAGACTAAATGCAACATTAGTCTGATACCTGCAGAGTTTCAGCTCGGTTTGTCATTTTTGGCGAAAATAATATTTTTGAGGTACAAAGTAACATCTCACCCAGGATCTGTGAGTAGCTTCTCTTGTCCGCCACCACAATGGCGTGTCCTGAGTAATCTACAGCAATGTTGTTTTCCAATTTTCATTTTCATCGGTCAGCATGACGTGAAGACTGTTTTTGATGAATTGGCGAAAAGCAGAAATCCTCTATTGCCTCTAATGACTATCGTATTAACACCAAAAAGAATTAAATAGTGATATTGAATTTAAGAATTTAAATAGTGATATTGTCCAACCATCACACTCTCACTCTCACACACACACTCACCACTCAGCCAACACGAGCTATGTTTACATGCAGCCTAATAATCTATTAAAAAATCCAACTTGAATCAAAATAAAAAACCTTTATGTATAATAATAATAATAATAACAATAATGAAGTAAACCGACAAAAACTTGTAGTTGCTTTCACTTTCATCCTCTACTGTCTTCACTGGGAGCTCGTTAGAAAGAAAAAGAAAAAGGTAATGAAAAGAAAGAGCGCGATCCCGCAGGCTGATTTAAATTGAACCATGACGGCACCAGTCGCTATAAAGCCTCACTTTATATGAACATACGCCACTATATCACAATGTGCGATGACGCAAATATCCGCGTTCAAATGGGTTGTAAACTCGCTCGTTCAGATGCAAGAGTTTTACCACAGAGGAGACGTGCAAATATTTTATTACAGACGTCGTCCTGAAAAACTAATCCCGTCCGGATAGGGCTATACACGCTTCTCGCCGTTTTATTTTGGCCCTAACATTTCGCTCCTCGCATGCTCATGGATTTGGTTCAGATGTGACGTGAACATAAACAGAGCTTTACAGCAGATTGCAGAGTTTATGGTGCATATAAATAGTTAATTCATAATCTGCAATCAGCGTGAAGTCATGTGGATTTACGTTAATCAATACCCAATGCCATTTTATCAAGTTCTGCTGTTTTCATCTTGGCTGTGTTATAAATAAGACATGACGAATGTTATTGTGTTACCCTCAGAATATAGGCCTATCCACCGTTTCCAAGAAACCGACCTCAGAAACGCCCGACAAGCAGTGTTTGAGTCATCATTGTTATGAACCACCGTCATGTGGTTTGTGTGAGGGCATCAGACTGTGACCATTTTCATTTTCCCAAAGTGCTTTCCTCAGTTCTGTAAAGTGCAGTTATTTATAAAATAAAAAAAAGGTTCTTATTTTTTTTCATTTAGTCTGGTTTCCATTAGGAAGATGAGGTGTCTCTCTTTATCTCTTTTAGATGGATGGATCACTGATGGATTTATTCAGAGGGATTTTGTAGTGATGATGCCGCGATTATATGCTCGGCAACCTGTGACATAGATATATGGATTATATCACATCTTTCGCGTCTGGCCGTCTCGTTTGAAGAAAATCCCACTGGATTTAGACTATATGAGAGATGGAGAGAGATGGAAGGGTGTGATTTTTATGGTGAAATCCTTCATCATGGCATTCGATAAATCCAGCATTGCACAAAGCCACATTTCTGATCTCTGATTCCATTGGTCCTGATGACACATTCCCAAAATCTCCATAGCATGTATTTCAGGTGTTTTTTAAAATGAGCTTGGCTCAGTTCAGGCAACTATATTACATGGACAGGGACAAACGCCACAGTGGAATTTGGGGGAGGGAGAAATGGTTTTAAATATGATTGGCCCAGATTGAACATTCCCAAGAAATCTGCAGCAAGTATTTTGTGTTTGGCGCTGATTAACAGGTCAGGTATTAAGCCCAAATTCACTACGGGATTAGCCTTGATTTTTTTTAAACCACATGGATAGGCAGAAGCACCCCAGTGGAATTTAGGGGAAAGTGGGTGTTTTAGATACAAGTCATTTATTATCTTGTGCTAAAGCAAAAACCGTAAGATATGAATAGGCAGTGTTTACTGCCAATCATACTCGTTTAAAAAGTCAGCAGTGAATTGTACTGAATCCAGACATTTACTAATTTGGCGGACGCGTTTATCCAATGCAAGTTACAACTGAGGCAGAATCCAATCCAACCATATAGCTAAGCACTTGGAGTTAAGAGCCTTGCTCAAGGGACCAACAGTGGCTTTCGCAACCTTCTAGCCACTAGAACAGAACCCTAAGGGCGTAGTTGGGATTTGTTAACAGTAATTTGGTGTTAAAACCTCAACTAAACTGATGAATTGATGCAGTTTAAGGCAACCTAGTGGGAAAAATTTCATTGCCAAGAAATAGCCATTATATGACGTGAGCATAGGTAAAACATACAGATGAAGAGTTTTATTCAGTGCAATTCATTTTGTATTAGTTTTAAGTATTTATTTATTTTTGCCATTGATCTGACATTGATCATTGTGATACTGTACTTGGTATCGGCGTCAAAGTTATGATATCGTGACAACTGTACTAAGGGCAGAGTATGAAACTGTGATCCCCCCCAAAAAATAGGCTAATTTGCGTGTGCAATCTGATCAATTGCGTGTGCAATTAGTGGACGTGTTGCGGGTGATTTACAAAGAATAATTGCGTTAATGGCATCACATGCAAAGTCTGGGGAGGAAACAATATACACTCACTGAACACTTTATTAGGAACATGTACACCTTCTCATTCATGCAATTATCTAATCAGCCAATCGTGT
>JAOUQW010000001.1:640437-650474 GCA_028565825.1 Olivaichthys viedmensis
GTCCGGGAAACGCTTTGTATGTCGACTTGCATCGGATCAATACTGAGCACTGAGGCTAGGTTTTGCTGAGGCATATAATAGAGGAAACTGGATTGCTCTCAGGTGTGTGTGTGTGAGATTGGGAGCAGGTGCGGTGGGTTTAGAAGTGCGGCGGACTTGAACGTGGAAGTGTCTCGTCCGTGCTGCGCGGGGGATTCTGGGAACTGTGGTCCTGTACTGCCGGTGTGTGCGTGACAGTGCTGCTGTATTGTTGCGTGTTGCACCATAGTCCTGTAGAAACGACATTTCGTTCCAATGTATGACTGTGACTTGACTTGACTTGAATACATTCAAAGAGCTTAAGGGTGGAGGCTTTCCTGTTCATATTTTCCTGGTAATTACCCATAATGATCAGAATAGTTTTACTTTTGTGTATTAACTGTATACACCAATTTTAAAAAATCACACACTTGAGAAATGCACACCTGCACTGGTTAATGGGTGTGGATCACATGCATGTGTCAGCTGGAAAGACTTGAACAACAAGTAAACAATAAAATATATCTATTTCATATCTACTTCAGGTGTGAAATTGGCACGCCTTGTATTCAGACTTGTGAACATGTCTCACACATACTTGTGTACAAATAAATGGTGCAGCTATCGTGTGTTTGCTTTCCCCCCCCTCTTCGAGCTGGTCGGTTCCTTCCAAATATCCTCCCTGCTGATAAATATGTCTTGCTTTTCAGCATGGGTTTTCGCCCCAAGGGAAATGAGGAGGTTGGGCAAGGGTGTGTACCGAAAAACTGTCAAAAATTTTAGATTTCTCGGGGGCTGTAGCTTTTAAAAGGACAGAGTGTCAATCTGCAATGATAATTTATAGCGTATGTGAAAACTTACATCAAATCCAACCATGTAGTGAAAGTGGGAGAGGCTGCAGCTTTAAAAGAACAGCGACAGTGCTGAGCTGCAATGATCCTGCTGTCTTTCAGTCATTTGTGTCAGCAGACCAACCGGCTGAAGAGAATAGGTAAGTCCTGATTCCTTTACATTGTGTTACCATTTCACAAATAAATACGGGTGTAGTCAGCACACACTCATTTTTTGGGGGGCATGTGGAAATACACAGTTTGGTCTCGGCTAATCATATCATAATTTGAGCGCACAGTTGTCTAAATGGAATAAGTGTGTAAACTTGTGTTTGACTAATAATAATAATAATAATATAAATAATGTATATTTATATAGCACCTTTCGCACAGTGAAAGAGTTCAAAGAGTTCACACGGATGAGTTCAAAGTGCTTTACAGGAAGGAAAGAGAACTAAAAAGACAATGCATATAAAAGCAGTCAATCAGTACATATAAATAAATAATGACTAAAATGAACTTAAAAATGAACCAAACAGATATTATTTTAGCTGCTTTTTAAAAGTGTATAAAAATGTTAATTGTCTAATAAATGGTGGTACTGAGTTCCAGATTCTTGGTGAATAAAAACAGAAAGTTGCCTTTATGCCATTTCTGTATTTTACTTTGGGTATATCAAGTAGGGCAGTGTTCACCAATTTGAGATCACGTACTGGAGCGTACACTACCAGGCAAAAGTTTGGACACACTAGATTTATATATTTAGAATACATATTTATATTATTTACAATATATATATTTATATGTATACACTAGAATATATATTTTTCCTTGTCTTAAAAAATCTTTTTGATAAAGGCTTGTGGTTGAAATCGGCTTCTAAGACAAATGTAAATAGTGAAGTTAATGCCTATGTATAATTTTATTACTGAATTCAAATGTATTTTTTAATAAGTAGTTTTAACTTAAAATGAAATTGTTTTCTGAAACAAGACGTTTTCATTGAGAACATGTCAACAAGTGCTCGGAAGTGCCGTGGAAAACTTAAAGGAACAGCTTTACCTCTGACTGTTACAAAGCGCTGACACCGGAGTCTCCTTCCATTAATGCTAAATAAACCTTCTCCTTACAGGAAGCTTCACCACAGCAATGATTATATGCTTTTCACTGTTAAATAACAACACTTTTTTAATCCTTTTAATTATGTTAAGTGCCTGTGAATTAGTTATTACTATAGAAACGATAACGTATGAGAACGAGTGACCTAAACCTGCTGATAATTTTAGTCCCATCCATAGAGACATGTCCATATGATTGGCTATTGCATTGGAAAACATTTTCAACCGCCGCTACCACTGAATTTAGTCAGAACTTTTCTAAATGCTTCTGACAATCACAGAGTGATGTACGCTTTGGGAGAGAATCTCTGAAACATTTTCTTGGTATGAGTCATACCACTTCATCTCCGTGCTAGGCATGTAGGGACGTAAATCGCTGCAGCTACATTGTTCTCACTGCCAAAGTCAATTGTGCAAACTCGTTCCTCGTGCTGCGATTGGACACTTGTGTAATGTTTTAGATTGTGGTGTGTTTTTTTTGTTTTATGCATACAGACAGTAGACTGATGCACAGACACTACTCACTTGTAGTGGATTCTTTATATGGGCCTATAACATATAATTTACAAATAATTTTTTGGACACGATATCTTAAAATTAAAACAGACAAAGACAAAAAAACAAACAAACAAAAAAAACTCACAATGTAAATTTCACAACCTCTGATGTGGAGCAGAAAAGGACAAGACCCAACATCTGTACCGCCACAGATATACACATACATTAACTCTCGAGAGGATAACAGCTGCGAGATGGGATGAAAAAAATAAACATACAATGGTCAATTATGTATTTCCGAGTGAAACAGCTCAGCGTTTTCGTTTGATGATCGCTGGGGCTGAAGGAAGGAAGAGGTAAAACATAATATGATATTGTGTAATATAATTTTTTCCTCACTCTTGTGGAAATGAGGCGTTGTTTGGTGACATCTTGTGTCGGCCTTAAGAAAAAAAGAAGTGGTATTTGAAAAGTTTCTGAACATCCTGGAATTACATTTTGAAGCTTCTCTATAAGCCCTGTGAACCTTTGATGATAATGGCAGCTCTTGTTTGTAGCATCTGAGATCAGTCAGGATGATCACTTGCACATTTACATACTGCAGCCTCCTGTCATATGAACTACCGAGCAAAAGTTTGGAATCAGCCCTCATGTTTGATTCAACACTCATCATTTTATTCACTGAAAACTCATACAATGTAGAAGTAATATAAACTACAATAATAAAGAGTAAGTTATGAAATGATAAATAGCACGCTGTGATTATCTATGTACAGTCATCTGGATCTGGTCTTTGCTATAAATCATGTAAAATATGTGAAGTTGCAGTGTGGAGCATCATATTAGCATTATTTTATATGTGTATCTGTAACAACATGGATTTTATATTATTGAGAACATTGATTTCAACCTTTCAAAGGGTAGTATATCAGCATTGCAAAGGTCAGTGCGGAGACGATTAACCACCAATATATTGTGCAGTCCTAGTTCAAAGAGTCCTAGTTCAAAGGGACAGTGTTCCTGTGTTTTAGAAATAAAATGGCGGCGGAACTCAAAAGCATCGTGGACGATCACTCCAAATACCTGAAGTCATTTGAGCTGTTGTTGGAGAACTCCTCAGAACACCAATGCATGAAAGAATTTATCCATACGAAGCTCTCAGACATCCTGGCCAGGTACGCACTCATGCGCGGGTCACAGTGCATTCAGAACATGTGAATAAAATCATACATGTGAACTGTTAGTGCAGTGATTCTCAGTTCTTTAGTCTCCCTGCTAAAGAGTGTGTTCCCTTTTCTGAAACACCTGACTCAAGGTACATTAATACCCTTCAGAAGTTTAACATGAGACACACACTAATACACTATGACACAATATTACACGATGACACTTTATTACACACACTAATACACTATAACAAACTCTATTACACACTAATAAATTATAACGCATTCTATTACACACACAAATGCGCTATATAATACACTATTATGTGGACTAATACACTTTGGCATACTTTATACATACACTCTACAACACACTTTATTACACATATATCGTCCTATAGCGCATAATGATAAACTCTATAACATGCTATTACACTCTACAATGCGCTATTGCGCACCCTAACAGACTCTGTGCTCTGACCCCAGCTTACTAACAAGCTAGGATATGCGAACAGAAGAATTTCACTGTACTGTACTTGTATATGTATATGTGACAATAAAGAAGCATTATTATTATTATTATTATACCATTTTATATCAGTCATTACTGTGCATAGTCAAGAATTAACAGTGAAATTAGCTGTCTGTGACTCTAAATGCTTGATTGTGCTTGTATAAGCGTGCACCCGCATGTGTGTGTAATTTTTGTGTTTAATTTAATCTATTTCTGACGGCACAGATAAGATTAGTGTATGTGTGTGGCAGAGCGCCAAAGAAAATTAGCTCGTCTTTGCACCCTCATTCTGTCATCCATTTAGTGATAACACAGGAGAAGAAGAAAAAAAACACCAGTGCACTCTGCCATTTTTTGCACAAATGAATACATTTTCAGTAACTGCAGTTTGGGAAAACAGGACCTAAAAAACATAGGGGACCGTACAATTTATCAGGTGTTAGTCATTTACAGTAATCAGAGCTTAACATTTTGTTGGGAATGTACATGTGTTCTCATTTGAATGAAATATATGACATCACAGCAAACGGTGTGTGAACGAGGATTTTTCAAACAGCTTAAGAATGGACGTGTCCATTTCAAATATTGCATTCTACAATAGGTATGAACTGGGTGTAAATTGACATTAGTATTTGAAATACTATTATGAAATATTAACTGGTTTTTCAATTTCAATTTTAGTTTTATTTATATTGTGATTTGTAACAGTCTGTGTTTGGAACGATCCAAAGGCAATAGCAGAAAGAAAAAACTTCCTAAGAATGCTAGGAAGAAATTTTGAGAGGATCTGAGAAAATATGGAGAACCAATCCTTCTCTGGCCAACACCAGATAGTGGAATTACAGTTGGAAAAGTACAATTTTAAGCTGAAAGCAATTCTCTATCATTTTAAAATGTACCTAAGGAATAGGTATAAGTGAATTGGAAAATGCTAGTTGAAATCCTTAAATACAAAGACTTGGGACTTTGAACACTTGCTTATTCAAATGCCATTCTGTACCTTTTTGTTTAGTCTGTGGCACTAATGGAGATTAAACTGTAATAAAACATAAGAAACTCCAGGGGTCCAACTCTAAAAACCTTTGAGGGACTCGGCTTAGAGTAAAGATCACTGAGAATTGGGATAGTGTTGTTTTATCCTTAATATTCACAGTTCATTTGTTTAGTCTTATTGCACTATGTGATATAGTTTACCTGCCTGTTGTTTTGGCCCGTGGTCATTTTTTGTTTATTACTACCGTAACTGCTTTTGTTTAGCTGTGTATGGTTAATTATATACTTGCATATTTTTCATCACCTTTGTGTTTGTGTGTGGCTGTGTACCTGTGTATATTTATATGATGTCATTAGTATTGACCTCTGAATTATTTAATTTTTTTATAAACCTGTATAGTGTTTACTATTTCTGGCACATTCTTGCTTGGCTTGTATATAGTGTGTTGTTGATGTGTGTTATGTTTGTTCTTTATTTGATTGGTAGGATAAGAAGAAGTACTTGGACATCATCCACTCGTACATGGAGGTGCATGGCACCGTCCACGGCAGCAGCACTGTCCATCTGCCCAGCTACGTCAAAAACCACGGCATCCTCAGCGGACGAGACCTGCAGTTCCTGCTGCGCGAGACCAAAGTGAGCACACACACACACACACACACACACACACGTACATACTCCTACTTTCTTTTCGGTGTATATTCTCTCTTGCTGTACTGTTCTTATACACTCACACATTAACATTCATCATGGTCTCTCACTCTCACTACTTTCTCTTACTATCATACTCTTGTCTCTCTCTCTCTCTCTCTCTCTCTCTCTCTCTCTCTCTCACTTTTACTCTTAGTTGTTTTTGTTTCCCATGCAAATACATGCATACACTCTCAAACACACATTAAATACACACACACACAGGTGCACACACATTTCCCATTTCTCTCTGTACCGTCCCCATGCACTCGAACACAAACTCGCCTGCCTACACACACTCTTTCTCTCGCTCTTGCTTTGCTTTTATCACTCGTACACATACACACACACGCGCGCGCACACACGCTAATGAACACACTTATAAACACACATACACAGTGATCAGTGTAATCATTTGATCTGATTTGACCAGTGACCATTTACTGTTAATATACTGTATTAAGCAAATGATGATGATTATTATTATTATTATTGTTATTAGAAATACTTTCAAACATTAAGCAGTGAACTATACCAATTTCTAAACAGCCCAAAAAAAGCGTGTTGGCATTTGAAATGCAAGAGCATGAGTGTTTTTGTGTCTCCTCTGTTTTTTGCTTTCTCTATGTTTTATTTTAAGTCCTCCATTTCTGTTTACCACCCAACATTCCTGTCATTACTCCCTATCCTTCTCTGTCTTTCACTCCCCACTCTGGGGCACTCCTTTGAGAACCAATGCTTGTTTCGATTTAAATGATAAATTACTTAACACTATCACACTTTATCCTCAGAAGTGTATATGAATGAAATCCTAGAGGATAACGTTTCAAATTTCTTCTAAATCTTTCCTCAAAAACGTTTGGCAGTTTAACCCTGGGCGAGTCCTTCTTGCTCTGACACACCTCACTGATAATCAACTGACATCAGTTACATCTCGGCATGTGCTGATAATTGGTTATACGATATACCGAGATGTTCAACACGCACAATATTATCATGGGAACTTCAAAATAGACTCACTATCCCTACATTCCATTCAGAAGGCGGCATAAGGACGGCTTATTTTGGCCAAATTTGAAAGCTTATATATTTCTCAGTAACTGCAATCCCATAATTCTGTTCCCTGGATGAAAATTCTGTGAAAGTTTCAAAACTTGACTGACAAAAGTGTTACTCCAACTGAGAAACACATCCAAATAAAAGCTGGTATGGAACTAATATTTTCTTTACTATTTAGATGAACAGCCGTATTTGTGTTATAGATTGCCTGAAGCTGTTCCTGCAGTTAAACTAGGAAACGTAACATTAGGACAGGCAGTGTATGTAACTATGCTGGAATTATTTACATGAGTAAGGTTAGCCGAGAAACTACCATGCGCATGCAAATAAACAAATGTAAAGTGGACAGCGTGCTACAAGTTGGTAAAAGTGAGGTAGAATAATTCTGGGGTTGACTGCAATTCCTATGCAAACTTTAAAAACATACAAATGGGCTTTTGGCCTCAGTCTCAGTGCAGGCTCATTTGCATCTAATACATAAGGATATAAAAACGTGAGAGGAGCTGAGGAGTCGTTCCGGTCGTTGTCACGAATTCACATTCACCTTAGCCGTCTTTCCTCTCCAGTGGCGTGATTAGCTCATGTATCGTGTCGTTAGTGTTGAGGTAGACGACAGTAATATCATAGCCAATCACTCAAGCCTGAAGATGAGTCTATATGATTGTGACTTACACACGCCACTGTGCGTTACGAAACTTGCTTTACAGGATATCTGTACAACATGACATATGTTGAGCAGGTCTGCTTGAACGATGACAGAAGTAGTTTCAAGTTGAGTCATTTTTATTGTCATCCCATCCATAAACACATGAACAGTGGGATGGGAATATTGTGCCTCCAGGACCATAGTGCAACACACAAAACAGAACAGTACTAATGTTCACTGAACTACATAAAGTGCAAATAGACCAAGTGTATAAAAAAAAAGAGAGCAATGTACAAGAGTAGATTTTTGTTGCATCTTTGCAGTGATAGAGACGTTTCTTACATATTTGCAGTAAAACAGAAACATTTGTTGCGTCTTTGTAGTGATACACAGATGTCAGTTGCGTCTTTGTAGTGATACACAGATGTTTGTTGTGTCTTTGTAGTGATACACAGGTGTCTGTTGCGTCTTTGTAGTGATACACAGATGTTTGTTGCGTCTTTGTAGTGATACACAGATGTTTTCTTGCGTCTTTGCAGTGATACAGAGACGTTTATTGTCTTTGTAGTGATATACAGATGTTTGTTGTGTCTTTGTAGTGATACACAGGTGTTGCGTCTTTGTAGTGATACACAGGTGTTGCATCTTTGTAGTGATACACAGATGTTTGTTGCGTCTTTGTAGTGGTACACAGATGTTTGTTGCGTCTTTGTAGTGATGCACAGATGTTTGTTGCGTCTTTTTAGTGATACACAGATGTTTGTTGCGTCTTTGTGGTGATACACAGATGTTTGTTGCGTCTTTGTAGTGATACACAGATGTTTTCTTGCGTCTTTGCAGTGATACACAGATGTTTATTGTCTTTGTAGTGATATACAGATGTTTGTTGTGTCTTTGTAGTGATACACCGATGTTTGTTGCTTTTTTGCAGTGATAGACATTTGTTGTGTCTTTGCAGTGACACACAGGTGTTTGTTGCGTCTTTGCAGTGATACAGAGACGTTTGTTATGTCTGCAGTAATACACAGACGTTTCTTACATATTTGCAGTGAAACAGAGACATTTGTTGCGTTTTTGCAATGACACAGACGTTTGTTGCGTTTTTGCAGTGATACAAAGAAATTAGTTGTGTCTTTGCAATGATACACAGATGTTTGTTACGTGTTTGCAGTGATGCACATATGTTTGTTGCATTTTTGCAATGATGCACAGATCTTTGTTACTTGTTTGCAGTGGTGCACAGACGTAAGGTGCATCTTTGCAATGATACACAAATGTCTGGTGTGACCATTGATGTCAGGCCTAATAGAAAATTCACCTTGCAAGGCCAGAAGTCATTATTCATTCCCCCTGTCTCTCGCTCTATCTCTCCTTGTCAGTAGCTCTCAGTACATCTTACAGTACGCACTATTAATAGCGCCTGCGTCCTTCTCTTTCATCCTCACGCATCCTCCTTTTCTTATTGTAGTGTTTCTGTACTGCCTCCTGCTGACATAATCTGGAATTGTGTTCTATATTTTTGGTTCATGAAAAACACACACATGCTGGTTATATCCGTATGGCTAAACCCAGCACAGTGGGTGTAGAAATGTCGCAGATGTTGCAAGATTGTCTGTTTTCTACTGCAACACTTGCCTTTCACCACTGGTCACATGTCTGTACTGGGTGACTTGATGGGAGTGTGCTTCTACTGTACTCCAAGAGTCTTGAGTGTATGAGTGTCTTTGTACATATTTCCCCCTGAAGCCCTTCTCTGTGGCCATCAGTCCGTTCGGAGCACAGGCCGCTCTTTGTGCCGTTGTGTTTGCGTGGCGCTACGCTAACAAGCAGATTATTGTGGCTCACACACATGCACCTACGCTAGTGGCACGGCTCAGGCCTTCTCAAATATTTGCTTAAGTCATCAAGCTTGAATAAGACCCTCTTGTATGACTCTCCTGTGATCAGGAGCAAGCGCTCAAGAAGTAGACGAGAAAAATGGAGAGAGACACGAAGAGGTGGAGGGAGGGAGCGAGACGCATGAATAGCCCACACACTTGGAGTTCTGAGTGCTATTTGTTCCCTTTTTTTTTCTTCTTTTTTTTTTTTAACCTTTTCTCAATTGTCTCCCTCACACACACACCCACACATACACAGATTATTGGAATGCCTTGCCTTTCCAATAAGCGTTAATCTGTGAATTCAAAGTAAATGCTTTCGTAGTATCACCGAAATCATGGGGAAAAGTGTTGATTTCTGACACGACGTGAATGTGCGTGTTGGTTTTACTGTCTTTGTTAGGTATTTCCATTGACTTGTGTATTACTGTAGTTAAACAATATTACGCCTGCACCTAAACCCAACCTTAACCTCAGTACCCAAAAGGAAATATTTTGGCTTATTCATGCATTCCCCCATAAATACATATACTAGCGTGCTTTTCAGTGATATAAACTCCATTTAGTTTCAGATCCATCTATAAAATGATTGTAATATGATTCTAGTGTTTTTGCACTTTAGGTTTC
>JAOUQW010000001.1:679886-703345 GCA_028565825.1 Olivaichthys viedmensis
CCCCAATTATATCGCTCTTGTTTACGGATTCGTGAACGAGACCAGCTTCTACCACAGATGATCCTAAAAAAGCCTTTAAAAATTTAAAGTAAATGATATGAATTTCCCCGAGACGAGGCTTCATCCTAGAAAACTAACCTCAGTATCCATCCATGATTGTTCTGTATTACTTCCTCGCATTCGTTTACAATCAGAGGCGTTCTGGTGTTCATTGTTGCTCATATGAAATCTCTAATGTGTGTAAAACATCCCGATGCAGAGAGGGGCTGATCTGGAATCAGGATGCATTCGTGATCCTGTTTTACAGGATGTAAAGGGTAAGAACTTAAAGTTTCTCCTTTAGTGCTGATGCAGGAGCAGCCCTCACTACTGAAATCCCCATCTGATGTATTATTATTTTAATTTTTTTTAAAGAAAAAACTGCAAAACTCCTCAGACCAGCTGTAAAGGAGCAGCTTCCCGAAGGGTCCAGTAGCTCAATGCCAAAGGCAGTGCCTCAGTGTAACGCATCTTGTTCGAGTGCTTAAGGAGAAATGAGTTGTTTTTCCTTCGCTGTGAAGTGCTTTTTGTTGTTCCCCTTCGATGCCACAGTTCCTTGTAATAGCCTGGAAACTGGTCATGGTGTTGGATGATTATCTAATAAACCACCTCGGAAAACAAAATGCCAAATTATTATTATTGTTTTGGTCCATCTGCTCTAAAGTAGCGTTTCTCGTATTGTACGTTTGTTTTGGGGGTTGTAAATAAAGGAACACGCAATTCTTGGCACAATCCAGCTTTAACGAATAGTAGGAATTCCTACCATATTGTGTTGCTATCTTGTGATCTTTTGCTGAATTGCTCATTGTTAATCACTGGTAATAAATACACCATCCAAGAACTGCCTCAACTTAAGAGTTAGGTGATATATAACAAAATAAGCTTTTCTGAGAGTATTGTGGGTATCGTGAGGACTTTTATATAACTGACCAACTGCTTTGTTACAGTAAAGTAGCGAATGGGTATTAAACCTTTTGTACCAGTTGTCTAATCACTCCATTATCTTGTTAAAAGCTCTATCTTTATATAAACGTTTAGATACAATATCATTAAAAACCATCATTATTATTATTTTATTTTAAATGTGGCATTAGTCTTGCCAGCCATTAGCAAACCTAAATATCATGATACAAGAAAATATCGTATTCCAGAAAATGCGTTGCAATTTTTGGAAAGTACTCGTTTCTGATTACCTGGTGAGTTCATTCTTTTATTATAAAAAATAGTTACGCAGTGAGGAATTCTTTATAGGCTACAGTGTGGGGAAATGTTGTAATTAATAGACCAGAGCGCATGATGGTAGCCTGTGGGGCAGGTATAAAGAAATAGAAATAAGGTATAAATAGAGTTTGCTATTTTCACATTATTCTGTTATGTGCAAGTAAAGCCGATGCAAAGCCTCTGCTTTTAAATGCTAGTAAGTAGACATTGTGTTAGCGAGAGAACGCTTTGCTCTTACATACGCCCCAACGTTGGCGCACACAATGCATTTGACAACCCTGATGGGTTCCAGAGTTACGGTTTGCAAACACAGTCAACACGTGTTTCCCACCACTAGGTGGTGATGTTGAGTTGTGCATTCGCAGCATCTGCTGATCTGGATAATGCGGGCTATAGGTACACTCTAAACCCAGCAGCACCATTTGAAAGTCTTCATTCCCCAAGAGACTCGGCCCTGATTTATGGAGATTGTCACTGTGTTGTACTCGGAACACAGCGGCCGAGCCCCTCGATTGGGCAGGTGTGTGCTCGTGTACACACACACGCACTCACTCAGCAAACAGAGGCAGATGCTCCACTTTCTGCCTGGCTCTAACCTCAAAAAAGAGACTTGGGATTGCATGTTTGAAAGTTCTATATAGATGAATATGTTCCAGTTCTGTTGTCTGTCTTCTGGTAGCAAGAGAAAATGGTTCCTGGGATCAAAAAGGGATCCTGCACAGGCCCCAGTTTTTAATTTCAATCCAACTGGCTTAAGTTTTGTGAGGTACCAAAAGACAAACATTTTTTAGATGTTGAATATCCGTCACACACTGATTAATCAGCGTTGTGTATATAAAATTCCAAATGGCTCAATTTAAGTTTTTACACATGCAAGCTTATGGCTTGCCAACTAAGCATGATCACGCCCATACATGTTACTGTTTATTGCCTACTGTAATGAGTGAGACATTGTTGGTTCATCGTCTTTTGCTACAAGCGAAATGCTATTTTTGATTATTATTGGACTATAGCGACACTGCTAACGGGACAATGAATGAATATTAAAGACTTCGCTTTACTGAAATTAGTCTTGCAATGCTACTAAAATGCATTGGCAGTCATTCTGCTTGGTGCACATATGTTTGGAGTGAACAACCCTACTTGTCTTGTATGTCGTACATATCCTTCCCCAGTTATAATCTGCAGTCAAAGATCTTAGACACGCCCACATCCACAGATTGATCCTCATTTCAGTGTGTAGATGCTGGATCAAGGTCAACAAGACTCTTAAATCTGTTGGTTAATTTTGTTTTAATCCTTTCTTTTAGCGAATCCATTATGGGCATTTACCTGTTTTTTTAGTTCAACCTTACAGCCACTGAGAAGCATGTTGGCTGCTTCTTTTACTTCACCACTCCTCTGATCGTAACCCCTACCGTCCATAAACCATGTTATTATTTTATTTCAGATACGTGCAACATTGCTTTTATCTTTTAGTTACCCCCAAGTTTAATAAATCCACATTAGCTCTCATCAGAGACCTTCCTATGACTCCTAGCCTTAACAGTAACCACTCTTATCTACCTTAAGCCGTGTTTGCAGACAGTGCTGTTATCCTGAGCGCATTTTCTCCCTTCTTGTCAATGCTCGAGAATGAGATTTGAGTCAGGGAAAGCTGATCCTTTATTGGCATCAAATGCCAGAAATCTACCCACACCTTCAGGAGGCTTTCATTTTGCAAAGGTCTTGGCCGAGCAAGAACAACGGCTTCATAGCTGAAGTTTTATGCGTCGACTTGCTGCATTTAATAGTCCAATGCGGCGTTTCGGAGCGAGCCTGAATAACGCACAATGGTTCTAGATTAGGCACTGTGGGATGTCACCTCTTTCTGCTGAAGGGAATTGGCCTTATGAAAAGGTCCCATTGTGTCAAATGACACACATAGCCTAGGTGGGGAAAGGAGAGAGAGGAAGAAAAAAAAAGGTCGCTAGGAGGGTGGCACTGAAAGAGAAGTGCAGATTAAAGCTGCCTTATCGTCGGCTAAGGAGAAGTCGCTTGGTTGTACAATGCAAGCTGTCTCTGCACAGACAGGCAGTGTTTAGCTAGATTGCACTCTATGAAATGTTAAGTGCCGTTCTTGCAGGCTGCTATTCTCCATGAGGGGGAGGTGTTAAGTGTGTATGTTTTAAAAAGGTATTTATCATGGCCTTAATGCACTGGTTTGTTGAGGAGTTGATTGGCTCTGTGCTACATGCTGCACTTTTTTTTTGACAAATAGAGTAGAGATTTTTGCAGCTCGTTTGAAGAGTTTAGAATCATTTTTAAAGTCAACCTACAGGTTGTCTTTTGTACCAAACAAGTCAGAAAGCTTGTTTTAACCAAATATGTCCCTCAAAGGTCCCCCACCATCATCTATAGCTCCAGCACTATAATTTTTCTGGAGTCATGTACCACACCTCTCGACAGCTTTGCAGCTTATTTATATTCTTTATATGCTGGTATATGATTGTGTACGTTGGCTGTAATTTGTGCAGTCTTCTTAACTGCACTCCTAGGGCACCCTGGAGTTTCTTTCTTTTACACCTCCTTTTCTCCCAATTTAGTAATTGCCAATTGCCACCCACTTGCTAGTTACTCCCTATAGCACGATAACTACCTTCTGGGGAGGCCGGCAACTAACGCATGCCTTCCCTGAGACACGTGAAGCCAGCCACTTAATTCTTTCAGACTGCTGCTCAAGCAACGTCATAGTGCAGCTGAACACGCTTGGAGGAGAGCACTAACTGCCCTATTCTGATTACATGAGGTCACAGATGCCCACGGTTGATGCCCACGACTAGTGTCATTCTGATCGCCAGGGGAGAGAGGGTTGGCATCCTTCCCATCCAGAGACCCGGAACAATTACGCTCTATTCAACTCCCAGGCATGGATGGCTATGGATTTGAACTCGCAATCTCCCGACGATAGCGCCATTCTTTACAGTTGCGCCATTTAGGAGACAACCCGCATGCTTTCAAGCTAAAATTGTTCAAATATTAATTTCCAAGTGCAGACCACCCCTTTAATTGACAGTGGTATGGGGAATGATGGTAGAACCATGAAGGAGAACGAGAACTTGGGCTGAAGTTCTGGGTGGCTTCTGCTTTATGCTCGACAGCCAGACCCCCCCACTGAAGAGGAGAGGTTGTAGTAGTTGTTGAAGAGTAGGGTATAAGATGGGGAGGTGGTGGGTGCAAAAACTTCATCACAGGGAATGAAAGGAAGAAATCTGAGTGGCTTCTACTTTATGCTTGACAGCCAGGCCCAAAAAACTGGCTTCAATTAACGCAAGCTGCTCATGGGTCTTTCTGAGGTCCTGAATCTGTGTCTGGATATAGCTGTAGTATGCTTGGGAAGACCAAAAATAAACAAGCAAGGGGTTGGGATGAAAAAGCACAGAGTTTGGATTGATATGGGAAGAGGCTGAAACAAGGAACAGGAGGATAGAGTCTCTCGCAAACCAGACTTCTAGCAATCGTTGTCACTCAACGTGGCCAAGAAATGCCTACTCAAAAAGAGCTCAGTTGACCTACTTTGCGAACGATTAACCACAAACCATTGTGTGGGAGGAGGCGATTGTGAAAACGATGCTACACCAAAACAGCCTGCATGCTGGAAAAAAAACAGGATGATGATAATATCTTGCTCTGAAAGCTCATTGTTCTCACGGTGTTCAAAAGTTTGTTTCCCCTTTCTGACTGATGAATCCGGCGCATGGACGTGCGTACACACTGGAGTAATCGCGCTGCGGGCGTGCTGGCCTGCTGACATCATTGCGCTGTGGCCGCATCTGTGTTAATGGGCTGTGCCATGGCAGTAGAGGGCTTGAGTTGTTTACCTCCTGGGGGGCTGAGGTACAGCAAAAACAGCACCGTTTTAAATACAGAATGAGCGAGGGTAATTCCCCTGTCCTTCAAAACTCGGTAATGGAGCTTGGTAACGGTCTAGTCTAAAGTTCGGGGGAAATCAAACTTTTTGGTTATGCACACCATCAGAGCACCTGATGCGCACTGTAAAATATGGTGGTGGATGATTGATGCTTTGGAGCTGTTTCATGGCTGGTGGTCCAGGGGCTCTTGTGAAGATTGATGGCATCATGAATTCCATTAAGTACCAGGATATTTTAGACCAAAGCCTGGTCACCTCTGCCAGGAGGTTAAGACTGAAGGCTGTGGATGGCACACTATTTTACTCCCAGGATGACAATAAAGAGTGGCTTATTTTGCACAGATTGGAGTTTGCAGATGAGGTCACTTCCTGTAGAAGAGGTAGACAACAGTAGGATGCTGAATTTGGCACTTGCTTTAAGCCTGGAAGATACTGAAGTTCAGCCGTCTTAATGAAGGAAGACTCGTTTGATCCAGACATCATTGCTAGTAAACGATTCAGAGCAGCTTGTAGCCATGAAAAATGGATGGTATGATAATCGTACCAATAATCTGCTTGTAACTTTGCATTTTTAACGTGAATAACATTAAATGGCATAACACTGGAGGCAAGTATTCAATTATACCCCTGCCAAGTGACTCAGTACTCACTTAGCATTATTGTAATCAACCTTATTTACAAATATTTTCAGTTTAAATGCTTTAGTTTTATGCTACATAGATGGGATGTTCGTGGAATTGCTCTCTGATAGAAACTGGTAATACTCAAGATCAAGCAATTCAGTTTGGAAAAAGGAAAGAGAACCTTGTTTTTTTATCCTTTATCCTTCCTATTAAGGTGCTTCATTATGTTAATGGTTCTCAGTCCGCTCCTTGAGTGTGTGTCTCCGTTCTACCTTCTACTCGCAAATATCCTGTCTCTGTTTTGTCCTCGCTCCAAGGTCCACCACAGCTGAGCGAAAGAGGGAGGGAGGATTTTAAATCAGATTTAGTTGAAAGCAGATTCTCTCCCTGGATGCTAATTTAATCAAGCCCTCCGGAGCACTGAGACCTGCTGGACCCGTTTTCACCAGCTGATCTCTGCTCAGTTCTTTGTAATGCCACCTTGCCTCACATCACACTTAAGCCTGATCCCAGAACCGCAATCATCAGACCCTGGAATTATTTATAAGAGGCCATTTTCCTCCATAGTCTCTCACCATGGCAGCGCAGAACCGCCTCGTATCAGTCATTGCATTAGCCAGAGATGAACAAGCTCCAGCCCAGCCTCGCATTAGCTCATACACATTACTGAACGTAGCGAAACCAGAAAGGCACAAATAAAAAAGTCAAACCAGGCCAATTATAAGAAAATGGGTGCTGGCACAGAGAGGCCAGACATGCTAAAAAACACCAGATCAAAACAGTCACAATTAGTCTTCGTACATCAACAACCCCTTGCCCCCAACTATTTTTTAAACAATTTTTGCTTTGAATGATGCTAACCAGACCGCAGCTGCACTCATTTCTCTTTCTATCTCCCTCTCAAACGCAGATGGGTTGTAATGGAAAGAGATCAGGAGCCTGGCAGGCCAGGTAATTATATGGATTAGCTTTGTTTACAGGCAGAACAGCAGCTCGCATTAATGCATTAGGAAACAGCAATAACAGCCCATCCTTTTTGATTACATCGACTGGGAGAAGACTTGCACGCAGCCCAATAACACCCATGCTAACTAACCTCATATATAATATAAGGCTGATGATTTTATTATTACCATGGCTACTGTGACCTGAATCGAGCATGCTAATATGACTCAAATGAAAACACAAACCCCCGGTCTAACCCCACAGGTTAACCTAGAGGTCACTAGAGGAAATAACTGGCTGTCTTGTCCTCATAATGTAAATCAAAAAGCCTTGAATGACAGGCCCAGTGTGCAAGTTCCCTCTGCTTTTAGGCAGAAATGGGCTTTAACTGGCAGATCAGTCAGGGATTTGCCAATATCCAGGCCTTGATGGGTCCCCATGTCTTTAAAAACCTGAAAGACGGAAAAGCGGCACGATTTGATTGGCTTCCCTTCTCATCCATTATTTAGGAGGCGCTATAGTTTGAACTAATTATGGCTAAAAGGCTGACCCGTTTCAGCTATGTGGGGCCACCGAGAGCTCCCAATCCTCCAGCTCGGGGACTGTCGAAACACCCAGCAGCATTGCCAGGAATATCCCTCCAAAATCGGAATTTTTAAAAATGAAATATTGAATTAAATCTACAGTCAGTCCGAGAGCTTTACGTGCGCCTGAATCAAATCTCTAATAGAGGTTGTGATGACTAGTTAGTCCAACTCTGAGCTTTTGATGCAGGACTTCTAGAATTCTTGTGGGCCTACCCAAAGTGTAGTATTTGGTGCGTACCTTAAGGACTGCTTTTGAGGATTTTTAATGGTTTTGCTGTTTCTGTAGGCTAAGGGTACACAATTCTGGTTCTCTATGTCCATATCCGGTGTAGGTTGGTGATTTATCTGCTGTGGTTCAGCTCAACAGTCCATACACACATATACAGTGGGACAAAATAGCAAGCCCCCAGGACCATGGTGAAACACCCCAGACGAAACCGGGGCTCTGTTCACACAACTACACAAAGTGCGGATAGTATAAGACAAGAACAATGTACAATACAATAAGTACACAGTACACATTAACCACACAGAATAGAAGCAGCGTCAGGATAAACCAGATGGCATAAGTGTACAAAGCTGAAGGTACTGAGTATATGAATAGCATGTGATCCTAAATCTAAATGACAGCATATGGATGAGTGTATAAGCACAAAAAAGATACAGATATAAGCAAAGATAGCAGCTGGAAGAGCAATCCTGACACTATTGTGGTGCATCCCAGCTCACTCTATCAGATACTCTGGTACTGGTGGTGCATACAGTCAACTCCAAAATTATTGGCACCCTTTCATATAAAAGTTGCACATGCAATGGGTGTTATTTTGAGCTTAAACATATGGATACACTGTACATTTCTATTATATCAACAGGCAAAAAAGAATCATTTTAAGTAGTGCACTCCCGCAATTAATATTGGTGAAGCCTCCCCTGGAGAGAATAACAGCACTGAGCCTCTTCCTGTAACAAGGTTGGAGAACATTATAGGAGAACAAGCTTAGACCACGCCTCCCTGCAGAACATTTCAAACTCCCTTTATATTCTTAAGTCTCCACATGTGGACTGACTTCTTCAATTCGGACCACAGGTTTTCAACAGGGTTCAAATCCAGAGACTGAGATGGCTATTGCAAAAAATTATTTTGTCTTGATTTGAGCATTTGTTTAGGGTCATTATATTTTGTCAAAGGATCCATCTATGGCCAAGTCTCAACCTCCTGGCAGAAGCAACCAAGCTTTGGCCTAAAATATCCTGGTACTTGGCAGAATTCATGATGAAAATCAATCTTCACAAGAGTCCCTGGACCACCAGCTGCAAAACAGCCCTAAAACATTCAGCAGAAGATTTTACAGTGGGTATCAGGTGCTTTTCATTGTATGCAGTCCCCATTTTTATGCCAAACATGCCGATGATGTGCATGGCCAAAAAATTCAATTTTGGGCTCATTTGACCACAACACAACGGGTATAATATTCCAGTTGTAGTTCCAATGACGCTTGGTGAAGTTCAGCCACTCCATTTTGAGGGTTCCTCTCAGGAAGGACTTATTTTATGCAACACTTTCAAACAGCTTGTTGTTATGGACATCTAATAGTTGATTTTGAAATTTGACAACCCCAAGAAACAACTAAACAGTGCAATTCTGAAACTCTGATCTTTGGGGTCTTTCTTTGCCCCCCTTAGCATCCTCCTCACTGTGTGTGATTGTGAATCCCTCTGATTGTGCTTTACTTTTAAAAAAATTAAAAAATCCTTTACCTGACTGATGCAGGTCAACAACCACCTTAACAACCATCTCTTTTGTGCTGAAAGCTCTTTGGTTTTTCCTCCTGGTGATGGATCGCAATGGGGTTTTGCATATGTGCAACCTCATATTTATACCCCAGAGAAACAGGAAACAGTTAAAGGCAACAGTAGAGTTCCTGGATATTATTAGCAATTATTTTACATATTCTTTAGGGGTAGAAAATACTAAGTTCTTATGAGAATGATTTTTCTCATAGGAAAGGTAAGTAGTTTCTCCAATTGTTTCACTGCAAAATTTGAATCATTGTGTGTAATGTTTGTTTTATACAATCATTTTTGCCCATTCTCTTGAAGAGTGCCAATAATTCCAGAGTTGATTGTAAGACTAGACTGGTCTCAATGTAGCCCTCAACTTTGGAACTACAATCTTTCTGTTTTCTCGTAGACGTAAGTAATCAATCGTGAGGATGTTTTGCCACTCATCCAAGGTTGGTTCGTTAGATAGTTCTACTGAATGGTGGGAAAATCCTTGTGATGTAAATGCTGTCTGTGATTCACACCTGTGACATCATGAGATTGACATGACACCAGGATCCGGAAGTGGAAATTGGCATGAAACTGTCGGGCTGGAGACGTTCAACATGACCTGGATGACTGAAAACCTTCACAGACGTTCTATTTAAGGACTCGACATACATCAAGTGTATTTTTTTTTCAACACGTTCACCTCTGTTCCTCTTTTTTTGTTCTATATAAAAAACTGTAAAGGGACCTTGAGTGTGAATGGGTCGCTATATTAATAAAAAAGAATGGTAACTATGGACGGTGTGGAACAAGTCATCCACAGTGTGTTTCTGCTAAATAATATGATGCAAAATGTTACTTCTCCCGGTCTGATTTAGTTAGGCAAGGTGTGTTTGAGCCAAATGACCAAACCATGCTGGACTCTGGCCCTTTCAGGAACTGCAGTTGGGCACCACTGATCGAGCTGTTTGGTGCACAATTGAAGGATTATTGGTGCTTTTGTGGATTTTTAATGCTGTTTCTGCAGTCCTTCGTTATTCACCATCGGTCAAACACCGTGATCACTGATAGAGCAGGCTCTCAATAATGCAGAACACTATACTCTGTAAACGCTATATGACGAGTGAAAATATGTGCATGTTTTTCAATAAACAGCGGCGTCCGCTTACTTTCACAGCCACTTTATTGGCTGCCAGAGGCCACGTCTCCACTTTTGTAAATTGCTGTTTACTTTAGAAGGATCACTCGTCTCATGAATCAATATTCGATCATATAATTTTCTCTATTGGAATGCTCAGTGTCAGCTTTTGAGCTGTCAGAAAGAAACAGGCGCACACAGCCCGAAGGCACTCTTATGCAGAGAATGGAGCCGGTAAGCGGAGTGTGTATCGGTAAAGTAATATTCGGAGAGAAAACAGCTAAAGCCCTGGCCATTAATCTGCCACATATTGAGGGGAAATATGAATTATCTTAAGCACCTTATCTCTACCTTCTCAGTCTCTGATCTCCTCTGAGGTCCCCTTATTGTGTTTTGGTCATTATCCGCCGAGGGCCGATGCATCCTGCGAGGTGCTGTCTGAGCCTCTTCTATCAACAGAGGTGGTGGGGAGACAGATGGGAAAAAAAAAAGAGATGAAAGAAAGCACAGAGATAGAGCGAGAGAGAGAAAGAACGAGAGAGACCACCTCCGGTGGCATTAAAGAGCAGCATTCATTTCTCTATTTATCAAATGACTTTAGAAAATACGGCCCATTAAGCATTTTCTCAGCCTTCGAGGTTTTTTTTTAATATTCCCGTTCTGCACCGGCATTGGCCTCAACCCATGCAGATTTACTCAATGTGCTGTGTGTGTCATTAGAAACTCATTTAGCAAGATTTAGTCTCCAAATTTTCAAGAAAAAGGTGTGTGCGCACGTAAGTGCATGTTAATATGCTTAGCCCAGCTGATTCCACAGTTTTTTTTTTTTTTGGTTAGATAATCAGTTCTTTTATGCTTGTGGGAATGGGCTGATTAATGGCTCTAACTACAGATAGAGACAGAAGGAAGAAATTACGCCCGGATCAACTCAACTCTCTTAACACCTTAACAACCATCCCGCCCCACGGTATGAGCCAAACACCTGCGCGTGCTCCACGGTTCCCCTCCTGCCTCATGCTCATCCTTCTCCCCTTGCATTCCTCTCTCCGCATCCCTCCATCTGCTCCCCTCTGCTTTGGCTGGAACTCTCACCGATTTGGCCGTGGCCGTTCGTTAGTTGTGGGCTGCCGCTGCTGCTTCCCTGAAGTGATTACTGTAATTAATTGGATGTAGCTCTCACTAGTGTGCTGATAGAATGGTTAGTACCTCCTTTTATTCTGAAGTGGGTGTTGGTCGGGGTGGAAAGGATGCATATACCTCAAGTCACCTCAATACGGCAATGCCTTTAGTAGGCAGCCCTGCAGTTGTATAGCCTCAAACAGACTGGAGGATTATGATGGATGTCTTTAAGAAAATGAAGGTTAAGGTTGTTTCCTCTGGTAGACGCCTTTCTTTGTACCTCTGGCTTCCTGTATGCACTTGTTTGACCATCCAAGGCAGAGGCATACACTCTTAGAAAAAAGGTTAAATCTTTAATTATTTGGTTTGTTCCTGTGGGGGCACCTTAACCTCTATGTAGGTTACATAGAACAGAGGGTTTCCCTTTCAGAAAAGGTTTCCGATAGAACGCCTTTCGAAAGCTAGAACCGTCAAGCATCCCACAAACTGTTTATGCTGTAAACAGGATACCGTAGAGACTTGCACTTCCTAAAAACTGCTGCTGTGATTATAAAGACTGTCCCATGCTCATCCCAGGACTCCTATTGACGATATGATTATACCAAACATTCTGTATTCTTTCACCACATTTAGTGATGTTGCCTTTTCTTTGTACAACTGTCTACTGTAATGATTTATAATCCCACTAAGAGGATGAGTTCCTTTTTGAGGCTGGTTCCTCTCAAGGTTTCTTCCTTATTCCGTCCCAGGGAGTTTTTCCCTTGCCACTGTCACCTCTGGCTTGGGATCTAGCTCTATATCCGTATTTCTGTAAAGCTGCTGCTTTGTGACAATGTCTATTGTTAAAAGCGCTATGCAAATACAACTGAAATTGAAACAATCCTCCAAAGAACCCTTAAGGAACCCTTTTTTCAAAAATTGTAGATTTGGGCGGATGTGAGGTTTGAAGGGAAGTGAATTTTCCCTACCAATTACATTTGCTCAACGTATCCTAGTGTTTTCACTGTTTATCAGTGTTTCGATTGCTTTTGGTTGTTGGCTATTTTCAAAATTGTTACCTTTAAGGTGCCCTGCGATAGACTGGTGTCCCATCCAGGGTGTAGTCCTGCCTTGCGCCCAGTGTTCCCATAATAGGCTCTGTATCCATCGCAACCCTGACCAGGACAAAACAGTTATTGAGGATGAATGAATGAATGTCATTTTTAAGAAACGACAGTTTAAATGTATAGGTAACTACAGTTTCCATTACATCTTTTCACCCTTGCGCACGTTAGACGAGAAGGAAATAGCCTGCAGTCGGCGACCTCTTTCATGTAACGTTACTGTAGCAGACCGTGGTAGCTACATTTACCCAGCGGATGTTTGTGAATGACAAGGCTGCTTTAATCCAAGATAGGCTGAGTACCTGTGACAGTATAAGACGGTCACTTAGGTACCTACTACAAGCTTTAGGCTTCCCCTAGATTTAAAAGGAAAGCCTAATGCTGCAGCATAGCTAATGGTAGTTTGTTAACCAGAGCTAGCCTAGTTTAGGCTAAGTTTCTCGTCTATGTGGATAGGCTACATTTATGCAGCCTCTGTTTGGGATTGACAACCGCACTTAGTAATGAAAGTGACTCTAAAATTGTGTTGTAATGCTACATTATAGCAGAAATGAGTGGAACAGGCACTGTATGCATGGACAAGTAAAAGTTCTCTTCTTATTGAATAACCGTAACCATAGCGACGACCTCAGAGGAATATTAACATGTCGTCTTCGCCATCCATGTTGTGTTGTCCACAAATTTCTTTTATTCGATATTCCTAAGGAATAAATGTTTATTCTACACTGTTGGGCATTTCGAGCAACTCTGCTTTCATCATCCCCGACATGTCAAAAACTCACTGGTTCCGTTTCGTCCCATTCAGGGTTTTTGTAATCCCTCCTTCACCCAAAAACTCACCATTCCGACCCCCACATTTTCCTTAACTTGACTGAGAGGTTGACAGCATGCACTTGTGTCCTATGGAAGACATGGCACGATTATCACGTTTCACTTTACACCCAACTGCACAAAAAGCTATGAAATTTTCAGTAGGAAAAAAAAAGTAAGAATAGCCTGCATGTTGAATTACTTTCGTAGTGTTACATCGGGTGTCACCCAGAAGAGGATGGGTTCCCTTTTGAGTCTGGGTTCCTCTCAGTTTCTTCCTCATGTCGTCTCAGGGAGTTTTTCCTCGCCACTCTCGCCTCTGGTTTGCTCATTAGGGAGCTAGACCTACATCCGGATTTCTATAAAGCTGCTTTGTGACAATGTCCATTGGTAAAAGCGCAATAGAAATAAAATTGAAATTGAAATCATCATCCAAAGATCCCCAAAGAAACATGGAAGAGTCAGTGTGTGGGACATTTCATACATTACTCTTATGTAGCATTAAGAAGGACAGAAAAACAAACAGTACTTTTCACTCGGTTTTGGTTAACCAACCTCACAGCAGAGATACAACCCGCATATGCACAGTGCCAAAAGCAAAAAAGCAGTTTCTAATTTCATCATCCCTATTAGAAAAAGATTGTACGCTCTACACATATCAATTTCTTCCCCATTCATGGAAATCTAACACTTTGGCTTGTGTTTTATGACTTTTTGGATCTGTTCTTTTCCTTTGTTTCAGTACTACTTGGTATTTTGCAAAATAAAAATATTCTGCCTTGGGGTATTTCCTCACCCAGCTGACAGGATGATTGAGCGTGCAGCATCGTCCTGATGTTACACAATCACAGTGATTGCCTAAGTCTTCATCAATTTTGAGTCTCTTGAAGTGATGGAAAGAAGGGGTTTTGTGGAGTGTCTCTGCTTTGTAATATGCATACAATTGCTTTGCTTTTGCATCATTTGTTTTTGCAACTTCGTTTGGGACATGCAGGTTTGAGATTCTCTGAGTATGGGCAGAATCCTTCTAATGTTCCGGTCCATCATAAGTTTTGCTGGGCTCGACTTCTAAGCTCTGCAGGAGTTGAGGTAAAAACTCAGAAGGGCGAGGTGTGGATCGGCCTGTCTGAAGATGGCCTTGTTGTACTCCCAGTTTTTCGCTGTAATTCCACTGGCCTGAGCATAACGTAGACTAGTAGACTGTGATGTGACAGAAATGACGGAACGGTTCTTGCACAGAACTGAGGTCCAGCATCACAATTAGTGCTTTAACAATTAAAAACTGGGACATTATCGATATACCTTTAGCGGTAATGTTCGGGCTTTGCGTCAATCAAACTTGCAGCCTTTAAAGGGTATTTTACAGGCATGCACATATTTGCCTTGAATATCACAGAAGGTGACATATAACAATATGTAACAAACACTTGAGCTTGTTTATGACCAGCCATCTCTCTCTACTTGCATCGTGTTCTCAGAGTCTGCTAGTGATTCGCTCAGAAATGAACCTGTGCCATTCAATTGATGAAGAATTTTGTCCTCTGTACAAATGGCCAACAACCTCTTCTTTTCTGAATCTTTTCAATTTCCAGACATTTCTCATGTTATTCTTTGCCGCTGACTTTAGGCTTTTCCTCTTGTCAGTTTTACTGTACTAACGTTTTAAATCACCCTCCTCACCTACCGCTTTGTAGGATAAGTACATTATCAAATGTATCGTAATCCTCTTTCCCAGTAACGCGCTGGCTTCTGTTCCTTACATGAGCCTCCCGATAATTTCCCAGGAATTGTATTAGGTCTCATCCCGGTAGATTGCTTCATCAGTCCCTCCCGGGGTTTCATCCAAGCCTTGCGTCCGCCTTTCTGATTAATTGCCGTTAAATTGCGACGTAAAAATAGGGCATGTGAGAAAGGGGCTATGGACTCCTGTAGCATGTCAAACCAAATGTCTTTCTTGTCAGAGGGAGGATTGTCATCCATCTGTAGTAAGAATGTTATTGCCTTTGCAAAGGCCTGCAGCTACTTTTTGGTCATGCAGTTCAGGCAACAGACTGGTAATCAAAACCTCTTCAATCTGGCTGTACTTGTTAAAATCATTGCATGACTGCTGTTTACTAAGATTGAAAGCTTAACAAGCCACCATTTTTGTAAATTCTGGTAGCACTCCTGCAACTTGGTAAATCCTGTTGTCCTGGTCGGATTTTGCTTTGCACGTGCGTTCATGCTGAAAGAGACTACAATCTAACTACCATGTCTGAGGAACCCATTTTGATCACTAAGCAGTTTTCGTTCTGGATAAAAAAGAAAAGAAAAGGGTTTGGCATTTTCTGGCCAATCATATTTCACATAGTTCAGAATGCCCTTCAGATGATCATCTTTTGCATAATTGACGGTCTCATTACTTGGACCTCTGCTTCAAGGTTATCAGATTCTCTATTGCTGCTTGCATGGATAGTGCGGCTACAGCTGCCAACTCTTTGTACATGGCAGTGCAGTGGAGCTTTACTGAGGGTCATTGATGGCTTGTAATATGTTGAGTTTGTGTAACTCTAATCTGCAGACAGTAGTAGAGGTGCTCCGATGACCATGCGCTTGGTAAGGATTCCTCTGACCATCATGCTTTTCAGCATTGTTTAGAGCTCAAACAAAAGGCTAATGGTTTCAGTGAACTATTGTGTTCCTCAGGATTTACAATGCCAAGGCCATAGCTGCCTGCATCTGTGGGTGGCTTTTGGTCAAAGAGCCGGTGCTTTTGGAGATTAACCTTTTTACTTGTCTGGGGGTAGTGGTGGCTCGGCGGTTAAAGCTCTGGGCTAGTGATCAGAAGATGAGTTCAAATCCCAGCGCTGCCAAGCTGTCACTGTTGGGCCCTTGAGCAAGGCCCTTAACCCTCTCTACTCCAGGGGTGACGTATCATCTCTGACTCCAGCTTCCTAACAAGCTGGGATATGTGAAGACAAGAATTTCACTGCACTGCACACACATGTATATGTGACAATAAAGGCTGTTTCGGTTTCTTATTTCTGAATGCTTTGTCTTGTCGTGGGCCTCAGCATCACTCGTTGTCAGATTCAGTCATTTGGACGGTATAGGCAGTGGCCAGTAGAGATCAAGATGCCCCCCCACACAACCACCACCCATAACATTTTACCTGACCAAATGATCATGCTAAATCTAATATCAATACATTGAGTGGCTATGATCTGGCTAATTGTAAAATGAATGCATTCCTGATTATTCTTGTTTTTGCATGGAATGATTTTGAGCATAGTTGATTTAATCTTTTGTGCTTGAATAGTAGGGTTCACTTTTTGCAATATTAGGCAAAGTTCTCCTCACATTCCAGCAACTGTCAATAAAATATTAGCACAGAGGAGAAACTTGGCGAACCCTCTCTCCCTTTTATACTTCATAACCGCACATAAATCTAAAATACATCGCCAAAATGTATTCGTATTAATAAATAAAGGTACTGATTCTGCTTTCCCTCTTGCCTACTGCAGGTGAGATCAATAGAGTAGGTCATCACTTTCAGCGATGTGCAGCATCAGTTATGAGCACGTATTCATATCAATATCCACAAAATAGCAGGTAAACATCCGAATTATAACAAATAGCCTACATTATTGTAAACAGTAAGGTTAGCAAAGACACCAACTCCTTTCCATTCAAAAGCAAGGAAACAAGGCGGAAAAATGTTGCCCGGTGTTTTGCGATTGACCTGTAGAGCTGCTTGCTGCGTTGTGATTCCTTCAGCGGTGAAACTTCTCTCATCTCCGCTTACTTTTCTCAGCTTGGTCACGGTTTTTTGGCTGCTCAGCACTTCGACCAGAACAAGCTGGCCTTGGTGTGATGGCATTTTTGCAAATTGCTTGTCCAGGGAAGTCCAACTCTGCCTGTCGTAGTTAGATGTCATCTAGAGATGAAAGTTCCTATGTACCCTTATAGCAGTTCTGATTTTTAGAAATATTTCTGGTCCTGATCTTAATGGTGAACGGTAATTTTCCAAAGCCGTACCTACCAAACTGGAGGTGTTCAGCTGTATAAATTGTTCGTGTAATAGGATTTTCCAGAAAACACTAACTAACTTTGTAAGTCGGTCACCAATTTATGAACATCATTCTTATCATGTAAAATCATGATTAAACTGGTTTGGTATCCTATACTAAATGCTATAAAAAGGTTTGACCAATGTTTGTGTGGAACGATTTCAGGAAGATTCTCTGCATTACCCCAGACATCTAAAGAGAGTAAACGAAACAAAGGAAGCCAGACTACTACTGGACTCTGTCTGGGATCAAGACCAGAGTCATTTGCTGGTGATTTAGTATCTGAGCAGAGTCAAGGCCATGGACAAAAGCATCAAATACCCTTTGAGCTTGTACAGGAAGCAGAGAGAGAAAGGAAAATAGTTTATCCTTGACTTGACGAGAAAGAGTTTCGTATCTCGGAGCGATGCTCGGTCGGCTCCTTTATTACCTCTATTTATGCTACTGTTTCTTTCTCGTCTCCTAACTGAATACACTTAACGCGACCTTGTTCCTGCACTCCCCCGGAGGGGCGCCTGTAATAATTTGATGCTCAACATCACTCCGTCTCTGCATTATTAAAGTCGTTGTGGGCCCCCTTTCTGTAATAAAGCATGCAGGTGTTGGGGACAGAGGGTATGTCAGCAGGTCGCGCTTTGACATGTTCATTACTCACTAGACGTACACAGCCTGTCAGCGCCATCACCGCAGAACCTTATTACATGGAGGTCTCGGCCACGGCACCTCAATGACCAAATCATTTTTTCGAAAAAAGATATTTTGTGTTGTACGGATGGTTTACACGTCGACTCAGTAAAAATCGTCCCTTGAACCTTTGACCATTGATAACTTAGATTATTGATAGCAGGGACTCGAAAACAAATTATTCAGTTTATTTGAACAGGAATTTTTTGCACACACATTCTCTCACACACACACTCACACTCCCGAGACCTTAATTTTGTGACCCAAATGCAAATTGCACTTAGTGGATGGAAAAACATGCTGGTTTGACAAGTGCCACATGACCTTTCCAGGCACAAATGAGCATCTAATTTAATTCAGGGCATGGAAAGAGAAAGAGTGACTGGGTTTCTGTATGAACGGCCTTTCATACAAGCTTATATGTTCAATCCTTATTATAATACAAACTGAGGAAACAAACGAAAAGGAGGACAAAGGAGAAGCTAAGACACTGTCTAGCTGCGATATGTCTGTTATTTTGGGTCTAAACGCCTTTTTTCCTGCTCTCCTGTCAACTTGGATATTAGGTAAGGGGGGAAAGAAAAAAAGATGAAGCTTGAAAAGATCCATCCATTTCTTTCCATGACCTTTACAGTAATGACAGAGGTGAACATAGCAGCGTTCTCGGAGAAGCTGACCGCTCCAGGTAATACATCACAGTCCTATCTCTTGTAACAGGATGACTTGTGAACTCAAACTGCCAGTAAAGTACCGGAGTGCGAATGAATCACGAAAGGCCGGTTAATTTAGTAGGCTTAATCTGTGTCACAGAACCAGACTTGCCATGGCTTTTATTACACTGTATTTGCTTTTATACACACTTAGTTTATGACGTGTGCATCATAAATCCATTTTATTGCCTACTTCATTCCCATAAACGTCTGAAAATGTAATTTAACCAATAAAGCAGAAATCAAGAGAAGATACAGATTGCTTAGATATAACCCAAAAGCTCTTTAAATGGCTCTCATGCCATACTCGGATCTTAACATGGCTTTAACAGAAATTTGGAAGCAGCGTTTATTGCAAATCCATTCATTAAACAACCTTGACTATAAAGCTTAATGTTCCTTTATTGGGCTTAAAATGTACATTATCTGAAAACACCGAAGACAAGAATGGCGAAGTTATAAGTTTCCCAATAAAAATATGAAACAAAAATTTTAAAAATGTTCTGCTTGGAACTTTCCACTGTGTGAACGTCTGATCGAGGTGGTGCAACACCATGGAGCAGGAGGAGGCGCCGAGGCGGGCTTCAAGTCGCTAACTTGTCTCATAGCATTTCTATAAACAGAAACGCAGTTGTAAGAAGCTTTCACATCCACACGGGTGCCTGTCATCGGGGCACGTTGCTATGGCGACGAGCCGTGCGGGTCCCCATGGCGTTCGCCGGGTTTACGTAAGGAGCTAGGATGGATTTAAATAAGGCACAGTTGTTGTCGTTTTTGGTTTTTTTGCAGTAGGACTTTTTCAATAGAGAAAAAAAGAAATCACCAGATGGTCAGTCCTCATCGAAATTGAAAACTTTTTTAACATTTTTTTATCACGTTCATGCTGCATTGCTAAATTGCATTCTTCTTATACACACACCCACAAAAAAAAAACATTCAGCAGGGAAACATTTCCTGGTCTCTTTCTAACCAGCACTACTGGAATACGTGCGGGGAGAAAGTAAGCAGAAAAATGTTAGACACATACAGCAGGGCGCTTTTATGCCTCGAAAGCCTGCACGAGTTAAAAATAACAGCAAGCAAGAACGCTTAGACTCCCTGCTTTCTCTGTTAGAAAGATAAGCTTCATCATGCAGCAGAACCGACTCAGCAGTGCCAGACCGAGAGCTCGACGGTCACTCGGGGAACAGGCAGTCTTTTTTACACCTACTGCTGTCTCATTCTCTCTCACACTTTCTCTCTCCATCTCCTTTTGCACTACTGGTTTTCCTGGTCCTGTGGCTCGAAACCCAACTTTTCCCCCCCAAGGTCTACATGAAACCCGTATGTAGCTGTAGAACTCCCGTGTCTATAATAGGTGACGGGGAACGTTACGAATTCCTGTTTTATCGTCGGACACCGCACTGGGTTTTGAAACGTCCACATCCGCATTTAGACAGTGCAACTGGAGTAGCCATAGAGTGTGTGGGCTGATCATCGTCATGGCAACACACGGCGTCAATCACATTCTGAGCTCTCGAACTCTTCAAAGCCATTACGTCTCTAAATCGCAGAATCAACCCCTTTCATGATTATTATTATTTATTTTTTTGAATACACACATACCTACACTAATGAACATGAGTGAAACCAGACGAGGGTAGTCTCATTTTTTCACGAAGAATCTGGTGATGTCCGAGGTCAGTTTAGCCGCTGCTTCGCCTTTCTTCGTCTGACTCCTCTCTTTGGCCTGCTGTGCTGTCCTCTGCAACAACACACACGTAACACATCAGCATCGCACATGACATCGAGGGATTGGATTTTCCAGACCATTAGGGGGAAAAGATACGTTTTTAGGATTTTTTTTTTTTGCTCTCTAGCAGGTGCTTATACAGTGAAGCCTGTTCTGAAAGCAACGTACATGCTTCATTGCTTAATAGTCTGCTCATTTTATAACATTAATACAAACATTAAAACCAACTAATATACCAAAAGAAATCTCACGCTTCAATAATCAAAAACACAGTTACCATGGCAAGAAAAAATTCAATTGTAGCCAAACTGTGTGGATGAGAGACATGCAGCTATGTAGGTGAAATGTTGTCTGTTCGTCAGCCACCACTAGGGATTATGTAAAATAAAATGCATAATACATTACAAAGCAACGTATACAGTGCTCTCCAGAATTATTGGCACCTTTCATGAAAATAACCAGCAATGCTATAAAAAGAATAACACATGCAATGAGTGATTTTTTATTTATTTATTTATTTTTCAAACGCAAAAGGTTTTCGGAAGTTTTTCTGCAAAACTGTCTTCAAAATTATCGGCACCCTTACTATTAACGTTTAGAAGAAGCCGTCCCTGGAGAGAAAAACAGCACTGAGTCTCTTCATGTAATATCTAAAAAGGGTGGAGACGCTTGTAGAGGACCTTGGACCACTCCTTCATGCAGAACATTTTAAGCTCCTTTATTATGTTCTTGGGTTTGTGCATGTGGACTGCACGCTTTAATTTGTTAATAAGCCCAAGTCGAAGTTGTGCCGAAGGTGTCTCATCTGACCACACAACACAATTGCAATAGTAGTTTCAATGACGTTTTGAGTCATGAAGTCCAGATGCTTCCTTTTGTGAGTTGCTCTGAGGAAAAGCGTCATTAGTTCCAAACAGCTTGTTGTGATGGAGGTTTCCTCTAATAGATTTTGAAACTTGATGACCCCAAGAAACAACTAAACTGCGCAATTCTGAAACTGTGATCTTTGGACTCTTCTTTGCCTCCCTCACAATCCTCCTCACTGTGCGGAGGGGGCAGTATGCTCATGGGTACAACTCCTGGCAAACTTTTTTAGACTTTTGAACTTTTTTAAAAATTTTATTATAGCCATGGTTGTGTTTAATGGTATTTTTAACTGCCTCTTTTGAAATTATTATTATTTAAAAAAAATTTTTTTATATCTATTATCTGACTTGTGCAGGTCAACAACCATCTGTCTCTTTTGTGTTGAAAGATCCACATGCTGACGCATAACATAAGGGGTTTTACATGTGTGCAACCTCATATTTATACCCAAGGAAAACAAGAAATGGTCAAAGACAACAGCAACAGGGTTGCTGGGGACTGAGAGCAATTTACATGTAACATAATTTTTCCGAGGATGCCAATTTGTTTGCATTTATTTACGTGTCAATAATTGTGCCACATATGTTTTTTGAGAGAAAATACTATTTATTTTTTTTTGAAGAAAAAAAGAAAATTCCTACCAGAATGATTTTTGTTAGAGCAAAGATAAGTAGTTTCTCCTATTGTTTGAGTGTAAAATTTGAATTATTGAGTGTAATTTTTATTTCATACAATAATTTTAGCTTGTTTTCACAAAAAGGTGCCAATAATTCTGGAGGGCACTGTATATTGATTTTTTTCTTCTTTTCTAAGCAGACAGAATTTATAGAGGTGTCCAGAAACGATGGTATTACAGAACTCTAATTCGGATTTGTTTCTCAGGGTCACGTCTGTAATTAAGCATTTTTATGTCTCCTCCGTGACAAGCCTCTTGCATCAGTGTGGCTATGAATTAAGACCAGAGTTTCCAGCAGGTTGCTTTTCCCATCGACCTAGATGTTTGCATCATACATGGACATACGATCATATTCATATATTACTTTATATATAGAACAGTACCAGTTGCATGATATTGAGGCATATCCGAATATAAAATGATATGACAAGGATTGAAATTGTCAGAGCACCCTTGAGTTTGTCAAAAAAACAGCAAGTATTTTGGGCTCGAACTTTCTCCCGGGCGGATGCAGAAAAACACAAACATTGGCCAAGTTTCCATTCCGTTGACGCATTACATAATGACGTCATTTCCTGCCCAAAAAAAACCAACTGCGTTCGCGCAAGTTTTGCAGAAACAGAAAAAAGTAGTTGTGTTGAACGTTTCCATCAAGAATGTCATGCATATTACAAATTGTATACGTGTCTCCCCTCCCCCCCCATTTGGTTTCCATCGCCTCCTGATAAGGGTGACGAAAACAGAACTGTCCTCACGAGAACAGCAAAATATAACGTATGCACACGAACGCTTGTTCGTAATGCCCTGGATGTTAATTAGCAACTGCGGAGAAAAGAAACAGGGCACACGAAAAATCACACGAATTACAAAAAACTGCCCTTTTAATGTCTTAGTTTCCCCATCAAAATAACGGTCACGTTCTAGAATTGAACATAGAAAGGTTCTCGTCGGTCCAGCTGCATGGCTCTGGTGCCGTCCTGCTTTTCCCAGCCGTTTGTTATATTGGCGAGGGGAGGCACGTGGTGAAAATCCATCTACTATCCGCAGTATTGTTCACAGGAAAGGAACTACAATAGCGTAACTGCCGAGAGTTAGCTCGCTTGTTTAATTGTTGTTTTGTTTTCCCAAGAAATCACAGTATCACTATCTTAAGGGAATGTTTTCCCAACCCATCGACTGCATCTGTAGCACATACGGGCAATAATCTCGACACTTTTTTCCCCCTGTACTGAGGAAAGAACAGAAAAAAAAAACCAGTTCTAATCAAAGTTCAAAATATGCTTTCGAACTTCGGACTTGATGGAAATATGCATTGCACATGTTATTTTTTAATTTTTTTTTATATTTTTTATTGTACTTTTTCTATATTTATGTTCTTATGGTACTTGCTTTTTATTTAATTTTTTATTTCCATTCTATGTTTATTGTTATGCACCAACATACCAAGGCAAATTCCTTGTATGTGAAAACCTACTT
>JAOUQW010000001.1:759063-772069 GCA_028565825.1 Olivaichthys viedmensis
TAAGGCGGGGGGGGGAGTGACTCCATCTGCAGTGCTCATATAAAAATGTATTGCATATCTAAAAAGTGTCTGTTGCATTGCAAAAAGAGATTTCTCACCTCGCCTTTTACATTATCAGCTTTCCCCTCTGTAAGATCTATGAAATCCATCAATTCTATCGCTCCATATACAGCACTATATGTACAGGTCTATGTGGACAGAACATTATTTATCTCCACTCTATTACTATATTAAAGGCTGAAAGAGGTGTTCTTTGTTAAAACATTTTTATATGTAACACAAGCATACATAGAAAAGACTAGAACATATTCGGAAAACGTACATGATGTTTAAAGCATATCGAAACTTTAGTATTATATGGTTATATCTGGGTGAAGAGCCATTTTGAAATATGGGGCATCAAAGTTTTGACATTCCTGTTAGCAAAGCTTTAAGGCACTGTAATCTACATTTACAGCCCAATAAAGCCTACACTTTAAATTTACATTATCATTTCTGAACTGTGGCCAAACACAGATAGAACCTTATCATTCTGTAAGCTCAAATACTGTTTAGTTTTATAAGGTTCGATCTGCAATCCCTCAATCTCAATAAATGACTACTAAATGAGATAGTATAGTATAGCTGAGTAAAGAAAGACCACAGGCCTATTAAACCCATTAAGACCACATTATGATCATATATGCTTTTCAATAAATTAGATTTTTCCTGCATGTTTGTCTTACTATCCTTGTGAGGCCCTTCCATTGACATAATGATTACTGTAGCTAATTAATGCTATGCTACACCTAGCGCTAACCTCATGGGCCAAATCCACACACACCCACACCTAATATTCTATTTTCTGTTTTATTCCCAATCTTCACAAACTCAAACAGTTCATTACGAGTGTTCCATCTTTTGACTATATGTTTTTGAATTAATGTATATTTGTATCTATGCATTTACTTTTGTTGTTCTTTTTCTGTTGCATTTTCAAAGTCTGTATCAAAGCTTACAATACACATGTTAATATTTGTCATGCCAATAAAGCAACTTTTGAATGTGAATTTGAGAGAAACCGTTCCAAACTATTCCTAAACAAAATATTTTGCCGAAAAAATATATTATTAAAACATACAATATATGTTTCTGTGCAACCACACACACACACAAACACCCCCCCACCCCAAAAGTCTGCTAGCTGACCTTCAGTCCCAGTTACACTGCAAGGTTCGGTTTATTCAGTTTATTGCATGTAAATGGCTAATATCGGTGATATTTAACACCAATGTAGACCAAGACCAATCCTGACTTACTTTTATTATGTATCGAGCATACGTAAAACATCTACAACTAAGTTTCTTTCTTGCCATACTGAGGCTTTCAGTCTGCTCTCTTCTGTCAGCGCATAAACAGAACGTGAATATTGATTGGCCACAGCTGCCTATGTTGTGCATTCATCCTGGATGCTGATTGGCTAGCAGATAGAACCTCATAAAACCAGGTTTATCTGTGAGTTTGGAGATAGAACTTTGATTTTTTCAAATATTACACCAAAAACTTTGCAAAATTAAAAAATACCACAGGAGAATGAAGTATCCCCCAGTGATGAAGTTTATGTGGTTAACTCATTTTCGACCAAAATGCCAGATAGAACCTTATAATAATGTCACGACTTGCAGCACAAGGGAAGGAGTGTGTAAGGGGAGCAGATTTTTCTGCCTCGGCAGCAAGCACAATGTTTCAGTTCTCTGGTCCATTTCAGGAGTTTAGGCAGTATAGTCAGTCGCTCCATCCCAGAGTTGAAGTAATTTCCTTGGTGATTTGTATGGTTTATTTCCTTTGAACTATATACAGAATCATATTGGCTTGCTTATTAGATAGCATACTAATTAGCTCGCAGAAAAAAAGCAACAACAACAAAAAAAAGTTATGTTTGCTGTTATTTATAGTTGGAGTAGTTTTTTTTGTTGTTTGTTTTTTTTATCTCATTGCAATTAATTTAAAAATAATAATAATTGCACCTAATTGAAATTTTCAGTACTCAGTATGCACACCATTTGCAATATTTTTATAGTAAGCGATATGGTAGGTATGCAACAAATCATACTGGTACAAATAAAACCATCACGCATAAAGGTAACAAAAATGAACAAAAACACATGAGAAAATTAGAGAAATATACTGTAGGTCTGCATTTATCTGCTTTTCTGATTCAAACTGTAATTTTGTCAATTTATCTAGGTGTTCCAAGTACTTCATTCAACTTATTTCATCTTACAAGTGCTAATATTTCTCTTACACTTGATTTCCATTGTATGGTGGTCTTACATCTAACCACCTTTATGTCACCTGCTTGACCTTCAGCTGTCAAATTAAACAAAACGACAACTCACCTGTTGATGAGGGAGATCAGCAGGGTGAAGAGCTCCGAGTATAAACTGGAAGCCATGGCCTCCAAACACTCCATCGCTGTGGCTTTGGATCCTACATCCGACACACAAACACACCATTTAATTTCCAGACAATTCAACTGTAAACTGTCTCGGTCTAGCAGAGCAATTGTAAAAGCAAAAGCATGAATAATCACAGAGGTTCCTCCAGGACCAATAACCATGAGCACGAACACAATAAAGTAAAATTGCAGTAGAGATACCACGTTCGTCATTATTATGCATTCAGCAGTGACATTATGGGGATAAGAGTGACTCAGGCTTATCGAGAGAAATCAAATCAGACTGCAGGCGCCCACACGCATTCCTGCTGGTATCGCGCGCCCGTTAAACATTTCTGACATCAGATAAATCTCACACCTGCACCAGAGATGCAGCGCCGCAACCCTCGGGACATCGGAACGTGTCTGAGGATGCGTAGGTGTGGCCCTGGGCGACAATCCCATCACACGACACCGGAGAGAACCCGTGCAAAATAAACACGCCGGCGCTTATTACAAATCTGCAGGAACCCATTTCGCACAACTCCCTGTTTAAACAAGGTCGAATGAACACGGCGAGCGCTCTGCATATGCTGCAGCGTGTGGCTGGCGTATGCTCAGGACTTAAAGAGGATTATTTTCCATCCTCACATGTTCAGATGCAGTAACCTGTGGGAACGTACCGCATATGAATCAATATTAGGTACACAAATGCCGGCTCATGGAGGGAAGCTCATTTTGGAATCACAGCTCATGCTTTACAGAATTTCTTTGCATATGCCTAAGACTTTTGCACAGTACTGAATGTTGAATAGTAAATTGTTAAATTTACTTTTAAGACCAAAGAAACTCCTAAAGGCATCTGTAAATATGTATGATACTCCACCCCGTCCCCCCACTACCTTGGTTATGCTACACTATTAACTATGGCGTACTGTGCTATTACAAAAAGGCAAAGAGGCCATTGGGGAAATACGACCCGGTACTCGGACTATGCTGAATGTATAATAATGATGAAAGAAGTTTCTCTACTGTAGCGATCGACGTCAGAGAACTAGCTCGAATTTGTCACAGGTAGACACAAGCCAAAACCTGTCAAAATGTACCATAACGCAGTTATTATGGTACAAATTTATGTAATTTGCCTAATATTTAAATAGCTGGATTAGATCTATAAAATTAAGCTGTGCTGTGATCATAACAGGGTCTGTGTACCTTTCTTTTTTCTTTTTTAAACACTAAAGGGGGTCACTGATATAGGGAGTGTGGAGACATTTGGGTTTCAGCTAAAAGTAAATTCTCATCACTGCAGTGAAAAAGAAATAATATTTTCACTAACACTAATAAAAACTAAGATACTGTCTAAAAGCAAGTTTAACTTCACAAGAACCACCCCCCCCCCCCATTACTGTTACTGTTGTGGTTATGCTGATTCGTGATTGGGATGTGGTTCCGGTTACCTGAGCTGTCTCCCGAGTCCTCGACTCCCTGGCGGACGTTGGAGGTTCTCGGCAATGTTCCCTTGGCCTGGGGTTTAAAGATGGAGGATGAGAGCTCTTCCAGGGTGCAGCCCAGGAGATATGCCGCTTTCTGAGCCCATTCGTGTCTGGCAAACTGTTTACGGCCGGCTGAGGAATGCCAAGAGAGTCATTACTAAAGAAATAAAGCGAGCTGCACCAGATTCAAAAAGCACATTTACTACATTTTCTATTTACATTTATTTATCAGAAGCTTTCATCCGAAGCAGCTTATAAGTGAGGCAGAATGCAATTCAGGCACAGAGCTGTTAAAGAAGCCGACAGTGATATAAGAAATATATGAGTTTTCACCAAGTGACCAAAAACAAGTGTGGAATAGTTGTAGGGAAAAGAGAGACGAGAAACTAAACGCACAATGACACAATCGTCGAAGTGGAAAAAGACTAACCTGCAATAGACATACACAACCACGAGCAATAATGCTCATCGATCACCTCAACAGGTACAAGTCATATTACAAGTCTTTAATGTTCTGAATGGCTTACGGTAGCTTATGACAGTCTGAGGAGTCTTAAAGCTTGTGTTGGTTTTCTAAAGTCAACTCAAATATTTTGGCCATAAATGAAATCTACAGACTTTCCCCTTAACCCCAACAGTCGATCAGCCCAGACATGTTTGGTGCCAAGACAAGTTTGCTTCTTTAGTTTTGCACCAGAGCTACGAGACTAATGTAGCTAACAGGTAAGTGAAGATATAGTCGACAGATTAACATCGCCTCACAAGATGTTGTTTGGCTCAGTAATAAAATAGTTTATAAAAAATAAATATCCAAACCAAATTTGAACTACTGTATATTATCCAAATCACGTCTAGCATACAACTCCTCTGTCAAACTTCGGGCCACGCCTCCTCCCTGGATCCGATGCTGGTGTAGAGTGACACCAAACTGAAGAAAGTGATTCAGCTTCAAGATGGAGCTACGACGGTTTTTAGCGAATTGACCAAAAATCCTTTTGACCATTTTTATAGATAACAGTGTGTCATACGGTGTCAGAAACCACACAAGTCTGTTCGAGATACTGAACAACTCGACAAAGCCGTTCGAGTTGTGTGAAGTTTGTATATGGCTAAACTGCTAGTTATAAGCTTCCCTTAACTGTTAGCAGCACCATCCTCATATCTGCAGTGCGACACCAAAGAAGCAAACTGCAGACACCAAGTAATTCTTGGTTGAGCGACGACATTTGGAGTTAGAGAAACTATCGCTTTAACATTCACACAAGTGTCTGTTCGAGTTCTCAGTATTTAGATTGTCACTTTAGTCTTTTGGACTGACGATCAAACAGTTTGGACAACAGAGACTTTTTTTTTTCCATTCACCATTTTCTGTTGTTCTTATATTCCACCACACAGATTGTTAACAGAACTATGGAGGAACATCAAACAGAGCAGATAGGCTCTTTATCAGCAGCAGAAGCCCACTGCTTTGCCTAACACAATCTTACTGAAGGAGGATGAAAGTGCGACGAACACGGAACACCATTAAAATGCTAATAAACTGCTTGCTATCAGTGAATTTAAAAAAAGAAGAAGAAGAAAAAAAAGAAAAAGAAAAAAAAACACATTCCAGACACACACACACGTAGTTCTGCCTGCAGCATCAGGCTGTGTGAAGTGAGCACAACACACACACATGCCCCTCTACAGCACCAGCAGGGTGTCTAAAGCCACACAGACGCAGGCTGCCTAAAATGGATGACAAGCACAGAGCTGTCAGCAGGCTCTCTAGACCCTCATGCGCGTGCACGCGCGCACACACACACACACACACACACACACACACAGGAAGCCCCCAGAGCTATCTATAACAGGTAGTAGATTCACAAATAATTGCACACTTCAGACTTGCAGACAAAGCAGTGATATTTTGTGCATGTCGGAATCTAACACACTGTTTTAGCCGTCTGCATGCAGTGGGAAATGTTTTTGCTCCACAAGCCTCTTCTCTACCCTCCTTTCACCCGTGTTCATTTTTGACCCCTAAACTAAAGCAGCAGCATCCATATTCATGACGACCCCCCCCCGAGTCTGTGCTCATTGCTTATTAATGCGCTGATATTTAACGGCCCATGTATAATTCTATTTTAATATTTAACACCTTCTCTTCCGTTGCGTGACCTCTCGCTGTCTGTGTGTCCTGCCAACATTTTTAAAGCCTTTTTATTGTGTGTTGTACTTTAAGATGGAACACTATTTCCATCTTGTGTTGTAGTATCTACATTAACCTATACACACCTGTATGAAGATCTTTGTGAACGTTTGTGTAAATTGCAGACCATGTTGTCACAGGATTACCAGACCAAGTTACTCCCGTCAGTCAGAAGACGCTTGAAATCACCGTGATGCTCCTACCAGAACCGAAAGATTGACAAACTGGAGCTTGCTCGTTTCTAGCGTCTCTAGTTTCGTGCAAAAAAAATAATTATTGCATCTCGATCACTCGAAGAATAGAAAAACAGCAAAGCTTAAAGGACAACGTGGAATCTGGATTGAGAAACACGTGTAAAAGCAGTGCATCGAAACCAAGCGCAGTTATTTAATACATTAAAAATGTACAACAGTCACACTGGGTTATGAACTAATGTCCCTGATAATCATAGTTATAATGCTGTATGGCAGCAGGTTTAGCTCAGCATCTTTAATAATGGCCGTTCAGCCAAATTATATCAAATATAATTTGTGGTTTAGCCCTAGAACCTGGGCTTCCAGCTTCTCAGCATAAAACACTGTCGCAGACGTTGCACTCAACTCAATCTTCACTTTTAATGAAAGCGCTCCATAAATCTCCGCTGACCCGTCTCGGCTTCGTGCACGAGTGCGGCTCGGTGCTTTGCAAAAGCTGGTGAAGTAGTACGCGTTTCAAATGTGCAAATTTCTTTAGGGTTTAGATGCAGATCTTTTTCTTTTTTCTTCTTTTTTTTATTAAACCATTTTTTCCCCTAAATGAACATAAAGGTTTTGATCAAATTTACGAACATGTCCGTGCTCTAATTGTGTTTAACCGTGCCAATCACTATCAGGCTGCATGTAATGACTCTTAATTAGCTCCACCCGATGCGCCATAAAAATTTCAAGAGCCGTGTGAGCGATGTGCTGCCGTCGTTCTTGTCATCGCATGCACTCGATTCGAGTTCAGGAGGGCAGTCTGTCTCTCTCATCTGGCGCTTCCAAATAGTTGCTTGTACTTTGCGCACCTCCTGTTTTTTCATTCGAAACGGTTTTTTTTTTTTTTGGCATGGCCCAAGTGAGCCGCTTTCATAATGTGCCATCGTGCTCAGCGCAGGTGTTTCGACGGGAATGTGGCAATAAGGTGCTCATTACCACTGCTTCCTGTTTTTTTTTTTTTTTTTTTTTTTTTTTATTCCACTTCACAGAAAGGAATTGAAATTGCAAGTCATGTCAGTTGCGTAACTTGTATTTGGATAGCCTAAAGTCAGCTGGAGTTTAACCAAGGCTCAATTACCTTTACGTCCAGGTTAATAACCCGGCTGATGACCCAATCTCAATGAAAGACCTTCACGCGTTCATCTAAATTGGAAAAGAGTGACGTGAGCGTATCCGATTTAAAAGATTCATTAAATAATCCGTTATATAGATTTTTGAATCCGATTATTTTCACAATCTAAAAATCTCTGCATAAATTCTGTTTATGTGAAGAAGAAAAAAAAAACCAACAACAGTCACAATACAAATTAAAAACTAACTTTATTTATTTATTATTAGGAAATTTAATAAATTTAATTCTTCATCTTGCCTTCTGTTCAATAGAGACTGACAATTTAAGACTTGTTAAAAACACAAGCCAAGACAATGCTACTTGTTACGCTCTGACAGGACGTATCGTTATGGCAACAGTGACCCTACGTGCGTACACATTAATGACGAACTTCTGCACTCGGAATAAATCCATTCGTATTGATGATCCTTGTAAAGTTCCATTCCTTTCCGTTGACCTCATCCCGCAAGCTTCTTTTTTATATTTATTGATTTATTTATTGATTGATTGATTGGCGTCATCATCACGCATGCATCCCTGTGTCTGGTACTAATGTTAAAGCATATTATTTTAACAACAAACCAAAAAAATAGTTTTCTTTCCGTTACTTCTCGTCACAGGTTCCGAGTCCTCTAGTAGCGTAGGTTCATCCACCGGCTCTCTCTCTCGCCCCGCCTTGTCGTTACCCGTCCGAGCTGTGCCCGCTCCAAGCAGGCACGTCGGGGCTGGCACCGGTGACCCGGGCCCTCTGTGCCCCGCTGCGAACACTAGCACGTGTCCTGATACTAACCCTAGTGCTAACGCTAACATGAGCTACTACCTCCTTCCTCTGGAGGCCTCGGCCATCCCAGCGGGCAGCGTGCTGCTAAACCCTCAAACAGGTGCGTACCACCTGCCCAGTGTCAGCTGGAGAAGAGGAGGGGCTGGTTTTTTGGGGGGGTTTTTTGTTTGTTTGTTTTTTAAGGTCATCATCTGCGAGAGAAGTACTTAAAGGTGATGTCTGAAAGTCCGGAGTCCACTGTTTATATTCCATCAAGGATTTGTAAATGTGTGCAATTTTGAAAATACATGGCATCACAACACTTTTGGGGGAAATGTTGTGTGAACATGATATTCAGATGTATTTCAGTTTCATACAAGGGTCTCTAAAGCACCTAAAAATACTTCTCGGGTATAAAACGTGTTCTTAAATTAGTATGGGCTGATTTTTGTTTATTTTATTTTATATTTTTCTCATTTTTTTTGTTATATTTAAAAAATATATATATATATTTTTTTTTTACAGACTAAAAAGTTGATGGTCGATTTAGACTTTTGAACATCTTTCCTCGCCTTTTGGGTTTTGTAAACAAACTTTTTCCTGCTAACTCGCACTCACTTTACTGCGTCTATTCGCCTCTTCAACATGTTTCTGGAGACAGCCGTGATCTCGTGGTGTTGCAGTTTAACAGGTTTACGTGGTTTCACAAGTGCTGCGTCATATCAGTTGAAGGTCACTAACGAGAATCCGTTTGCGATTTTGGCAGGTCAGCCGTATGCGAACCCCGACGGCAGCGCTGTGGTCTACAACCCCGCCTTGACGTCGCAGCAGGGAAGAGGGCAGCAGCCCATGGCGCCGCCCCCTCCTCCACCTTCTCATCCCCCACCGCATCAGCCCGCCAATCACATTCTGACCCAGGTATGTCTGTCCGGCATCTCATCCGTCACAACACTAATACCATCTCGTACGTTTCTGAACACGCGTTGATATGAATAATAAAAATAAGTTTTGCTACCTGCTTCCAAAGAATGTTCGACATATTTATTTGGAAATATTAATACATTGCTCATCTTTTGAACACCCTTCTTAAAGATGTATTTTTTTATTTATTTTTTATATATGTATAAAGACAACCTGATCCGTGATCAAAATTGTGCCCCAATTCGTCTTTGTGCGTAATCTTTCACCGAAGTGCAGCCCCTTTTTCCCCGCCTCTAAACGGACTCCAATTTTTTGATTACGTCACGGTAGAATTGCGGCCGGGACCAAAAATATAGAATACCCAATCATTTAATGTCATGTTTGTTGTGTGCAGGAGTCTCGTTTTACTCGTTTCTGCCGGGCAAAGCTCTTTAGATATGGTGACCAATTCTATTGCGATGCATCCTTAAAGTTTTCGGTCAAGAGATATTGTCATATTTAGCGACACAAGTCACAGGCTTCAGCTAACAGGAGGGTGTTTTTTGTTTTCTCCAACTGTGATATGACTTTATTTCATTCAGATAACACTAACGGTAACACTGTGCTCCTAACGGTGTCATCAACCATCTCCTGTTTACTCCGTTACTGCGGTCTTATGCGTTATGCCTTACTATATATATATATATACATATATATATAGATATATATATTTTTGGAATTAATACAAAATGATGCGATCTGACTTTGAGAAATGTGATCTGTTAAATTTCTTCATTTTAGATGGATGATGTAATAAAAACTACATTTAGTTCTGCAGGCCTTCGTATGGCCACTCGTTCGTCGCATTTTTTCCTGTTATGCTGTTTTTTTTTTTTTGGTTTTTTTTTCTTCTATATCGTCTGCTCCATCCCCTTTTCTCTATTTCTTCTCTGCAGCATTGTGGTCAGTGTGTGCAGTACTCAGCGATCTCTTATCCTCCTCCGTTCCTGCCTGTTCCTCTAAACCAACACTACACTGTGGTACTGGTCTCTCTCACCCTGTCTCTCTCACCCTCTGTCTCTCTCACCCTCTGTCTCTCTCACCCTCTGTCTCTCTCACCCTCTGTCTCTCTCACCCCTCTGTCTCTCTCACCCCTCTGTCTCTCTCACCCCTGTCTCTCTCTCACACCTGTCTCTCTCTCTCTGTGTAAAAGTGTCTTCTCACGTTCCTTCTCTGCTCATCTTCACACTTACTTCATCTACCTCTCCCTATCTTTCTCTTTTTACTCTGTTTGTCTGATCATTTTAATTCAACTTCTTTTTACTCCATATATTTGACCTAATGGAAAGTTTCATTGTTGTAACTTGAGCTCAGTGAACTCCCTTTTGTGCTCTGAAAGTTAGCCTTCGCTAGCTAACATGACGCCACCTTCCGAGCAGGGTCTACAGCTTGCCTAGCAACAGGGGTGTATTTAATTTAAAGTTGAGAAGCTGGCATGCGGCAAACTAAACGAGTCGCATGCCTAGCGCAACAGAACTGATGACGTACGATGATGCTGAAGTTGCCTAGCTACAGGCCAATGCTTTAGTAAAGCTTGTAATAATGGATCATTATGAAGAGAGCTGAAAAGCCTCTCGGGCGTTGATCCAGACCGCAGGTTCCTCGGCCTGTGCATATCTTGGCAAATCAATTACCTTTCTCAGCTTGGCAACTGGCATAGCAACAAAGGCGTCTCAGACCCACCTCCAACTGTGATCACAAAAACGGGAATAAAATACGAACCTGATTAAAGGTGAGAGCGTGAATCACAGATTTTAAAGTAACAGTGCTAGCCTACACAGTTGTAGGTGAGTCGGGCTGGAAAGACGGATGAGCGTTCGCTTTTGTATCGTGTAACATGAACACATTTTTCTTTCAGAATGTGAATTAGCTTTGATTAACTGGGTGACTGACTTCCAAATGGGTCCTAATCTGACACCTGCTATGTTTTTATTTGGCCTACAATCCCTTTAACACACTTTCCAACCCATTTAAGTGACAGTAACGTCTCCAGTTTTTCATGTTATAAGACGAATTTTCTATTATTATTATTATCATTGTCATTATCCCAGCCGGCGAACGACCGTCTTTAAAGAATGGGTAAAAACCACTATACATGAAAAGTCAGTCACTACACTGTACTTGAATGCTGCATTTTTAACGATCTATAGCATTTGCCAAATTCTCAATATCACAGTCTTAATATGAAAGACCTTACCATGCGCCAAATAATATCATTTAGAAATGATATCAAAGGTAATACAGCGTTCACATGTGTTAACTCTTTGCGACCCGCAGAAACGTAATGCATTAACGAAAAATTTGGGTTTTTAATCTTTTAATGTTACACTTATAGATAGCGTGCTGATGGTACAGCCGTGGAAGGGTACTTCCTGGTCTGTAGGACAAGGGTATAATGCGGTAGGGTGAAAACAAGGGTCTGTCTTTGGTCGCAAAAGTGGAATTTAAAATTACGACCCGAGGTGGGCGGGTCACAGTTTTCAGATTTGGAGATGAGGGTGAGTGGGGTTCCTCTTTTATCTTTTCTTTGCTGTGCCAGTTGCCGAGGTAAATCATGAAATCGAAATGTGACATTATACCGGTGTAGATAATTATGTCACAAGAATATTACTTCCAGGTCGCATGGGGGAGAAAAAAAACCTCACTTTTTTTCTTTATATAAAAGAACCAAGCGAAAATCAGAAAATAATTTTTTAATTTAATGCTTTTTGAAAATGTGAAGTTGTACCAGCTACTGTGATGTAGCAAAAGCTATGATTTTGGGTTCTATGAATGTCATACTGTGTGAGATGTAAAAAATATATATATTTATTTATTTATTTTTATAAAACCCTATTTGACTCAAATTTGAAGGCGTTAACCCAATGTGAAAAAACGGGTTCCACTTATCAAACTTCTTTAAAAACTAAATGGATAGCTGAGTAGATATTACTGACCTGTAATGAGGTGTTTTACTGAACCAAAACTAGTGCTCATCTTGTATGTGTGTGTGTGTGTGTGTTGCAGCAGGACAGTCTGGGGAGCCAATTTAGCCAGTTGAGCCTGGCATCAGGCGAAGTGCCAGACCCCCAGACGGGTGTCTTTTCCCACTCCATGGTGCTCCAGAACCCGGCACCCACCGGCTACATGTTCCAGCCTGCTCAACACGTCTCAATGCCCACGTACCCGCCGCCCACGCCGGGCATCCAGCAGCAGGGGTACATCCAGCAGCCTGTGCAGCAGGTACCCACACACGGATGACATTCAGCGCACAAGACTGAATATCACACAAAAAATGTCTCTCAATGGCTACGTCCTAAACCGCATTCTATTTTATACTGAATAGTGTTCCACTATGGTAACCTGTGCTAGCACACTATTTTGTCATGTAATGCATCTCTGCATATAACCCATTTCAAAATGAAGGCATAAGCGTACACAACACGTTTCACTCTTCGCACTTGAAACTGATCCCAAGCCCCACCCACGCTTGCTTTTAATGCAGTCATCGAGTCAAGCCGACTACCGCGAGACATAACGGATCGGTTTGGGGATCAAGAACGGTCTCGGGCAGAAAGTGCACACATTAGAAGGACGTAAATGATGTTCGCTAAATCGCTTCACCAAACGGATGACTGCGAAATAAAGACACGGCTAAAACGGCATTAAACTTTTTTTATTCTGAACTGAACCAAGGTCTTGAGGGTTCAGCAAACGTTAGCTAGCAAACCTTTTTGTAAAAAAGTTGATCAGTGGTCTGAGTGTTACCGCTTTCCCTTTGTGTGTGTGTATGCTTGGTAGAGTGTGTGTGTGTGTGTGAGTAAATTAAATGTGTGTGCATGTGTGAGTGTATGCTT
>JAOUQW010000001.1:885953-899937 GCA_028565825.1 Olivaichthys viedmensis
CACCACTGAAGACTGCAGTGCACTGATGAAGTGTGTTCAACATAAATAACACTTCAGTCTACAACTTCACTCTGTCTCCATCAGCAGAAATAAACAGTAATACAAACACACACTTTGCTTCACTCAGTGAATCTTTTACTAAATGAAGTAGCTGCTAGTCCAGTTAGCTAACGTTACCATGGATATGACCAGGATGGTGTGTGTATGGCCCACGTCATTTCTGTCCTTTATATGTGATAAAGTTGGAGTTATTTGGTGCTTAAATGACTGTAACAGGTCTAAAGTTCATATAAAGTCACAACAGTGTGAAAAAAACCCCAACCAGAATCCATCCTGATACAGACAGAAATAGAGGGATGAATCTTCCAAATGCCTTTTTCTTTCACATATATAATAAAAAAGTATGTTGTGTCTTTTTGTCCTTATTGTTATTTTATGACTATAAAAGTTATTTTAATACTTACGCTAGCGTTAATGTTTAGAATCACCTGTCATATTTCATGAACAGTCATTATTCTGTTCACTAAACTCTTATACGGTGTAGTAGATCTAATATATCTAATATAAACCACACACCTAAAGCTCTTTTTAGAGGTTTTGTTTGGTATTTAAAGTATTGTGGGAAAAGGTTATTTAAAAGTCATTTAAAACATTAAATAATGAATTAAAAAATTTTATGATGAAGGAGAAATGACTATACATAGATAATTCCAGTATATTGTTTTAAAAAAAAAATACATTCTGGGTATTAATGTTTATATTCACTCTTGATGCTATAAACCTTTCATCGTCATTTTGGAGTCATCATTCTGGACATATGATGTTTTACAGCTTTCTACAAATGATTTGAAACCTAAAGTGCATAAACACTAGAATCATATTACAATCATTTTATAGATGATCTGAAACTAAATGGAGTTTTTATCACTGATAACATTTATTCCAAACCTTTGAACGCTAGTGTAGGTACAAATAATATTGTCACGCGCGCAGCTGAGCGGCCGTCCCGGACGCCGTTGAAGGCGTGGATGAGCTCCCTGACGCCGGAGGAGGTGTGGCAGAGTTCCCGGACGCGCGGAGGGTGGCCCCCGGGTCTCCTCCTCTGCCCTACCGCCGGACCCCAGTGAGGACGACCCCATGGCGACGGCAGTCACGCGCTTGTGTTTATGTTTGCTTGTCCCTGTCACGTGAGTCATGTTAAATGTTCCCAGCTGTTCCTTGTTTGTCCTTTGATTCCTAAGTGTTTAAATACCCGCTTGTTTCCGTCCTGTGGTGTGTTCTGTTTTGTGTGTTTAACACGCCTGTCGCGCGTGCCTGATTTTTGCTTCGACCTGCCTATGTTCAAATAAATAAGAATGTATAAAAGAAAGAAGAAGAGCCTCGTGCTTGTGTCCACACCCCCAAACCCGATCGTGACAGAGGCAAGTGAAGGTCCCATTCGTGTTGATTATGGCTAGTAAGGCCAGTTTGTTCAATAGGGTTTGTCTGCAGACTTCAAACCATATAAGCGTCTTTGAGTTCATATATGAAAATGAGAGAGGCCCTGTGTGAGCGTGCTTTGAAGGCCCATAGATGTTAATGTGAGCAAATCTTCAAGTTAACATAAGCTAACTTGACAGGATATCTGAGAGAACCTCTTCAATCACAAAAATACTTTTAAGCGCTGTGTGCCTTTTCAATTATTTGAAGGCCACGTCTGAGTTTTTATGGACTTAGAGGCAAGCCCAGTTGTCCCACTCAAAGACACACCCACCTCTCTGTCGTCTGTAGACAGACCCTCCTCAGTTGGGTGGTCAGTGTGTGGTTAGCCCAACCCTGTGGATGCAGGGTTTTGTTTAGATGTCTGGGGAGCTTCTGCCATGACATGTAAATCTGTTCTGTCTGTTGTGTGACAAGTGTGCAGCAAAAATGTGTCCCCAGATCAGTTTAGTGAAACTCTCTCCCAATTCTGTAGGGAAAGAAGAACACAGTTGACATTCTACAGCCATTCACAATGCTGAAGCAACTGCTGTCAATGAGACCATGGATTGCTGGCCTGAAGGATTGCAGGAAGTGGCAACAGTAGTGGACAACCTTAAGTAGAGAATGGTAACACACTCTAATCAGAATCCCATATGTAGAAGTCTACAAGTAGCAATTTATTCCAATTTCTACAAAAAAATGCAGAGTACTTATTTGCTCAGAGCTAATATGGTGTTTTATATAAGGAAGAAAGTAACGGCCCTAGAACAGAGTCTTGTGGTCTTTGGTATCAAAAGCTGCTCTAATATTAAGTAATACTGTCACGCGCGCGGCTGAGCGTGGGATATAGCGTGGCGGTCGTCGCCATTGCAACGGCCGCCATGCACTTGTGTTTTGTTTCCTTGTCTGTGACACGTGAATTATGTTAAATGTTCCCAGCTGTTCCTCGTCTGTCTTTCCTTGATTTCTAAGTGTTTAAATACCCGCTTGTTTCCGTCCTGTGCTGTCTCCTGTTGTTTGTGTGTTTATCACGCCTGTTGCGGCGTGTGTTGGTTGAACCTGTATTAAAAATGAAGTTAAAACGTACTAAGAAGAGCCTCGCGCTTGTGTCCTCGCACTGGCAAAGACATACCGTGACAATACCAGAATGTTAACTATAAAACCTCATCATAGCTTATAACGTGACACCTAAGCATTAGTTTCATTGGTGTCATCTTAAATGATTTCAGACACATAATAAAATACAGTGCATTTAGACTTACTCTAAAATGGATTCAATTATTTATTTTCTTAATAATCTGCAAAGAAATACTCCATACTTAAAAAGCATAAACTATTTTTTGCAAAGTTTTTGTACATTTATTACAAATAAAAAAAATGAAAATATCACACTAAGTACATTTTACTCAGTACTTTGTTGCAGCTTCCTTGGCAGTGATTACAGCCTTGAGTCTTCTTGGGTGTGATGACACAAGCATGGCACACCTGGGATTGAGGATCTCCTCCCGTTCCTCTCTTCAAAGCCTTTCAAGCTATGTCAGGTTGTATAGAGTGCATCTCTGTACCGCTATTTTCAGGTCTTTCCAGAGATGCTCAATCCGGTTCAAGCCCAATCTCTGGCTGGACCACTCAAGGACATTTACAGACTTGTCTCCTGCATTGTCTTGGGTGTGTGTTTGTGTTGGGAGGTTAACCCTCTCCTAAATTTAAGGTCCTAAGCGCTCTTGAGCAGGTTTTCTTGAGCAAGCTTCTTGTTCTGTTCTTTGATCAGTTAATCTTTCCCTCGATCCTGACAAGCTTCCCACTCCCTGTTGCTGAAAAACATCCCCATGGGTCTTTTACTGAGGAGTGGCTTCTGTCTGGTTGCTCTACCATAAAGGCCAGATTGGTGGAGTGCTGCAGAGATGGTAGTTCTTCTGGAAGGTTCTCTTATCTCCAGACAATACCTCTGGAGTGCCATCAGAGGTCACCTCCCTGGCCAAAGCCCTTCTTCTCCGTTTGTTCAGTTTGGCTTGGCAGCCAACTCTAGAGAGTCTCAGTGGTTTAAACGTCTTCCATTTGGAAATTATGGAAAAGCCACTCTCTTCGGGACCTTCAATGCTGCAGAAAGTGTTTGTTAACCTTCCCTAGAGCTGAACCTCATCAAGTATATAATGTTAGTGTGCTATCCTTTTTGTGAAATATATTGGTTGTTTGCTGTGAAGTATCCCTTATGCTGTGCTATTTTGGTCATTTAAATAAACTAGAAGAATGACTATCATATAAATTTATTTTTAGTACATTTCTAATATACTCAAAGTGCAATAGTAATGCAATCGTAATACTTATAAAATATATTTAAATTTCACTATAAGTAAATGTGCATCATGGATTAAAATACATATACTGTAGTATATTTAAATTCTACCTAAGTATGTTTAAAATAGTTCAATTTTAGCACAGTTAAGTACACATAATTCTAGAAACGGGAGAGCCACACAGAGAAGGTATCTCTCCTGAAGCTCCTCTCCTCTGCTATCCAGTCTTCAGAGGCTGTGATCTGATACTAAATTCTGAACCTTTACATGATCTGCAGTGAACCCAACAGTGGACTCACCTTTCTACACCACCTAGAGTGGAATAGAGACCAGCTATTTAAAGACACAAGGAAACTGACACCTTTAATTGTGATTGGGTTTATTTGGATTTAAACTTTACTCATTTCTGATGTATGCATAAGCTTGATGCAAATGAAGCATATTTGAGTTTTGTAATATAATGAGCTGTTTTCCAAAGTATGAAAAAATTCAGTGTCTATGACACCATTGGGACAATGATTTACCAAAGAGGTGGCAACTGGACGCTTTTAATGTTGCGCTGGTGACTTCGGCTGAATGAAGCTCTTACGTCAGTGGCCTGAGAATTCTCCCTATGTGGGATCACCCGCCACAGATCCCCTTTCACCGCTCTGGAATTCAGATGAGTTCATGGAATGAGAAACCCCCTATTTTTCTCACCCGATAAAAGACATGGCGCTTAAAAGAGTTAACGCGATGAAGGTGGTGAGATGACAATGGTCATCATTTAGGAGAGGCATGGCTGACAAATGCCAGCGATGGAGGAGTTTGTGTGTTTGTATAAGAGGGTGATCATAAATTTATTTGAGGCTGGTGACAGATTTGCTGAAAGGGGTTTGGACTGTGGAGAAATTGTTGATAGATTAAATACTGATCTCAGAAAAAAACCTTGAGTGATGGTTGTGATTAAGAAAATGATGAGGCATGGATTAGCTTTAGGTTTTATTTGCTCCATTGTCTGCTCCTGGGAGTATGTTCCATTCATAAATCTCAATACACTGCCTGATGACAGTGCTCACCTTTTTATAACGTTTGTGATATTTCTATATCCACTGTCAACTATGTTTATAGGCATAGAATCTTGATTCTATCCACACTATCAATATACAGAGAGAGATGCACAGCAAATTATGCAATATTAAATAAGAAGGAGAAAAATACTAACTGAAAATTGTCATCACCCATCTCCAATGTTTGCAGATGTCTGGCAGTAATAGACAGCACATTTGTACTGACTTCATTGGCGTGTGTGTGTGTGTGTGTGTGTGTGTGTGTTTGGCTTCTACTTTATCCTGTCTCCTCTTTGCCACTGTCCTGCCATGAATCACTCATCTGCTGTTAATCTCAGATTGGCCTGATGTTTGGGATCTGATTACACAGCTCTCCCTCCCATTTCACACTCACACACTCACACACTCACACACACACACACACACACACACACACACACTGACTCTGACCTAGGAAAGGATGAAAGAGGAGACGGACACATTGTTGGATGAGTCAGGGAAGAGGGGGTCTCAGAGGGGATCCCATGTTTGTTTGATTCCCTTTTTTTGCTCTGTGCTCTATGTTCCCTCTCTCCTTCCATCCCCCAATCTCTGTTCCTCCTTTTCAACTCTTTCGAAAAAGGTCAGAACTACAGCATGCACACTCTGTCCTCTCTTGCCTCTGTCCTTTATATTCTCCAAAATGTATTTATTTATCTATCTCAGACTGGGATTTCTCTACTGTTATGGTCATAGTACACTGACTCTACCATTTTAGATATAAAATGATATAACCTGGTCCTTACTCATCGATTCTTCTGAAACACATCCTCCCTGATCAACTTCAACCTCAACCAGCACTAGCAGACATTTAGTGGGTATTGCATGGCTTTTCTGTGCATTGCATGACCTTAGGGTGATGCCTCATTTTGCTCATATGAATAGATAAAACTCTACTCCATCACACAGACAGTCATTATATCAGTGCCCATCATATGTACTGTATACTGACGTGTGTGAATGGCTCAGACTGTTTAATGACAAACATCAATTAAATGAGTAGCCTGCATTGAAGCACAGCCTTATATGGCCCTTATCGTTCCACAGGCTTGAACTTATCACACTAATGATGGCAGAACAAACAGAAAAGCACAGGCAGGTGTGTTTGTGATACAGAGAGAAAAATACTGTGTGTATATGTTTTTGTATTCTCCGGTTGCTTAGAAGTGGATTGGGAGGCCAGGTTCCTCTATTGGGATTTCATGAGATGTTGTTCTGTTCCTGTGTCTGTGTTTCTCCCTAAGAGGTCAGGGCTCTCATCGCTTTTTATTGGGCATTTGCCATGCTTATATTTAAATAGTGCCTCTGCTTTGGCACAGACATAGGCATTTCTGGCACAGATCCTTTCTGTGTCAGCCCACCTCCTGCTCAAAGCAAATGTTTTCCTCTTCGTAGATGCTTCTGAAAGCAGATACTGCAATTGCCTCTTGTTGTTTTTAAATCATGAAATGCATGTTGTTAATTGCTCTGTGCCAGCTCCCCTGTGTGCTCCAACTCATAATGGGAATGCCTGAGAATATGAATGTTTTTTCTCTCTCTCTCTCTGTCTTTTTCTCTCAAGAGAGAACAAGTGTGTAAAATTTTGAATGTTTGCAGGTGTGAAACTGCAAAAATGGCTGGTGTGTCATTATCTGGTGGATAAATGTTACCTCTGATCATGGTCAAGGCTTGGTTACCATTTTATTTAACCTTTTTTTTCTGAATGCTATCAAGGCTAGATCTTCCACCTGCGTGTGTTTGCATAAACATTTGCATACGTTTAGTATGTACTTGTATTTATAAGCATACAGTATGTGGGCTTTACGTATTGCCTGAGAAATCTTAATGAAACACCTTAAGCAAAAAACCCAACATATGTACACACAAATTAGCTGTTGTCTTAGGGAAAACAAATATTTTGAACTAGTAAAAATGTTTCCTCAAAGATTTTTTGGAGGATTCCCCCAAAGGGACAAACTGAAGAACCCTTTAGGGTGCTAGAGGAAACCTTTTTTTCTAAGAGTGTACAGTACCATAAACTAATTTGTTTTTGCCTCGGATGAGGGAATCAATTATGTACAAGTTATTTTTTTGCTGCCTGTTGGGTCTAGAGCACTGGCTTACCTTTGCAACTCTTCCCCCATAATGCATTGAAATCCTCCCAGGCAGAGAGCCTACACAGTGATACACTACACCAAAACTTCAAGATGAGTTTCTAAGGCTTGGGTTCTCTTTTAATGAAGGTGCCAAAGCAACCATGGAACAACTATAGAGCAGGCAAACCTAAACATTTTTACAGTATTGACAATATTTCCTGGACAACTAATGCCACTTCAGTGCAACCAGACTTGCCATTGGGAAAGAACAATGAATGAATTTCAATCAAATAACCACCACGGTGTCACTTACAGTATTCCACTCCAGTGCACATGGAAACAGTACAAGAGATCATTGACAAAACACATGACAGCTAAAATTGTTGAGACTTGCAAAAATGTAACTTAAGTGATACGGTATGCTATGGAATAGCTTTTGGGACTTTTGGGACTCAGACACAGTCTCAATCTTTAAGTCTAGGCTGAAAACCTATTTTAGTCAGGCATTTTGCTAAATCGCTTTCTTAGGTGTAGATCTGGGGGTTCATGGGCATAGAGAGTTTTGGTAAACTGTTTTGATGCTGTCGCCCCCATTTTCTCACGCGATCACTCAGCTTTGTTGACGGTGGAGTGGCGGGATGCTGATGCCTGTGTTACCTTCTGGCTCTCCCTTTTAGTTATGCTGTCATAGCTAGACCTGCTGGAGTCCCCGCTTGCATCACATCCTACACACTTTTATGCCACTGTATGCTCCTTCGCTACCTGATAGAGCATGTATTAAATTTGCGGAAGCCCGTTTCCACCAGTTGAAGAAATGGCCCCAAAATGACTGTAGCAACAGGCGTAAAATTAATAAAAAGTTTCTGTCTTGGCCTCTCCTTCTGCATGACCCTTTAAGATAAGTCCAAAAATTTGATAAAATAATAATTAAATGAGTAAAACCCTGAGGCCTACTTCAGTCTTGCTAAATCGCACAGTTAGTGGATTTCTATGGTGGAAAGAAAAATTATCATGAATGACTGATGTGTTAACCTCTAAAAATAAAAATTTCAATGAAAACATTTAGTTTATGCCTAGTATGAGTAATAAGCCTATGTCATCAAATTCAGTATTCATTTTTAATTTTAATTTAAAAGCTTAAACAACTCCCACTCGCTTTCTTCTTGATCACTAACCTCCATCAGACCGCCGTCAGCCCTGTCAGTCTCCTTCAGCTTCTCTCTCTCCCTCTCCTTGCCTGTGTTTAGTAACACGTTATTGTTTATTAAACTCAGATTTACAAGAACTCAAGGCTTAATGAGAGATCAATCAGTTCAATAGTTTGAACTGGGAAAATCTTCTCACCAGACAGGCCTTCAGCAGAGCTGTCGCCTCTCTTTAATAAATTCCGTCTATCTATCTACAGGTTGAGGAATTGAGGGATATAAAATTGTGTTATGATCAACGCTATGTGACCTTTTCAATGATATTAACTTATTGTAAACAACAGTCTATTGCTACTGATGTGATTGTTTTGAAATACTGAAGAGATATATAAAAGCAAAGAATATAAAGAGGTGTCAATAACATTATTTTTTTCTATTTCGCTTGTTCACACTCCCCACTTAGGCAAATTTTTTTTGCTAACGGCTAAACACAACAGCATAATCACACACAAAAAAGTCATGGACATTGAAAACAATAACAGATGCCATAAATAAATATACAGATTGGGTAGAACAATGAACACATAAAAAGAAAAGAAAAAAAACAGCCTATTGAGCAAGGAATATCAGCTTGAAAAACACATCCCACCAACATGACTACCTTTACTTTTAGTGATATCATTGATGAGATTAGGACCACTTAAATCCCTAACTTCACTGTCTAAAAGCCTGCCTTCTGTACAATTGTGATGAACTAGCTAATGGTTAAAACAGTTACCATAGAACATCTAGTCATTAATTTTACACAAGGTCTTTTCACATTTACATCCAGAAGGTTATGACCAACTTAACTTACCTCCAAGTGTAAGGCCTGTTGGTGCAACCAGAACCCGGAAGAACGTAAGCCGGGGATGCAGAACACTAGCAACCTTGGCTCATGTGCATTTGGAGCTGGATTAAAATGTAAATGTGGACTTGTTTGTGGGCTCTGTGGCCTTTTTATCCCATTTCCATCCCAATTTTCTTACTGTCTTCCCCTCTCTGCCAACTGTTTTCTCTTGCTGTTGTGTCATTCATAGCCATGGTTATTTCTTGCCTGTTTCATTTACTTCTGATCTTCCCTTTCATCTCTTTTACTCATTCACCCTCTTCTGTTACCTCCCCAACCTACTTCTCTTCCATCTCCATCTTTTACCTTTTGCCTCTACCTTTACTAGGTTATTAGTTTAAGGGTCAGCCTGCATTAATTCTACAGGGGGTGTGATAGGGCAGACAGACATGTATTAATAGCATCAGAGTCAGACAGTTTCATTGGGGTTTAATTGGGCCACTGTTGCCAGATCATCACAAAGCCCTTCCTTGGTCATGGTTACCTTGCTGCATCAGCTTTTGTTTCTCCATAACTGCAATGCTTGGGTAACCTAATTTGCCACTCTATACATGTCATTTTAAACATTTATTGTGCTTTATGCCAAATGACTAAAAGGACCGAGGATGGCTGGTGTATAAATGTGCAACAAAGCTGTACTGCAGATTCAAGTCCACACCTGAAAGATGGAAACAAATGCTGGAATTGTTTCACAAAGACAAATCTTAGTAATCAGTTTTGCACAGTGCAGCCAACTCATCTGTGTTGTACTCTTTTATACATCTGTATTCTGAATTTGTTTTCTCTGATGTTAAACATCCCCATACAGTATTTACATTTATTTACATTTATTTAGCAGACGCCCTTATCCAGAGCGTTTTATAGAAGTGCTTTGTAGTCTCTATCGAAAAAACCTATCCTCACGCTAGCACAAATAGGCTATGGTCTACGGAATACCATAAAGCTAAAACCCTGTTAGAGAGGAGTTAGTAAGAGAGTTAGTACAAGGAAAACAGAGAACGAGTAGGCTTTTTCCTCTTTTTGTGAAAATGAAATGTAGCATTTAATTGGTGGTTAAAAGCTTTCATGGCTAATAAGAAGTAAAAGCCAGCCTTGCATTAATGGAACAAATTGGAGGACCAGTGCTGGTTATAATGCCAAAGAAGGTTAAAAAGGTGGAGTACCCAAATGGCCAGTGGAGGCTCAGTCGTTAGGGTTCTATGCCAGAGACTGGAAGGTGATGATTTTAAATCCCAAGACTGCCAGTGAGCCATTGTTGAGTACTTGAGCAATTCAATTGTATTTAGAGATATTGTCACAAAGCAGCTTTACAGAAATCCGGATGTAGATCTAGATCCCTCATGAGCGGGAAAAGGTGAAAGTGGTAAGGAAAAACTGAGTAAGAAACCTTGAGAGGAACCAGCCTCAAAAGGGAACCCGTCCTCTTCTGGGTGACTCTGGATAGTGGGATTTTGATAATAAAACAGGCATGATATTGCTATTGTGGACATTTCAAAATATATGGTTGATGACATGGTGGACGGAAGTGTTCCTTTAGCTCAGGAATCATTTTACAAGTTGAGTTAACTGCCTGTCTCGTAACTCACATTCATATTACAGTTTGGATTAACAGTCATATTTGTGTCATATTAAGAGATTTCCCGTGGTTATAAATTAACTAGCTAACATAGCCTGCTTGGTAGGTCTTTGATACTATTTTTTGATACTGTTTAAGAAAGATGTGTTGAATCCTATATTGTAGACCATGATAAAAGGTTTGACATTTTTTGAAAACCTATCAACAAATAACTATAACCAACAAAGTAAACGACAAAGCATATGAATCCAACCTGGAAGTGAAAGATGCCAGCATAGTTATCGATGAAGCTCTGGTCAGCAGGAACCACACGCCCCAGAATTTCATTGTCCAGAGTCAAAGAGGCAATGGCTGCCATTAGCCAACAGTCACCTAGAAGGGTCAAAGGTCATGTGGCAGAACCAGGTAAATTGAAATCAGCCACCGCACAACTTTGTCTAGGGAATTTTAGGCATGCAGGATGGAAACTCAGTATTACTATGTATATAGATTGTTGTGTGCATTTTAAACTTCTCTTTGCATATGTACCCTATGGAAACTAACCAATGCCTTCTAATAGGCAATAGTTTGTGCTTAAGGATTGTCTTTAGTTTTTCATGTAAGATTTTAGAATAACCACAAAGTCACTATTTCATATCAGACTGTTTATTTCCGTGTTAGAACCTGGCACTTGCAACTAAAAACTGATGCCAGCAATGAATCATGTTCTGAGTCGTGTACCACCTGACTATGTACCCAGTGACTCACTTCAGATAAAAGAGAGTTAATGAGAAATTATTTTGTGCAGGTTGTGTAGCAGATACAAATCCTTTGTTTGGACGTAAAGTGGGTAAACATGCGGCTAACACAGTTACCAGCCATATTGCATGTGTGTGTGTTGTGTACAGTAAAACCAGTCTTAACACATATATACGGTTTCTTTTTCATGCTGGTGATCAGCAGAGTGAGTCAGAAATTTAACCCTGCCCGATAACATATCACCCATCTGACACCCACAGAGTTAAAATGATAAATAATGCATGCAACGTTTTGATTGATTACAGTATACATTACACTCAGGCGTGGCACCGACACTCCAACCATTCTGAAACATTTGGCAACTTAGGTTCAGGTTGAAGAGTTTAAATTTTTAAGGTATTCAGCTCACCCAAAGCTCCCTGACGGATGTCAGTTCTCGTAGCGCCATCGCAAATGAACTGAGGGTTTGAGCACAGCTCCTTAAAAACACCACAGGGACACAAAAGAGGATTTTTAAAAAAGAATTATCATCAATATAAGCATTTAGTGTCATGCGAGCTGCAACAGTTTGCCTCCACATTTGCTCTAATTTGTCAGTGCCTGTTATTAATAATTAGTAGATTAATTTAGTCCAATATTTCTATTGAAACTGCATAGGAAGAATATACAATGTGATACCTTGGTGTTGTCTAGTATCACACTATTTTATCAATATTGCCCAATATGAAAAACAGTAACTGCAGTGTATATCAGTAATAAATTTAGAGGTTGGAAAAAAAGGCTAAAAGAACTTGAATTATTTCTTATCTAATTTTGTATATCACTAAAAAAAAATTAAAAACCTAGCTATGCTTTGATCATACATCATCAACATTTTCTATTCTCCACCACATAGGAAAATCAACCCTGTCTAATGTGCATCTGGAAAAGGCCCCCAAAGGGACTGATTATCCATCACGTATTAACATACGTTGCTAGAACCCTTACCTTGGGCCTTTTCCACTCCACCCCCATGGTCTTGGAGGAGTAGCGGCCCAGCTGGTTGTAGCCAAGGGAGCTAGATTCTGCGGGGAACGTGGGGTCACAGAAGAGGCTACCACGTTCCATGCATTCACGCCGCAGCTTCTCAAAGTCCTGGTTATTGAAAGGAATGGCATTGTCATTGCGGCCTAGTCCTTCCTCTTTGTCCTTCTTCTTGGCCAGCAAGTTAGCTATGTTGGACATCTTGACACAGGCTTGATCTCAGGTGCGTGTGGTTCTTTGTGTGTGTGTGTGTGTGAAAGAGTGTTTGCTCCACTGTGCAGATTGTCAGAGCTTATACTGAGGTGTTGAAGGGTGGAGGGTGGAGTATGGAGGAGGGGGTGTGGCACTTTATTGTTTACCTGTCTGCAGGTCGTCTGCCATCTGGTGGATGAATTGAATGACTATAAAGGATAAAGGTCAGGTCTTGGATCTCTGTAAGATTGATGAAGCATAGGAATTTGGAGCAGAGCAACAGATGTTGTCTGTTCCACCATTGGACTAATTTATCTCATAGATAATTAAAATTTCCAATGTGAGCACCAGCCTTGGCCGGTTGAACCAAGTATTTTGAAGCATCTTGAGGACTGCTGTTGCCTACTCCTTCTCTGTAGATACCAGATAACTGATAAACGCCAACGTGTGAGTCATTAAATGAAGTGTTTTCGTCCATGGTGCAATTATTGAATATGGGATCTTGTGAAAAAACTTAAGAACGTCGGTAAGCTTTTCTTAATCCACCGCACCGCACATCAAAACAAACATCCCAAATATTGTGGTACAACACAATAGTTCTTTCAAGACAGAAAACTAAGAAATACTCTACTAAGAAATAGTCTAATAAAACATCTATATGGCTATACAGAGGTCAGCCTTAATTCCATTGTGGATATACAGTAATTGCTTTATTGCACCGAGACCAAAATGAATAATTCCTATGCAAAGTAAGCCAACCTGTTTTGCATGCTACTTTGAATATGACTCACACTGAGGCTGTCACATACACTGTGCGCGTGACCTAACGGGTGGTTGCCATGGCGACGGCCGCCACGTTTGTTCGTCATTAGTAAGTGTTTAAAAGTCCTCCTTGTTTTCATCCAGTTTGTGCTTGATTGTTTCTGTCACGATGTGGACGGAACAAGGATGGACACAAGCGCAAAGCCGTTTTTTAAACATTTATTTCTAAACTTAACATTGAACAAACATTAAACGAACGCAGCGCACACTGACACCATGACAAACATGGCGGCTGTCGCCATGGCAACCACCCGCTAGGTCACGCGCACAGCCGTGCATGTGACAGAGTCCCCCCACAAGGGCGCACATAAGCACACAAAGGGGGGGTTAAGGGGGCCCGGGCCCGTGGGGCCAATGTCCATGTCCAGAGGACCATACGGCGGCCTGCCCCATGCCGAGGACCGACCACACTCCGTGCCGCCAGGGAGCGGAGGCCGGATGCCGCTCGTCGTTGTCCCCAAAGCCCAGGGGCGGAGCGACCACGCCTCTGCTGTGTTTCCGGACACCCGGGGGCCACACATCGCGGTGTCGGGAGGCTGAGTGGTGTCGCCTTCCATGAAGCCCGGGGGCGGAACGGTGATGGCCACAGCATAAACCCCTGTTGGTGCTCCCCTCGAGATGGCGAGCTCCCGGAAGAGCTCCACCAGTTGGTCCATGTCTGCATCAGACACCCGGGGG
>JAOUQW010000001.1:923950-934403 GCA_028565825.1 Olivaichthys viedmensis
CACTAAACCCTTCTACAATGTAGTAGATCTAATATATAGAATATAAACCAGACACAAGGTATTTTTAGAGGTTTTGTTTGGTATTTAAAGTATTTTGGAAAAAGAAAAAGTTGTTTAAAAGTCAATTAAAAAGTGAAATGATAACAATGTAATGGTAAAGGAGAAATGACTGTACAGAGATAATTACAGTATATTATTTAAGTCTCCACTTCAACAGTTGATCACCGCTTTCCAAAAAATTTATTTATAATTTTAATACCCTTTTAACACTGTTATGAGCGTGTATGTGTTCCCGTTTGAATGAAATATATGGCGTCATGATAGTTTAAAAACATTGCTGAAATATTGTGTGAATGGGATCTTTATATATATTTCAATTTAAGGAGCTAAAATTGAATTTTCCCCAATTTTAAATGATGAATGAATGAATATGTGTCATCTAAGTAAAATTATGTACGAAATTATGTACGAGATAAAATAAAAACAATGCTCAGAAGTGGCCTCTGACTTTTTTTGCATTGTAGTGTAACAATACACTGAGGCCCTGATTTACTAAGATCCCAAAGTTGGGGGTGGAAACAATATTTAAAGGAGGTTTTTGCGTTTGCTAATTGCTCTCGATAGCCGGGGCGAGTTCGGATTTGTCAAAGAGACTCCCGGAAAACTGAAACTAACCATACGCCTGCGTAATTACACGTCAAGTCTAACGCCGATTAAACTGTTCAGAGTATGATGGAAATGCAAAATAGACATTAGTGTGTGACCTGTTCATGAGGTAAATGTGAATGAAAACCTTTTTACAGGCTTTTCAAATGCTGAATATAAAAACCAATTTTGCCGCAGTAGTGTTAAGTCATAATTTCGAGAAACTAATGTAAAATAATAGTGTTATTTTTTTCTTCAAATGCCATTTTGCGCAACCCTGTTAGTAAATCAGCTTGCATGTTTTTTGCGGATTGTTTTCAAGTTTACACACATTTTTACACACAGACCTTTAATAAATCAGGGCCTAAATCAGCAATAGGGAAATGTTATAATGCTCACTCATATTTCTATATTTCTATATTTTAGAGAGCTGGATGATGAGGTGTCATTCACTCTGGATGAAGAGGTAAGCACTCACTCTTAATAGCTCTGTTAAAGCTACACTCAGATATTTTGGAATCGGAGTCATCTTTGGGCCGTTAAGGCCACCGTAGACCAGGCGAATTGTGACGACACCAAGTTAGATGTCTTGTGATGACTGAATAAGATTTTAGTCACCCAGCAGGTTTTAGAAAGCCTGCTGTTTACCCCAACACACAGTATTGGTTTGCTGAATAATAACTGCTCATGATTATTATTAATAATAATAATAATAAGAAGAAGAAGAAGATGAAGAAGAAGTCAAATGTATATACACTACCAGTCAAAAGTAGTGTATATACATTTTCATAGAAGGGTTTTCTTAATTTTTTACTATTTTCTACTAGTTTAGAATTATAATGAAGACATTAACACCAGGAAATAACACGTATGGAATTATGCAGTGACCAAGAAAAGTGTTCAAACTAGTTTCTATGTGAAATAGTTAACAGTGTTCCTGATGAAGCTTTGCACACTCTCACCCTCTTCTCAACCAGCTTCATGAGGGAGCTTCACCCAGGAGCCTTTTCTTAAACTCCCCTAATAGGCCGAGCGACTCGTTGTTCGGCTTCTCCTAACGCTCTAAATCATAAACTACTCGTTTGGGGAAACAATTTAATTTGAAGTAAAAACTACTTATTAAAAAACACATTTTGATTCAGAAATAAAATGTATACATGGGCATTAACTTAACTATTTACATTTTTCTTAGAAACACATTTCAATCATACGTCTTTATCAAAATGCCTTTAAGACAATGAAAACTATTCAATCTAGTGTCCAAACTTTTGGTGGTGTAGTTTAAGGAAAAAGAGTAATCACAAAAGTAATACAAGCAACCCAAGATGTAACTACAGTGGATATAAAAAGTCTACACACCCTTACAGAAATTGCAGGTTTTGACGTATGACTAATGACTAAATAGATCATTATTAGGAGAAAAACTGTTGAAATAAAAAATTTAATAAAAAAAAACGACAACACCCTGCTTGCAAGGTGGGATACTTTGTGGAAGCACAAGTCTCTATCAACTTTGCACACCTGGACTTTTTTTTGGTTTTTGTTTTTTTGTGTGAATTTTGCTGGTTGCAAGGACACATTAAAGATCTTGACTTCTGGCTTTACATCACAAAAACCTGAAATTTCAATAAGGGTGTATACTTATTTATAAGAGACTAGGGAGACTTTAAGACTGACTTTATAAGACTTTTTATATTTACAATAGCGTTTTCTAACATTGCTAGCAGACCTACAAGCTGCCTGTCAGGTCGCTTTACGTTAGTTAGCTAGATTTAAACATGGGAGGGACTTTTGTTGATTGACGAACAAACACGAATACCAAATACAATGTTAGAAGGACAATGTTAGTTATGTGACATTCAAGTGAAGCGTCCAATATCATGTGTGTTGAATAATGAGGTATACACTGCAGTATAACAATATATGCGTACCGTCTCAGTGTGAACAGTTATCGTTGCTCAGTTGTCGATACACACTTAACATGTGTTGTCTGGGTTTCATTTGTGGGCTGTTCATATTTAACAGCTCATTTTTTCCCACCGTATTTTATTGGTCTCTTTAGCAATAACATATTACGAACATGAATCCAGTAGACTATTACTTAGGTTATAAAACATATCACGATATTTAACCCACACAATATTGTTGATTCTTCCTTTTTTGTTTTTCTATTGTTACTTGGCACTTACAGGCACCTTCATGTGTGTTGTGGGTGTTTGACTTTAATTCACTTGTCTAGGAGGAGGTCACCGAGCAAGATATTGACTCCTCGTTCCGAACCATGTTTGCTCAGCTTTCTGGAGAGGTAAGAGTGTTATAGTGTGTGTTATTGGTCCGTGTGTGTGTTTGCGTGTGTGTGTGTTTGTCTGTTTGTGTGTGTGTGTGTCCGTGTGTGTGTGTGTGTCCTCGCTGCTATTACCACCGGGGTTTTTACAGATGCTTGATAGTCTTAAAACTACTTGATTTCTAAAGTTGTGTTTTAGAAAGCTTTGAAATGTGCTTAATTTGAAATAAATGACTGGAAAATGCATGATTTTTCCCCTGATGCACGAACTAAATAACATTCAGTAGAAAACAAAAGCAATTCCATCGTTTCATTATTTTGCAATTAGTTAAGGATGTTAGCAGTTAGCACTGGCCGCCTTTCTACGCGTATCACTACCTGCACGTTACTTAACTTTTTTTTTTTCCAGTTCCAGTTCGAAATTCAGCTTCTGCCTTTTCTTTAAGCCAAAGTCATGTGATGTATGTTATGCTGAAAATAGTCCAATTATGCACCTTAAAAGTGCTGGGAAAAGACTTTGTATTGTATGTACCACACTCTTTTCTCACTCTGTAGGATATGGAGATATCGGTCCATGAGCTAAGGAGCATCCTGAACAGAGTGGTGTCTAAACGTAAGCTTATATTACTACTATTTCCAGACCTTTGTGTGTGTGTGTGTGTGTGTGTGTGTGTGTGTCAATGTGAATGTGAATGAGAGTGTCAATTGTTGTTCTGCATTATTTTTAGACCGGGACCTCAAGACGGACGGGTTCAGCTTGGAGGCGTGCAGATGTATGCTGACCCTCATGGACGTATCCTTCCTCGTCTCTGACTACAACAGCTCTGTGCTTGAGTATACTGTATGTATACAGGGGTTGCCAGTTGCCGACATTGTAGGTACACTTATTGGTGATTTTATCAATACACCCACCACATATGTGCACTTTATAGGACTACAATTACTGACTGTAGCCCATCTGTTGCTCTGCACAATTTGTCTTCCCCCTCCACCTTGTCCATCAGTGGAAAGGGACCACCATAGGGACCACTAGATATTATTTGGGTGGTGGTACATTCTCAGCACAGCAGTGACGCTGAAATGGTAGTGTGTGTAGCGCTGGTATGAATGTATATTATAATAATAATAACATATAATAAACTGGTAACTCAGTGTAATATGATGTATCCGAATATGAGGTCAACAGAATTATTGGCACCCTTGCCAATATGAATAAGAAATTCAATGAGTGATATTATGTTTTTAACCATATGAGGATGCTATATAGTTTAATATTAACACAAATTTTTTGTTAACGTGTTGATCATTGACAAATGGACTTTATTGTAAAAATAATAATAATAATAATAATAATTTAAACATTAGGAATCACTGCATGCTTCCATACGTTTGGCCTGTATTGTGTGCATTTGAAAAGCTTTTGTAAAGAGACAGACCACCTTGACTGAAGTGAATCTCAGAAAGACGGCAGCGCTCGTCTGGGCATTTTGGAGTTCCAGATCCTGTGGAATAAGATCAGGACGTGGTTGGTGAGTGACTGAGAGAACTGTTTTCACATCATTAGGGCTTGGTATTTAGCAGGAAGCCTGAATCTGAGTTATTAGGCATCTACAGCTTATTAAACAAAAGATAAATAAAGTTCCTGTTCCCTGACTCCTGGCTTCTCTCCACCATCTCTGCAGGGAATCTTCCGGCAGTATGATTTGGACAAATCGGGAACCATGAGCTCGTATGAGATGCGATTGGCCTTGGAATCAGCTGGTAAGCGTGTGAGAAGGTTACGGTGGATCTGTATCTGTAGTCATTACATCATCAGGATACAGCATTATGTTTTATCAGTTCCTTCTTTCGCCCTGTAAATTATTAATTAAACACTGCAGCGTTTGGGCTGCTGGACTCGGTGAGTGGCGCCTAATCAAGGGTGCACTCATTTGCAAAGCCCCAGTGACTTATAAGTAGTTGTATGGCAGTCAGTGTTTAGTTTAGTCTTAGGTGTGTTCATTCCGCAGAATTATTTGTATTGGAGCAATTCTTTATTATATGGTTCTATTAACTATTAACTAAGTTTCTCCTTTTCCAGGTTTTAAGCTCAACAACAAGCTGAACCAGGTGCTGGTGGCGCGTTACGCCGACCAAGAGACGGTCGACTTCGACAACTTCATCTGCTGCATGGTCAAATTAGAGGCCATGTTTAGTACGTAGACGCTCTCGTAGCTTAGTACAGGAGTCTGCTACTAATAAACCTCCACTGACTTGCACCTACGTATACAGACGGGTAACAAATGAAAGGAAAACCCTGAATAAATGAGGGCATCCACAGGGCTCGAGGGGTCACTGAACGGTTTGACGAGTATGATGATGTAAATCACATGCTATGGCCTTCACAGTCACCAGATTCTCAACCCAATTGAACACCTATGGGAGATTTTGGAGCGAAGTGTTAGACAGCAGCTCTCCACCACCACCATCATCATCATCATCAAAACACCAACTGAGGGAATATCTTTTGGAAGAACGGTTCTTCATCAGTTCCTCCAGCACAGTTCCAGAGACGTGTAGAATCTACGCCAAGGAGCATTGAAGCTGCTCGTGATGACCCAAACACCTCACTAACACACTTTGATGGTTTTTCCTTTCATTTGTCACCTCGTCTGAAGGCCACTTTGTAGATATAGACTGGAGCCCATCTGTTGCTCTGTACAATGGTTTAGTCCCCCCTCTACCCCATCCATCACTGGAAAGCGGCCACCATAAGACCACCACTGACTAAATGTATTCCAACGATAAGGAAATCTTTATTTCGAAAGCGTTATTTCATGATCTATAACAATGTTTTGAAATATGCTTTTTAACAGGGTTACCTACTCTTTACGAAAAATCAGAAAGAACAGCATTTCTACCAATAAAGTACAGAAGAGCGATCCGTTTAACAAGTCCTTTAAAAAAAAAAAAAAAGCTCTAGCAATTCCCCTAAACAAATAATGATATTATCATATTGGGAATTTTTCATATCGCTCTCCTCTGTAATCTGTACATATTGTATGTGTGTATATATGCTATGGAAATATGCATGCTTATTGAAGCTTATGTTCTGTAAATATTAATTATGCATATACATCTCTCTCCAAACAGGAATCTTTAAGGAGCTTGACAAAGAAGGCACCGGGACCGCTGAGCTTAACATCTCTGAGGTGAGTTCTTTCTCGAAAGCTTGGACTCCAGGGCATGTAAATTAAATGCTCTCTGACACGTGTGTCCCTCTAAATTCTACCTAGATTCGGATGGTAAAATCTCTAAATATAACATTTGATTTCCTGTGTTGAAATTGGGCTCCAATATGTAGCCAGCTATCTATCTACACATGACTTCATTACTTTATTCTGCACATAGTTCAAGGTTTATACACCATACGCCAGGAAAACGTTTCAACTACGTTATCCTCAAGTAAGTGGCCACTCGATGTGACTTAGGCAACTTCATGGGTCATGAGGAAATTTCAACGAGGGCGTTCTAAGAGCAGTATTGGAACAAAAAGGTCTCCGTTTCAGGAAAATGCTTAGCTTACATTCTGGGGTAAAAAAAAAAAAAAAAAGGCCCAAGCAAAAAAGGGCATGAAATGAAGTATTTCTAATTTAGCAATGAATAAAACGTTAACAAACAAGTCTTCTCACTCAGTGATGGAAGTCCTTCAGACTAGGCATTACTCTTTTTTTTCTGAAATTTGAAGCCTGTATGACATTTTTGACACTTCTTTTGCTCGATTACAGTGGTTGTACCTGACCTTGTGCGGCTGAGTGCCGAAGCAGTAACTCGGAAACCCAACGGGGTGAACCCAACGCGCCCGGAACAACGACCAAGCTTTCGGTTTTCATTATGTTAATCCAAGGATGCGAAGAAAATGGTCGCACCCAGTGCAGACTGCCTTAACCACTTTAATGCTAAATTTAAAGCTAGAACCACCTCAGACACCTCAGTATGTTAATGACTATGCAAGATGAAGAGCTTTTGAGTTGAGCTGAAGGTCACGCTTTACACGCCTGCATGTACATTAAGAGCAAATAAATCTCGCACCGTGCCCAAGTGCATGCCACTATCCTCATTTCATAGAGCTTAATCATCTTAAGAGTTGATATTAATATATTTCCTCTCATTTGAAGTTGTGGAATACTTAATTTTGTTGAGAATAGACCACTACCTATCCAGTGTGTATCCCCGAAACAGTACATGACTAGGCATGTGCCGATAATTGGTTAGACGATACATCACGGGTGTTAAGCATGCATGATATTATCATAAACACTTCAAATCGTCACCAATGTTTTCATTTATCCAAGCTGAGAAGCTAGCAAATGAAGCTCGTTTAAAAAAGGTTCATATTAGGTTGAAGTGCTGCCCTAAGAACAGGTAAAAGATGTAATCATCTTCAAATATAATATGGTGATAATATCGTAAACCGTGATTGTTAGCCAATTATCGTGATGTAAAGCTTCATATCGACACATGCCTAAACACGTTTCACTAATATCAGTGTGTGTCTAACCTCATGAGATAGATCACGTAAAGCGAAAAACCAAATGGAGCTGAGCATTCTGCCATTGTAGCCTTAATGAACTTTTTTTGATGGTTTTTATTTGATTTTAGGTCATTTTCTCAAACACTGCTGCTTAACAATAAAGTGATAATCAAAAAAATCTTGTTGTTTGTGTCTTTAAAGATGCCACCAAATCAGTCAAAATGGTCGGTTGTCCTGTCAGTCTTTTCAGCGTGGTGGATTGCAGGCTGTTCATTTTTGCCCCAATACAGCAATGTTAAAGTTAAAGTAGTAGTTTGTGGGGTGGGGGGGAAATCAAATTTACATGAATTACACTTATTTTAGGTGTAATGATCGGCCAAGGCATATCGGTGCTTATTTATTTTTGGATTGCAGCCACATGTAGCTAGCACCGATAAGCATCACCCTCAAATGCCATTGTTTAGCTGGATAACATTTGTACATGAACTGCTTTATAAAACAGCAAAGCAAGTCTATATACCGTTTTTAAGATATATATAAAGCAAACACAGCAATTCCAAGATGGCTGCCTACAGTTTTCAACTATGTGATATTGTTTATTTCTCAGATATCACATTAGGCGAGCCTGTCTGAGGTAAACATGGTTTCAGGTAAAAAGGCAACGAGTTTAACATGCTGGTTTGCCTCACAAAAGAATAATATATTGTCTGAAGACATTTCAGAATTCTATTTGAATAATACTAATCGGATAAGCTTTCATTACTTGTTACTTAGCCACATAGTGCACAATTAAAGTAAGCTAAAATTTGCCATCAAACCTGTCTTAGTTGATGGCCTACATTTGAGGCAAAATACAATTTTTGAGCCTTCCCCAAACCACTTCTTTCAGCATTCAAAAACAAACACGGTTTATTAATGATCTATGTTTCACAGCGCAATAACAAATCAATTCACATTGTCCAATAGGTTTGTAGCTACGACTTCTCTTTGGCCTCTTTGACCTCGACCAGGCCGAGCATTGTGGCGTCGGCCTCCAGCAGTGTGGTGTCGGTGTTTGCCCCCAGAAAGCGCGAGGTCAGCTCCAGGTCCTCCAGCCTGAGCCGAACGCGGCTTCCCTGGCGATATTTATCTGCGTCCGCCTCGGGCCGCTTGCACACGCAGTGGAACTTGCCGCCAAAGTCGATGTAGAGATCGTCCTGGACCACGTGGAAGACTTTTCCGATGACGATCTTGTCCTTGGCCGGACCCATCTGGATTAATGGGGAGTGGCGCAGCATTGACGCAAAGGACTGGTTGTCGTCAGCGGCGCTCTTGCGGACCTTGGACACCTACAAAAAACATGTTTTACTGTAAACATTGAAAAGTAAAAAATGTCTTCTTTTCACAGGGTTAACCCCTCAGTTCCATTTGGGAGCAGGGTAGCAGCATTTGTGCTTCCAAAATACAGGCAGCTTAAGCTTATTTTGGCCAAATTTGAAGGCAGCATTGTATGCATCTTTGGTGAAGGTAACAGGAACTCTTTTCACCAGACAAGAGTTCAAAAAAAGTTTAAAAAACATGGCACTGCCACCATGACTGTGGAATACGTTTACAAATGTTTTTATTTTTACTCAGCTGTCTCGATGAACAGTTGTATTTATGGTCGTAAATTGCCTAAAGTTGCTCCCATGGGTACATTTATTTAGCTAGCATACTTGGCTCGCTAACCCTGATGAGAAGATAGCCAGCTACAATGGTCAGCTCGCTTTTTAATACAAGAGCCAACCCTATTTAAAAAGCTAGGCCTCATTTTATTTGATCAAATTTACCATTTAGCTTCAGCAATTGTGAGTAAACAAATGCATTACACAGCCCAATAGAAGAAATGATGTATGCTTGGTGTCTGAAGTGTGCGTCTTTAGTCTTGCACTGGAGCTACAAGGCTAATGTTGCTAACAAGCAAAGGAAGCTCGCAGCAACCAGCTTAGCGTCGTGCAAACTGCATGTCTAAGTGATCACACACTCTCGAGTTGTTTAGTATCTCAAACAGACTTGTTTATGTGGTTTCTGACACAAGTAGTCTATAAAAATGGACAAAAGGACGTCACGAATCATGTTCTTTCTTCCTCAGCACATAGTTTGGTATCACTCCACCAAGCATCAGACTCAGGCAGGAGTTTGAAGGTGGAATTGTACATTAGAAGTGATTCGGATGATAATATAGTTCACATTTAATTTTTAATAATATAGACTTATTCTGATATTTTATGAAACTGTTTAAGTACATATAGGTATAATGGGCCAAACATTGTCTTTTGATGCTAGTGTATAACTTAGACATGCAGTTTGCACAATGAGAAACTGGTGGCTATAAGCTTCCATTGCTTGTTAGCTACATTAGCCTCGTAGCTCCAGTGCAAAACTAAAGAAGAAAACTTTAGACACCCAACATGTCTTGGCTGATGGACTACATTTTGTGCAAGCGTAAAATTTGCGAAAGCCTCTTTTCATCTATTCTGGCGCTGTTCATACAGCACAAAATCTCGACACTGCCAGACACAAGAGCCAACTCCACTTAATTAAATGAATCATTTTTAACGAATGTAAGAGCGCAGTATTCCGCACACTTCAATATTCCCCTTCACCTCCTCAGTCCTCCCTACACCTCAATATTCCCTACACCTCGGTTCCCAGTATTCCTACACCTCCTCAGTATTCCCTACACCTCAAGTATTCCCTACACCTCCTCAAGTATTCCCTACACCGCCTCAAGTATTCCCAGTATTCCCTACACCTCCTCAAGTATTCCCTACACCTCCTCAAGTATTCCCTACACCTCGGTATTCCCTACATCATAGAAATCCCTACACTTCGGTATTTCCCTACACCTCAGTAAATCCCTACAGTCCTCAGTGTGCCCTACACCTCACCTCAGTGTGCCCTACACTTCTCAGTGTGCCCTACACCTCAGTGTGCCCTACACCTCAGTGTGCACTACACCTCAGTGTGCACTACACTTCAGTGTGCCCTAC
>JAOUQW010000001.1:934503-949826 GCA_028565825.1 Olivaichthys viedmensis
GAGCTGACAGAAAGGCTACGCTAACTCAGATAACCACTCTGTACAATTGTGGTGAGCAGAAAAGCATCTCAGAATGCCCGACGCGTCAAATTTTGACGCGGCTGGGCTACAAAGGGAGGCCCTACCCAGTATTAGTATATTAGCACCTAATAAAGTGCTCGGTGAGTGTATATATAGACCTTTCTGGCTATATCAACAACTGCAGGCACAGTATACAAATGCAGGAGCCATCATTGTGGCTGCTGAAATAGGCTTTCATAAATCAGCAAGTTATGCATGTTCTATGAATGCTTTTTTATGTACTTTGCATAAAATGTGACCAAACAATGTACATTGTTTATATTTGTATTATCTGAAAGCACCTATATTATTTTGGCTTACAACTATCTAAATTGATGTCTTCAAGAATTAGTGGTAACATAATTTGGAATAAACAAGATAAGTTGCTTAACAAAATTCTGTTGGTTGCTTTAAAAAAGTCGGCAACATTTCTGAGGGTAACAGGGTGACAGCTGCTGTCCATGTGTAGACCGAACCTGGAGAAGTGAAGAAGGTCCTGGCCAATTTGTGGTCAATGGTGACATCTTTAATTTCCTTAATTACGTCAACTAGCCTTCCCACAACTGGAGGCATCCGCCGGAAACCCAGAATTCTTAAATAGGAAAGAAAGAGAAGAGAAAAGGAGCAATGGATATAACGAGGAAGGGAGGGAGTGAGCTTAGTCTGATAGTGACTTTAAAGATGTTAAACTTATGGTGTCTCTGCCATGTACCTGTCCAGGTGAAAGGCTGCAATCTCAGCATTGTGCCTCTCAAAGTCAGAGAAATAGTACAGATTCACATTAGTCACTTCATGCCTCTGTTGTCTGCAACAAAAATAGAATGAGGTGGATCAAACAAAAGGATGATATCAGTTCTCATTAGCAACAGTGTCGTCAAAAATACATTTAAACACTTTCCAGTCAGTCCTCCATGATTCTTAATCTTATGATGATGATCATTCAATCTTATGAGTATCGTTTTTAAAGAGTAGCATTAGGGCTATGGCTGTGAATGGTGACCCTAACCCTTAGTGACACCTTATCAAACTCTAATCATAAGCCTGAACTTTTAGTGTTTTGTTGTAGATCTTTATATGATTAGCTACTTATAGAAAATGTTACCTGGACTAAAGCACTATAAAGCTATGTATATTTCTAAATATAAAGCTATTTAGGAATTACTAAAGCACTGTAAGGGTATTAGATACATTAGATACATTGGGGCTTAGGAAATGCTACAAAAATGGACATTGATACCAGATTATTGAAAGAAGCTTATTAAATTATCCAAATTGGACATAGCAAGTAAAAGGTGAATTATTCATTCATACTGAACTGTAGAGGATACTGTAGAAGATTAATAGGTGAATGGGCCTATGTTTGCCGCCTTAATGGTGTTGTAATTCCGTAAGCATGGACTTATCTGGTATATGTAAATGGTGGTCACATGCTTGACTCACTTCATGGGTTTGAAGAGAGCCTGTCCATAATTAGGAAACGTTATCACCAACTTCAGCTGTGTTCCTCCGGTTTTCTGAACTGAAACATGTCATGACAGCAACCATATGTAGCACATCAATGTAGAAATTACGTACACAATATACAGTACAAGGAGGCTGTTAATAAAACCTCACTTTTTCAACAAAATACAGTACATGCTTCCGTATGGCTTAGTTGCAAAATTGTACAGTTAAACCATTACTGAATTCAATTGAATTGACTTTAACAAGTAAATTACTTCAAGATTTATTTCTATACCCATAAGGAAAATAAAAACCTTATTCGTTTTTCTTAATAAACTCTGGACAACTCTAAACATCCATAAATTACAAACATTGTGCAGATACCAATATTTCACACTAGAGGTCTCCCTGCTCTAGCTCAGTGGGCAAATCAACCAGTACAGCCAGCCTCTCTCTCTCTCTCTCTCTCTCTCTCTCTCTCGCTCTCTCTCTCTCTCTCTCTCTCTCTCTCTTTCTCTCTCTCTCTCTCTCTCGCTCTCTCTCCTAGGGACAGAGTGACCTGTCTGATGTAAGATTAGGCTTAGTATCAGGATTAGCATTAGATACCTGCACTAATGATGCGGTGGGTTGAAAGCTGCTCCAGGAGAGCAGGCAGGTTGGCGTCTCTGTGCTGGTACAGCTGCCAACGGGAGATGCCCAGGTGAAACCGAAGCCAGGGGGGGTGTGTCTCTGTACTGCTGTTCCATTGGATAGGATCATAGCCCTCCTTGCTGTCACTCAACCTGAATGTGCGGGTCAGAAGTTTAAAGGAAATGGACTGAGATTGGGCAAACAAGGCAAAATATGTCCACATGCCTGATAATGAGTTAGGCATAACTGACATGTTCAACCCAAAAGTATACATTTGTATTTAGAAACTATTACTGTTTCTAACATTTCACCACGGCACTGATGTCGTTGGTTTCATTTACATGGCCCTGTGTGAGCACGGCTTACCACTGTTGTGCGCCGTGCTCCTTTGTTTCTTGGGTTCGGAATCGCAGCAGAGAGTCCTCGTCGAGAGTGGACGGAGCATGCACGTTATACAGCGCGTGGGAGAACAGAGCCTCCAATTTGGCACGGTCAGCTGCTCCTAAACGCCGCTGTCCCACAGGGCTGGCCGTGCTGGTAGAGGCAGGGTGTGTGCGGTTGGCTAAGGTGAGGTTGGAGTGAGGTTGAATGTGGGGCGGCTGAATGGGCTCACAGGTCGTGGGTAACATAGACATGACCAGTAGAACCACCAGCAGGTGCAGAGCCACTGTCACACACAACAACAAAGCACACACACCCCGCAAGCGACGGCATCGACAGACTCTCATACTGGCAGGGAGAGACAGAATCCTGTTACTTCTCTAATGGAGAAGTAACACTAGGTAGGTTTATACTGTATATAATATTTATAGTGTGTCATCTACATGAAAGTACAGTCTTCAAAAAGTGTAATCAGAACTACAACTGAACACACAGATGCACAATCTGACAGGACACTTTAGACAATAAGGTTATAAAGATGTCCAGTATGATTGTACTTACCTGTTTCTGTGGCTCCTCTCTGCTCCACTATCAACTCCTCAGGAACAAGAGAGTGAACTTTGTTATCTTGCACTGTTTCATTCATCTGTTTTCTCTCCCTCTTTTCCCCTCTCCTCCTTTCTCTCTCAGGGAACAGGAGCACTGCCAGGTTGGGTCGATCTGAACTGATGTGTGTTTACTTTCCCCTTTAGTCACACACTGCATGTGTGTGCATTAGGGACATCATTTCACAGACACACACACACAGTACAATTTGCATCTTTATAACTCTGGAATTCCTACACATATACAGTATATATGGATGCCTTGTGCTTCTTCTCCACCCTGTTCATCTAACTCATCTCCAACACCATTCAGGCCACAGTGACATTAGCGGTTCTTATGGAGTAGTTTATAGACTCTAGTGTATAGAGAGACCAGCAGTTCCTCTGGTTCACAGTGGGACCAGTTGTTCCCCTAATATACAGGGACAACAGCAATTGCTGTACTCTACTGAGAGACCAGTAGTCGCTCTACAGAATGGCCAACAGCCTCTCTACCCTAGAGAGAAGAGCAGTCCCTCTTTTTTCAACAGAGACCCTCTAGTTTGTAGAGAAATGAGCAGTCTAGTCTAGTCTATAAAAATACCAACAGGCCTAATAATCTATTGTAAACCAGCAATACCTCTTGTCTACAGAGAGGCCAGTAGTCTCTCTACTCCGCAGAGAGAACAGCAGTGTCTCAAACCTACAGAGAGTCCAGCAGTCTCTCTACTCTACGAGAGACCAGCAATTCTTCTTGTCGATAAAATGATCATCAGTCCCCTCCTGTCTATAGAGAAAACCAGCAGCATGTAACAAGATACTCGACTGGGTTCTGAGAATCCATGTGCAGAGGCACAATGAAATACAAAGAACATTCCATTGTCAACCACAGGTGTTTCAGGCAAACAATGATCAGGGATTATCAAAAGGCAAAATTCAAAGAAATAGTCCAGGGTAAAAAAAAACAAAAAAAACATGAAATTGGGAAAAATACAGCTAATATTTACTTAATTTAGATTTTAGGTGACTGAGCCCTCTGCTGAAAGGGTGAGGTTAAAGGGGTTCTGATGCCTGAGAAACAGGGGAAATGCACTACAATACCATCAAGTAATGTGTCAGGGAGTTATGGGTGAATTCTGGCAAGGGCAGGAAGCACCTCCACTCATGTTGGATGCTGCTGCAGTACAAGTGGAGGAATCTCGTGGTTTAAGCATCCCAACTGGCTGTTTGGCTGTGGATGGTATCCGGATTAGAGACAGCAGAAAGATTTCCATACATACAAGGTGAATTGCACCCCTCTGCCAGACACTATAAGTTCTGTACGTTCTTAATGACTGAACACTTTGTTAAATACACAGTAGATGAATGAAATCTACTTCTATAAAGTAACGATCAATGCTGTGGAGGGGGTTGTTTCTTCATTCAGCAAACATCATGAAGATCTCAGCAACCCGCACACCAAATGTGCAGCTGTACCGTGTAATGTGTAATAAAAGTAACCCCAAAGGCGGAGTTTGGCTGGGTTCCTATATTACTGCAAGAGTATGGCTCCAACGACATTTTCTGAGAAATCTACCTCTACAACGAAAGGCAAAGAAGGATCAGAGTGTGCTACTAAAGCATTCATTTAGAGCGTGAAAGGTACTTCTTTTCATTGGCATCATCTTAGTTTAGGGCTTTCCTTTTTAAAGTGAAAAGGTTCCAAAGTAAATTCAGGGGAGCAGCTACGGAGCTGAATCCAGGAATACACCTGCGTTAAAAGCTGTTTCCTTACAGTACGAGGTTGGGGCCAATTTGTTATTGCCTCAACCTTTTCCTCAGCCACTAGCATTTCCTGTGCTCTGAGAATGTATCTTAAGGCAGGTCATGGTGAGTTTGTGGAATTCAGATCTCTCCAATTTCACACACAAGTGTCTCTCCGGATGTAAATTGTATGCCTAGCTGGCAGCAAGGAGTGAAGTCAAATTCTAGACCATTTCTATGATATTCAGTACATTAGCTAGTGGCACTCTCCAAACTCTTTAACGATGATATCACCGTAAACAGATACTTTACGAGGTGCACCATCTGCCTGTTTCAAGCTGATACGGCCTTTCTCTCCTTGCTCAACAGGTCTTTCCATATTTTTAATATGTAGTCTACATTGTCCTTCTGAATCATTACATTCAATAATGGAATCTGTTATCCATGTGTTATTCATACTATATATATTTTTTTATTATTTGTGATTGTGTTCAGGCTTCTCTGTGGCTTTGAGACTACATAATTTAAATAGTTTTTCGAATTTCACGGACAGAAAAGTTCTTTTTTTTCTTTTTTCCCCCCCATTGCTGGTAGCATAAATTAGCAAGTTAACTATGGGCTAGCCAGTAGTAGTATAGGAACGCACTTCGCAACTGCCAATTTGGCTCAGTAACACGAGCTGCTTAGTAACTCTTATTAATGCATATGTTTTCATATCTTTTGGTTGGTGCAACGGGCACAAAACCCTCTCTAAACTTCGGTCTTGGGTACAACCCATTTAGCAGTTAAAATCACATTCATTTAATCTTCTTTAAGAATTAATGTTTAGTCTACCATTTATGCCTGCCCTAAAAACCTCCCTTGTCTTTGCGATCATCCTTTGGCAAAAAACGTGGGTGAATACAGCCATGCCAATAACATCAAATCTTCCACCTCCTCCGCTTTAAATAAAGAAAAGCTCTGGCTCAGATTCCATGAAATACGTGTCTGCCTCTCTATAATTCCTGCCACATCACTTCTGTAATATCTCCAGTGTATGTGTGTTGGGATCCTAACGGTCCCTGAGCGGCTCTCAGAGCTGGCTCTATGCCAAAATGCCGAAGAGCTTTGCAAACAGCACCCAAACAGCACAGACCGCTTAAATTGAAAAGGAAAAATTCTTCAGAGAGAGAATTGGAAGAGAGACATACAGCAAAAATCTTGAATATGTGCTCGTCTTTGTGTGTGTGTGTGTGTGTGTGAAAAGAGTGTAGTCAGGTCAAAAGTGTGCTGTGACCTGACCGCGTGCTTCTCTCTCGACAAACAGATGCTCCGAGTCAGATTGCTGTTTCCTTGCGCAATGATGTCAACAAAATCGGTCTCCTCCTCCCACCACCATGACCCACATACAGGTACACACACACACACACACACACACACACACGGTGGCCAATGGTTTATAATCCTTTTTGTAATCCCTTTACTATTGTCCTCACATCTCTCCAAGAGGAGGTAAATGAAAATGTAATATGTAATGCATGTGTGTGTGTGAAATGTTTTGCCAGCTTGTGCAGTTCAAAACGCTCTTTAAAGAATACTTTTTCAACCTAATTTCTAATCCACCCCATCAGATGTGTATGGACCAATACCACGTATTGGGTTTACTGTTCTTTTCCAAAGTACAGGCAAATGTGTCAAAAAAAAAAAAAAAAAAATCGTGTTATTCGCCCACTTGCTACAGATGCAATGGACAGAGGTTTAAAAAAATAAAAAAATAATTGGAGTATTTCTTTAACTGATAGGGTAGACAGTACTGATTTAAATCAATATAACACCATGGCGAACCACAACACAAAAAAAGACACATTTCAGCCTCCACAAAAAGCTATATTTTATGAATAAATACCATATATATATATAAATATAAATAAGTTACCTCAAACATAACAAGCATAAATAAAAAGACAACTGTAGGAAGGCAGCTGTATCAGGAATGTTTTTATTACACAATAAAAGCAGAACAGTCCAAACTAATTCACAAATTGTACAAAAATTTACAATTACATTTTATAAACTATATACACGAAATTTTCTAGAAAAATAGATTTTCTTGTATGAAAATACATTTCCTGAACATCAGGTATCAAAGGAGGAAAGAAAGAGACGGGGACTGAGAGGGACAGTTGGAGAGGAGGTGGGGGGAGTGACAGAGAGAAAGAGAGAGAGAGAGAGAGACAGCTGACCAGAAACAGCACCAAACACCCAGATGGTCTGGCAGTACACAGAGGGTGACAGTCGTTGGATGGAGAAAGAGAAAACGTGAAATGTCATGTTTCTCTTTATAAACTTAATCGCCGGGGGACTTCATGTCCCTTCAATGCATTTACATAATCTCATCTGTGCAGGTACATATGCATGCATACCTGCACTTACAGACACGAAGGCCTACATCTTTTCTCTTTCACCTCCAGCTAAACTCACGAAGAGCTTGATAACAGTTGAAGACGCGAGTTATGATCCGGATATTCAGATTTGTCTTCGGCAGTTGTTTGTGCTTCACAAAGTGGGTGTTGGGATTGTGTCGTGAATGTGAACGTTAGGAGCACTTCCACACGCACACAGCCAGACTTCCCCCAAAGAACATGTACAGTAGGTTCTTCAACTCGTGCGTGATCTCAAAGCCGAAGCCCTCGCCGATCACCACGTGCCACGAGCTGCCAAACTTCTTGTCCATCGACTCCTTTATCATCTTGGCTGCACTCTTAATACACACACACAAAGACAGAGGGCTGTGTGTTACACAACGACAGTTGATGAAGCTATTAATCAACCGGTTATTTATTGAGATAATATCCAATTATGGCTCATCAATTGCTTTGTAACAGGACCCCCAACACCAACGCACCCAAACACATCTGAGTAATTTAATACTGTCAGTTTCTGACACTGATGTCGTCACGTCTGTTGGCTGGGGATTGTTGTTGCCACATGGCAACATATAATTTATCTGGATTATTATTTTTTTTTTTAAAGCATTTAAAGAACCTATTCACTGATTGGCCTTTTTATATAGTAGGTGGAATTTAGTTGTACCAATTATGTACTTGATGTACATGATGACACAAGACATTTAAATCTCCCACACGCCTCCTCTTTCCCCACGCTGAACATCATTTTGAGCCACCCTCATAAGAGCGCTGCTAATTTCTGTTATTTATTTAATAATCTGCATATTTTCGCTGCACACAAAAAATACTCACTAAATCTTTGGTAATTAAAAAACTTTTTAGCATTGTTAAGATCTTGTTTTTGTGAAATCGTTGTATTTTTGTTTAGTAAAATAGGTATGTTGCCATAGGGCTACACTGTACGATAAAGGATCCACAATACCCGATATGGTAAGTGAAGTCCAATGAATATTGGGGTACATATAGTAGGTGTACTTGACAAAAGGGCCCGCGAGTGTGTCACCATTATGTACTGCATTCTACTGCGTCAAACAGACAAGCAGTCACACAAACACACACCTCATTGTTGGTAGCGAACTTCTCACAGGCTGTAACGCACAGCTCCATCGTCTCCACCCTCATTTCCTCCGGCATGTCTGTGTGCTGCGGGAACAAACACAGAGAGAGAGAGAAGGCTGTGAAAATAGGACAGCCGAGAAGGTCAGCTGAAAGAGAGAACTGAGAAAAAGGAGAGCAAGACCGCTGAAAGATAAATACTTTTAAGAGGGAGGTAGCCGAGAGTCAGACCCTGAAAAGGGAGACATGGCGGAAAGTGAGATTGCTGAGCGAGAGTGTCGTCGTCACCCCCTATCCTGTACATGCGCATGTGTCCTAATAAGCTACACCTGTTAGCTGTGCCAACATTATTATGTTACTTTACTGTTAAAGAATTTAAAAAATGTAAAAAATTAAAATAATCAACAGGCTGTTCAATTTATTCGCCTATTAAATGGACAATGAAAGAAGAATTGCAGAGGATGTGTGTGTTCTGATCAGTGGCCCACCGAACATGCTCTGTCAAAACAGTTTTAAAAGGGCATTACATACAGATGCTGCAACACTGCAGAAAAAAGAAAAGAAAAAAGACACTCGAATTTCACATCCCAATGTTCAGACTTTTTTCCCGTTTTTAAATCTTAGCGATATCTCAGTTGTGGAACAACTAACCATTAACTGGTCAGTTTTTTTGGCACTGCCACACCACTACTCGTACACCTATGCTATAATAACACAGAAATATAAATATGTTATATATATGTATTTATACCACAGCGCTGTTGAATTCTCAATTCTGATTGGTCGTCAGGTGGCGATTAATTTTTTATAACCGCAGCTCTGACAGTAGCGCCGGCTTCGAGACAAATCACAGGTTTGTATTAATGCGCACGTTCGAATATGTTTGGTTTCTATAGTAACAACTCATTCACAGGGACTTCACATATCGATAATTTAAGCCTAACGATAAACGGACTACAAAAGTGTTGTTATTTAACAAAGAAAAAAGCGTATAATAGTTGCTGTGGTGACGCTTTCTGTAAGGAGAAGGTTTATTGAACATTTCTGGAAGGAGACTCCGGTGTCGGCGCTTTGTAACAGTCAGAGGTGAAGCGGTTCCTTTAAGTTCTCCGCCGTGGGAAAGTCTTCAGGACGGAGGCGCTCGTGCTGTTCATCAGTTACACGACAAGCTGCGTTTTTTCCTGATTAACTTGAAGAAAGAGAGGGGGAAAAAAAGAGGCTGGTGAGGGATCGACTGTTTATAGCTGTTATAACGTAAGTGAGAACAGGAACTAACTCGTTTCAGACGTTCCACAACGTTAAATGTGACTATAAACGGATTAAAAGGGCAATGTGTCGTTCTTTAATAACTAAAACGGTGTAATCGTTGACGTTGCTGTGGTATAAGCGGAAATAAAACACTTCTCGAAAGGGCTGTTATTGGAAAATAATCAACTCCGCGTCACACCACCGTGCCATGGATTATTTTCCGATAACAGCACGCCCCCAAAGTGTGTTTTTATTCCTTACTTAAAATGCAAAAATGATTGCAATAATGAGGTATAACGCAACGCAACAAATTTTTACAGTTGCCAAGGATTAAAATAAAATAAATGCAGTGAACATTACAAAACGCACACTATCTAACTGGACATGTATTAGCATCTATGAAGCAATGATGGTCAACTTACCCTTACATGTTTATCGTCATACTAAAGTATTGATTAATGATCCAGTAGACGATTTCCTGCTGTTTGCTTTCAATATACTTCAATCCATGTATAAAATAACTGCATACATTCTATCGAGGTAAAAACGTACGTCAAGCTGAGATCAACTTTTGTGTTTTGTCTTGTTAGTCTGTCACAACTGACGGGAAATGGATGTGTATAATAAATTATAATCAAACAATGGTTACGATTAAATAGAAATGTTATTTCTTTATGCGTTCTTCACGAAAAATAGAGAACCTGTCCAATCATGAAATCCTGGTTTATTTTTACTGGATAAACACAGTTTTGTTTGCAAGGTTTATCCAGCGAAAGATGAGCGTACGATAAAATCAGTTTAGGCTGTTGTTAGCGATGTGCTGAGTTCTTGAGTTTTTGCGCACAGGATGGTAACTGCACTGATGGAAGCACCTCAGAGGGTTTAACTGTGCTGGTTAAATTTGTGACCAAAACCTCTAATATTAGCCGTTAAGCTAATATAATGAATTTTCCCATTTAGGGCATCTCCTGTGTGGATTTCTACGTGAAGAACAATGGCCGAATATCAGATGCTAACCACAAACTGCAAGCCGGGGCGGTTTATCATCTGGAGCCTCGCTTATGTGGCGGCAAAGGGGGTAGGTTTTGTCCTCTAACATTGTAGCTTGTGTGTGTGTCTATATATATAAAAATCTGTAGGTTTATAATGGATGTTAGTTTTCAATAAAGAATTATCTGATTTCACTGACATGTCCAAAAAAACTTATGCTTGAGCCAGGGTATGCGATTCTCCGCGTAGATTTCACCCAGCCCTGAAACGTAACCCTAAAACTTTGCTTCACAGCTGATGAAGGACTTCTGTCAGAAATATCCTGTTGTGTACGTCAGTCTTCTTGTTTTCTAAACGAATACGTGTTGTGCCACAGGTTTCGGCTCCATGCTGCGAGCTCTCGGGGCGCAGATCGAGAAAACCACCAATCGAGAGGCCTGCAGAGATCTGAGCGGGCGGAGGCTCAGAGACGTCAATCATGAAAAAGAGTAAGGCTGAGCCACGCCTTGATTTCTATCACTCCCTTCTTGTGTTTCGATGCTTTTAACTCCATAATCAGCAGGATGGAAACTCGGAAGAAGGCGATGGGGTTTCAACCAAGGGGAAATGGGAAGGGGCAAGTCAACAAGGGCACACTAAAAACAGTATTGGGGTGATATTGTTGATGAGTGTGGATGTAGTAAATATCCAAGCGTAGGGCTGAGAGTTACAAGGCAGCGTGTGTTGGTGGTTGTGTGAACACAGGATGGCGGAGTGGCTGAAGAAACAGGCCGACCGCGAGGCGGAGAAGGAGCAGCGGCGCTTGGAGCGGATTCAGAGAAAACTGGCCGCGCCCAAACACCAATTCACTGACGCAAACTACGAGCGGCAGTGCCACGACCTCTCCGAAAGGCTGGAGGACTCGGTGCTGAAAGGTTTGGCTCTTTAACCTTCGTTACCCTTGATCGTACAAGTATGGCCGACGCTCACATAATTTAAGCCTAACGATAAAGGTGTTTTTTTAAGTTTTCTGGCACGGGAAAGTCTTCAGGACAGAAGAATTTGTGCTTTCCGGTTTATCAGTAACACAACAAGCTGCATTTTTTTTTGTCTTATTAACTTTGAGAGAGGGAAAACAACCGTTTATAGCTGTTATAACGTAAGTGAGAACAGGAACTAACTAGTTTCATGGACGTTCCACAACATTAAATGTAACTAAACGGATAAAAAGTACGACGTGTCTTTCTTTATTAAATAAAAACGTGTAATCGCTGACAAATTGCTGTGGTATAAGCGGAATAAAACACTTCGGGGTGTGCAGTTATAGGGAAATGATCAACTCCGCTGTTTTAGGGATTTTTACTTTTGCATGTATTTATTCGACAGACACTTTTCTTTTTTTTTATCCAAAGTGACTTACAAGTGAGGCTGAATCCAATTCAAGCACAGAGCTGAGCTTTTGAGGGTTAAGAGCCCAACGTTGGTATTCTGGCAGTCCTGGAATTAAAACTCACAACCTTCCAGTCACTATGTTGGGTCCAGAAACCAAACTCCATCCAGATATCTTTAAAAATGTCCTCCTGAAGTACCTAATCTTAACAGAATGGAAACGGGACTCTTTTTTATAAAAAAATAAAATACAAAAAATTCCCCCTCCTTGCAGGCATGCAGGCTTCGTCCAGCGGCGTGGTGCGGGCAGACGTAAAGCCGAGTCACAAGCGCCCAGCTACAAAAACCGGAAATGCGTCCTCAAAGAGGAAATGCTTCTGGTAAGACATCCTGTTGTTACTCTTGTGAAGAGCACGGCAGCCTCTCTAAAACTAGAAAATTTAACCCAATTAGCCATTACTACATTGCATTGCATTAGCTACTTGTATCATATTGTTGTTGTTTTTTAAATACCTAGACATAGAGTAGTGAACTGTCTTCTTCCTATTATCTTTTATCTTATTCTAGCCCATCTCTTAATTAGTTCTTTCATATAAACTACCTTGAGATTTAAAACGTTTGTTTTTTTTTTTTAAATGAAATGTGATGTGGTATTCCCTAGGACTGGCCTTGAGGACATGGACAGTTCGGATGGAGACAGTTCGGACTCCTCTTCCTCGTCTTCTTCCTCGTCCTCTGTTTCTGGTCCTTCCTGTAGCTCTCAGCCAGCTGCAGTACCGACCATAACCACCGGGGAGCACGAGAAGGCCGAGTCTCAGGACCGACCCTGCAGCAGCAGCAGCAGTTCCAGCGCCAGCTCAGAGCCCTGCTCCCCCTCTCAGGGCCAGGGGAAGGGAGGAGAGGACCAAGAAAAGAAGGGAGGAGAGGACCAAGAAAAGAAGGGAGGAGAAGAAAAGAAGGGAGGAGAGGACCAAGAGGAGAAGGGAGGAGAGGAAGAAGAGAAGGAAGGGATGAAGCATGTTGAAAAGGAAGAGAACAAACAGAACGGCGCTGACGCACAGGAAGCGGAGAAGGTCGTAATCGCTGAGACAGAAGACATTGCAGACACACAGCTAGCTCAGCCAGATGTAAGCAGTCTATTTACACATGGGCAATTTGTTTGCAGTGAACTATAAATGTTCTCTGATTGGTTGTTCCTGTTATATTAGAAGAAACATTTAATGAAAAAAAAAAAAAAAAGTTTGTCTCTAAAGCCTTTGTTGTTCACCTTTCTTTATGCAAATTTAAACATTTGCACAAAAGGAACGTCGTAAATACTAAAACGTGACGTGTAAAAAAAATTTTTTTTATAATAATAATAATTGTGCATTGATAAAAACAGAAAATGCAATAAAGTGTGTTTTTTCGAATAAATGATAACAAGGCGAGTACAAATTCAAGCTAGAAGTGTTCACTGGCCATCTCAGCGTTGATCAACCAAACACGACGCGTTTGTGTTGCCATAACAACCATAATTCCATGACACAAGCTGTGCACCACAGTCAATCAAACATGATGTACGAGATCACGTGTGACTGAAAACAGAGGGGTTTTTTTTAAACAATAAATCGTGACATGGCAAGCGTGCGTTAACCTGTTTGAGCGTCCCAAATTGACACGCTACTACTATTTTGAGATTAGTTCCAAAGTGTGCGATTGATGATGCGGTTAACATTTGCAGAACGTTCGGACGGAACCGTACCGTGTTGGCCCGAATATAAGCCTGTACTGATTTGTAAGAACTTATTTGAAAGACCACATCTTGCGTTCCTACAGAAAATACGTTTATTTGTTAAGAATATAAGCTTGTTATTGAATTAAAATGTAGGCTGATATGTTTTAGTAATAATAATAGCCTAATAGTAATACCACTAATATATGTTATGCTACCAGTAATGTTGTTATTATTACTATTATTATATTCCTATCCTCTTGTATTAACGTTTTTTGTCATCCTCGCTGCCATTTCAAGGAATTCGATACGCCTGATCTGCTGTTCTCAATGCACAAGTCTCATCTGAATATAAAATGACTTTTTTTTAAATATGAAATTTCCAGGAAAAAGCACTAACATATTTTCAGGCCAATATGGTACTTATTCCCGGCTCTCTCTGTCTCCCAGGAAGCGAACACTCCGGTAGACGTGCTCTCTGTGGGCGAGGTGGAGCAGCTGGAGGCTCTGGGTCTGGAGCGGCTGAAGGCCGAGCTGATGGAGCGAGGTATGAAGTGTGGAGGGACGCTGCAGGAGCGCGCCGCTCGCCTCTTCTCCGTCAGAGGACTGAGTCGCGATCAGATCGACCCGGCGCTCTTAGCCAAGCCCAGCAAGGGCAAGAAGAAATAAACTGGGGACACGCAGATCATTCTGTTTCAAACTCTCTATTTTTTTTTCTTTCTTTTTTTCTATTGGTAAAAATGTATTTTCAGTCGCCATTTCAGTGGTTCACTTAAAGCAGAATCTAGGTGATGCGGTCCTTATTCGTTATCCTGAATGTAAAGAGGGCTCGTGCCTTTGTCTTTTGTAACTTTGTAAGAATTCAGTTTATAATCCCATCGAAAACCGTCATAAGGGATGGAATAGGACCGAATAAGTGTCTCTTAAGCAATGGAATGGTTGCGTTTTTATTTTTTAATTTTTTTATGTTGGTTCTGCTTTCATTCTCTGTGGCTGTATATTTGATTTGGCTATTAAAGTGCACAATTATAAATATTTTGTGGCTATTCATTACTGATAATACTGTGTGGTAATAAAGCATTGAAGGGGAAAAAATTGGGACAAGCATTTTGGGGTTTTTTTTCCCCCCGTTTCTCACCCCTTTCAAATGTCGTTAAGTGAGATAGAACATGTTTGGTGTCTATATTTTGCTTCTCAAGTTTGGCACTAGAGCTACAAAGCTAATCTAGCTAGCAAGTAATACAATCTAGCAATATGACTAATTAGCTTAACGCAAAGTGCGTATCAAAATCATTACACACTTGCCTTAAAAGTGTTGACTTGTTAAATTCAAATATACTTATCTAAGTGTGGTTTTTGAGTCATATGTTTAAGATGTTAATGACACAAAAGTGTCAAATTGTTAAAAGTTAAATACTGTTACAACCAGCTCCAGAATTATTGGCACCCATGGTAAAGATGGGTTAAAAGGTAAAAAATGTCTTTGTGGTTAATTAGCTTAATCTCACACTGAAAATATGAGAAATCTAACCTTTAATTGAAGTACATTTTATTCTAAGAAAATAAAAACCCCAAAAATAAATCAGGCAATGGCTATAAAAAAAAAAAAAAAAAGCTACACGCCTGAAAATGCCCAAATTCACTGTTGGGGCAATAATTCAG
>JAOUQW010000001.1:963208-990376 GCA_028565825.1 Olivaichthys viedmensis
TGTGTATTTATTGTATAGTGTATATTTGCACTCGTCCTCACTGTCGTGTATTTGCACTTTATGTAGTCCTGTATAGTATGCTGCTGTATCGTTGCGTGTTGCACCATGGTCCTGTAGAAACGACATTTCATTTCAAGGTATACGAGGTATATGGAGAAATGACAAAAACCTACTTGAACTTGAACCTCGTTGCGTTGCTGAAGCAGGTGTTAAATGCGCAAAAACGTGGTAAAACCAGCAAAGCTGAGCAAATTGCAGTACATTGCAGCAATATTACTGACATAAAGAAATCGGTTAGGACCTAGAATGGAGCCCTGTGGGACACCTTTGGTTTTTGGCTGAGATATTGATGACACATCTTCTTCCAGCATCTATTTGAAATCTGCCTAATAAGTAATTCTTGAATTATTTACTTGCAGAAGGATAATTTAGCAGCAAGGAATGATTCATTGTGTCAAAGACCTTTGATAAGTTAATAATTACTCCACAATGTGAGCCATTACCCAAAGCAGAACTGATATTGTTTACAGCCAGAGAGGAGGCATTAACAATGCTATGACTATGCTATGATATTATCATTTACTCATTCATTCATTCGTCTTTAGTAACCGCATCTTTAGGGTCGCGGGGAATCTGGAGCCTATGCTGGAAATAATTAACAGTAAGTACTAAATAAACAAAAGGGTGGTCTATGACTTTTGCACAGTACTGTATATGGTAGGTTTACCTGATAAAGTAGCCAGTGAGTGTAAGTACAAGGTAGGTGTACCCAATAAACCGGCCACTGAGTGTATGTTTAAGAGAATAAATGGTTGAACCAAATATGTACATTGTCAACCCCTTTGTCTGGCCTATTTACTTGGATTACAATGCTACGAGTTTGTGTATATATTCTGTGCTGCAGATCTTCTGGCTTTCAGATTTTAACCAAGAGGAACTGGTTTTCTCCAACACAAGAGACAGGTTTTTCCATACATTGCTATTGCAGATAAGGTCTATTTTTGTCCACCGCACCCCTATTCCAGAACTATCTCAGCCCTGATGGAAATAATAAACCATAGAAGAACGTTGAGGGAAAGAGAACTTCATTCTTTGACAGTGTGTGGAAAATGTGGACGCCAATTTATTAAATTGGATTTTAGCTTCTGGATCTGGTTAATTCATGAAATCTAGCTATTTCAATCCAGAGGTTAAAATCCAATCAATTAACTTTGCCTCAAATAACCTTAGGGGGTGATCTTGTAGAGTGTATGTCAATAGAGTGAAAGTCTGATTCTCGTGGCATAAAGTAGTATAAGAGAAGGAATCTAGCCAGGTTCCCTTAATCTATCTGCACTGTATTAAATCCACTCCTCCCCAGTCTGTTTACTGCATGTTTTATAGCGTGAGGGTGAGAGATATTTTTTCATTGTGTAACACTAATACGAGATTCCTGCCATTCTGCACTCAGACAGGCCCGGATTCCAGAGTGTCTGTGTAAGGGCATGCCAAAAGGATTGCTGTATCTTCCACTGTACTCCTCCTCATGGCTTTCTTCATGCAGGAACTCACGGAAGGAATGCTTTCTTCCCCTCAATCTCCTACCCCTTCTCTAGGGCAGGATTTAGAAAAGATGAATGGTTATTCCACCTCTCTTCCCTTGTGTTCGTTGTCCATCTGTCCATCCTGTGGTCTTTCTCTCTCCCCCACGGGGCAAGGCATCCCATTGGCCCACGTGGACGTATACTGAAACATGGCGGTTTTCATGTATTCATAGTCACTAGAATTTGAGTCTCTATATGTCTTTATAAACAATCAGTGTTAATGTTGGGCTTGGCTATGGGTTTTGACTCACCTTGGTGACTAATTATAAATCCCTTCACAAGCTGAATCAAATGTGTTAGAACATGGAAAACATCAAACTGTCCAATGCTTTGGATGCTCTAGAACATTTGCTCTAGAACAGTTTGACATTCCTAATCTAAAGCCATGACTGGATTAAAAGAAACACCTTAAATTTGCCCAAGTATTCAGAACGGACCCATCCCAAATTGTTCTACGAAAAAGTGACAAAAGAATCCTGTGGCACTCAAAAACAATTCTCAAATGAAATGATGAATTCTTGTGTGATGATCCTCAAGATCACAGTTGTTACCATGCCGTGTGCACATCTAGCTCTAACACTCAGGTAATCTTGTACCCCTTTTTTCCCCGGGGCTGGTTCCAGGAACCAGCGAACCTTTTTAAGAAGTGGCCCACATTTCCACCGCTTCAAGAGACAAACCATCATATGCGAGTTTTCTAATTCACGACATAAAAATACTAATAACAATAACGAAGTACACATTTTACCTCTGGCTTCGGTAATATATTTACCGTCCAATGTCAAATCCTTCAGCATGTATACACAGCACAAAAATATAACTGAGTCTGGTAAAAGTACGTTAGCATTATCAATGTATCTCCTATTTAGTTTGTTGCAATTGCCAGTAAAACAGTTGTTCTTTGCACCACTGATTCACGGTTGTAATATTTAATTTCACTATCTTTTTATTTTAATTTTATTTTTTTTAAAGAATAATCTTCGAACCCTTTCCCTGGACTGACCACATCTTTTATTTTTATTTTTATGCTGGTCATGAAAATAAGTTGAGTTGCTTGAGTTTTTGCCATGGTGAGGAAATAATGCCAACCCCAAGCGTCTGCCTTCACTGGCTCTTGGTTCCAGACCAGCAACAACTTGGTTCCAACAACAACCAATTTTGCTGGCTAAGAACCGGCTCTTTTGCGGTGGAAATGCGCAGAACAGTTCGAGATTGGGCACTGACTATGAAACCGGCTCCAACACCAGCACCTTGTTGGTGGGAAAAAGGTTATGGAAGACCTTAAATGGCCCGGATCAGGACTGTTAAACTTGGGTAGGTATGAAAGCTAGGATCCACAGCAGCTCTTTGAAGAACAGGTCACCAAGGGAGTGATGCATTCATTCGATATTAATTTGAGATACATGGCAGTACGTAGAGACAGTATACTATATAGAGATGGTAAACTAGAGACAGATGACAAATGAAAGGAAAAACCAAGATAAAATGTCTTAGTAAGGTGTTTGGGCCATCCCGAGCCTCCAGAATAGCTTCAAAGCCACCTTGGCATGGATTCTACAAGCCTCTGGAACTGTACTGGAAGAACTGATGGAGCACCATTCTTCCAAAAAATATTCCCTCAATTGGGGTTTTGATGATGTTTAACATGTCGCTCCAAAATCTCCCATAGGTGTTCAATTGGGTTGAGATCTGGTGACTGTGAAGGCCATAGCATATTATTTACATCATTTTCATATTCATCAAACAGTTCAGTGACCCCTCGTGCCCTGTGGATGCCCTCATTTATTCAGCTTTATCCTTTCGTTTGTCACCTGTCCGAAAATACTTGGGTTCTCTAGTTCCTGTCTAGAAAGCGCTTGGGAATCAGCTGATCATTTGAATCAGGTGGGGAAAATCATTGAACTAGATGTGTGGACCTTCCTGGAGGAAATAAAACCACCAAACTATGCTGGACTCCAAAAATACAGAACCGAAGTTGGTCCCACCTGCTTTAAGATGTCTAGTGGAACCTGTTTGGAGCTAAAACATTCTTTGGACTCTAACCCAAAAGGTCTTAAAATCCCATAACTGAGCATGTCCTGTGTTGCACATTGTGCATTTTTCACCACATTTACAAACCAGATCCAATCCATGTCCTTGAACCATATGGTAACATTCATTCATCACGCAAATGGTCTGGTCCAAACTCCTACAACACCCATGAAGAACTCTTGAAGAACCTCTTTGGGCTAAACTGAGAAACTAATTTAGCAAATTTTAACTGAATTTGTGCATCAATGTGCATTTCCATCTACGGTTTATAAACGGCCCAAGCATATGGACGCGATGCTCGAGTGGTCGGTGGGTGATGGAGCGTTGATGGTGCAGGTCTCCTTTCTGGTCCATATAGGGTTCGTCTGCTTTGGGTAGGAATGCAGGAGCCGTAACGGGGAGCATTTTGTGGGAATTAGTACGGAATCTGAAGCTCGCTGTGCTGCTGCTGTTTACGCCGTAAATTTGACCCGGCAAACCTGAGGCGGCGGACAGCGGCCGGGCCTCCTCCACCAGCCCAGCATTATCCCTCCTCTGTCTGTCCGTTCCATCACTCCATCCAGCATCACTTGTCTACACTTGTCTACTCGATTGGACTTTTGGAAGAGGGTGAGACCAGTTCTTAATTCCAATCTTGGATTTTTCTGATCGCTCACATGGTGGGAGCTCAGCACTTAACAGGGTACTTCTCAGTACAACTACTATATATCTCTTTCCATCACTCCATCTCTTCTATCTCTTTTATTTCCAAGCATTTAAATCACTACGCCACTCCATATCTACACTATTCCATCACTATATCTGTTTCAATTGCAAGACCCTTTTATCTTACACATATGAAATAAAGGATATTTGAGGCGCGGTCCTGTATGTCTGGAGTCCAGTGCAATTTGGAGACTTTCAGATACACCCGATTCAACTCATAACCAGGAAGTGTATGGTTACATCGCAGTTTAACGCATTTCATATACAAAAGGTCACGTCCAAACTCCTAGAACCCCACCAAAAACTCTTGAAGGACCTTTTTTGTTAGTGAGACTCTATCCAAGCAGTGGAGGCTAAACAGATGAGCAAAGAATAATTGTTATTTGTGGAATTTCCCTATTGGGAAATGGGGAATCAATGAGCATCATCTGTGGTTGGGCAAATATTCTGAAGAGGGTCTAAAAAGATGGCGTCGTCAGAAGAGCTCCAGCCAAACACAGTCGTGGAGAGACTGAAACGCACTCATTGTTTGTTCAAAACATGTTTTTTATAATTCTTTACGGCTGGTGGATCAAATACTGTTTCCTAAAAAAAATGTATGGCTTTTCCATGTTTTGTTTGTTTTGTTTAATATATTCTCGTCATCCTTTTATCATGTGCATCCACATCAAATTTCACTTGCACTCAAGTGTCTGATTAACCGTGCGTAATTTGGGGGCAGGACGCGAACTAACAAGGTAACAAAGGGTCGTTTTGATTTAAGGTTGGGGGGGTTTCTCCATTATTATTATTGCAACGTTTCCTGGCCTGCGCGTCTCACTTCACACGTGTCTTCCCGGCTACAAGATGAAGAAGAGAAAAGAAAAGGAAAAAAAAAAGCCTCAGCAGTCCAGGCTTCCATTCCGACAGTCTCAGGAGACGAATTCCAGAGACGTTCCACCGAAGTGATGGGAGAAGGAAAACGCAAACGTCTTCGCTCCATGCTGCAATATCTCAACGTGGCACGGCTGCTGCGAGGGAACGTGTGCCAGATAAAGAACGACTATTTTTCAGCCCAACTTTCATGCCAAGCGGTGATCCTCCTTTCCAGAGGGCTTCCCCTGATACAGGATCGCCGACACCAGCTCTAATAGGGGAAGACAAATAACGAAGTATGCACTTGAGCAGCAACACGCTATCCTAAATTCTACATTCCTGGGCTTTTACTAGCCTATTATTTTGGCTAGACAGGTATGGGGGACTAAAGTAGACAAAAATATTTCAGGTAACACACATATATATATATATATATATATAGCTTAGGCCTGAGACCAGGGGTCAGACACATTATATGCTGAGACTGATCATATATTTATTTGGTCTCACTCTTTCAAAAACCAGTGCTGACAGCTGATCCCGCCCACCAAGGTTGATTGATGGGCGGGCTCATCATGAAATAAAACCAGCAGTATATAAACAAGCTATATCATGCACATTAGAGTTCATTTGCAAAGATTCTTTGTTTTTTTTTTTGACACATTGCTGTGTTTTCATTTTTTTGTCTGTTCCATTGTGGGGGGATCACACGTGCATTGCTGTTTCCTCGCCGCTCGCTAGGCGGCGCTGTGGCGCTCACGTCGACGATATTGAACGCAAATCCGAGGCGTCGTTGAAGACCACCGAGGCTGACTTAGCATCAGGCTTCTAAGCTTGGTAAATATTGATATTTATTCATTTTTATTTAAAACGTTTCCTCGGCTTTTACAGTTCTAGCCATGAATTCTACTGAAACGTGTCGCGGCCACTCGTGTGAAACCCCGCAAAGCGATTTAATTCGGGTTTCCGCTTAACGTGCTAGCTTGCTTGCTAGCTCGCTAGCGCTCGCGCGTCAGGGTCGGGCTATTATTTCATCGCGGCCGCTGATTGGACAAGGCGCTAAATATAAGCCAATCGCGGCGCGAGTAGGCTTGGCACTATTAGCCAATCCCAGGCAGAGGGGGCGGGATTTGTAGAAGTACGGAAGAGAGAAATAGATAAACAAACGCTGTGTTGTTGTTGTTGCTAGGCGTGAAGGCATAGATCCGACGTTACAGATCTGGAATTGAGGTTCACCGAGTGCAGTCTAGACCTGTTCCGCATCTATCCGAACTATAATAACGTACTTTAAAAAATAAATAATAGGTTATATGCCCTTTTAAAGTTCTTCTCGCTTCCCTACTGCAGTAGATAGCGAGGGTAATTGTGCTAGTGTGCTAGCTAGCTAGCTAGCTATCCATAATCAGTGTATTGGAAGCTTATCCTCTCATCATGCATCATTGATCTGATTCATTTTTCCATCTCTCTCTGTCTCAGGGCGCCTTGGCTGAGCCGATTGAGCTGCCATCATGGTTAGTGAGCACTACAGCACTCAAAGTACAATGTGTAATGTATTAATATCAGCCTCTTGACCTGTACTTCATGCTTGTTGGCCTCTTTAGGGAGAGAGGAAAGGAGTCAACAAGTACTACCCCCCAGATTTTGACCCCGCTAAGGTGAGTGACCTCTGAAGGCTGGGTTTTTTTTATTATTATAATTATTATTATTGTTGTTCTTGAGCCACTGTGTGACTTTACACGTTTGATGTGTTTTGTGTTGAAGGATTTTTGTTTGTTTGTTTGTTTTTTCCTGATGAATGAGCCCTATGAAGGAAAAATCCTGTTGTGACCTCACACTTCCTCATCTTGGCTCGTGCTGAAAGTATTGCCCCTGTGTCTAATTGTCTTGTTCCAACAGCATCGCTCCATCAATGGGTACCGGAACACCCATCCACTGCGCGAGAGAGCCAGGAAGCTCTCGCAGGGCATCCTCATTATCAGGTAACACACACACACACACACAGTCTGCAGTCTGTCTCTTTCTCTCTCGCTCTCTCTCTCTCTCACACACACACACACACACACACACAGTCTGCAGTCTGTCTCTCTCTCTCTCTCTCTCTCTCTCACACACACACACATACACACCGGGGGCCACTTTTCTAAAGATGTGCGTTGAGTACTTCTAAATATGGACGTACGTTTATTTCCTAAAACTTTGTGGGAGCAATTTAGAAAATGGCCGTACACATGAAATTAAAAAATATATTCCCATCAAGTCCCTTCAAATTATAGCTGTGTCTGGAACTGTTTTTAGTGTTTTCTTTTCTTTCTTTTTTTTTTTTTTTTTTACCTGCGTCCACTTGCTCCCGCAGAAACTTTAACCCCGCCGGCAGTTCTTTCTGGTTGCTATGTTTTCTACTTAGCTCATTTGCTCCATTCCCCATTAATATGAACAAATAAGTAATTTAAACATTGTTTTTTTTTATTATTTTTTTTTAATTTTATAAATGTTGTGTGTATATATATGTGTGTTATACAATTTGTACAGCTCTTTCATTCCATTTCATATCTCAAAAACAGATATATTGTACATTGCACATTTGTTATTTTTATATTTTATATTTTTATTGTGCTTTTTCTATATTTATGTTCTTATGGTACTTGCTTTTTATTTTTTTTCTATGTTTATTGTTATGCACCAACATACCAAGGCAAATTCCTTGTATGTGAAAACCTACTTGGCAATAATCCTGATTCTGATTGAGAATTTAATATTCAGTACAAACCTTGTTTCTTACTCTCAATTGAGTTTTCGCATTGCCCTTCCTATGACTTATGTCAATTGTAATGTCTGTTGAATTTCATAATTAACATTAGATTCATTAATTCATTAAATCATTCAGTCGCTTATGTCACACTGTGCCAGTGCCGCTGACCAAAAGAGAAAAAGCCAGCGCCCATAATTTTCCAGTTTGTGTACATAGAATATTTTCATGTCCGTTTCAGGTTTTATTATAAATCTCGATTTGTATGTCACTTTTCTAGTTAGTTTAAATCCATGGACTTTATAATCAGTTTATAATCATACGTTGAGTGCAAAAGTTTTCATCCCCCCATGGTTTCTGCGTGAAAAACTGAAAATGTACAAATGATCTTTAAAAATAAAATAAATAAATGGAAATTTCATAAAGTTAAAAATGAAATGTATCCTGCATCAAGACAACAATCCAAAACCAACAGAAAAATAGTTTAAAAAGAACTAAAAGAAGGGAGGCAATGTTTCTTTGTTTTTTTTTCTGACTTTTAATATCCAAACATGGTCATCTCTAGAATTATTGGCACCCTTGGTAAAGATGGGTTTAAAAAAAAAAAGGGAGGTTCAGGAGTGCCAGTAATTGACGCCTTTTTTGTTTTGTTGAAAAATATATTTTTGGGTAAGGTTTTTATTTTATTTTATTATTAAAATTTTTTATTTTATTTTTACTTCAATTAAAGGTTAGATTTCTTTCATAGAGAGATTAAGCCAATTAACCGCAAAGACATTTTTTTTCCATAAGCGGTTTTTTTTTTTTCTTCTTTTTTTAAACACCCATTTTTATCAAGGGTGCCAATAATTCTGGCACTGACTGTACACTAATGTTACTTGTGATGAGGAACATCTGTGAAACCTAAGACACTTAACACATGGCTTGTTGGTTAAAATACATTTCTTTGTGGTTTAAATGTTTGTATAGATTGTATGTTTAACACAGTGTTGCATGGAGCTAACAGAGAGACGTTGGAGCTCACTAGCAAGTGGGTGTTCTACTTGGCTGTTTTGTTCAGCTCACTCTTTGAGTCAAAATGCTGCTCAACAAAAGAGGCACTGGAAAACGTGTAGTCACTGATTTGTCATGCAATTTAGTGACGGTATCGTAACCTGTGCTTTGGCAATTAACGCGATAAGAAAATTCAGTATTGAGACATGCCTAGCTGCAAATGATGTGACCGCTGTCCGTATCTTGCAGGTTTGAGATGCCCTATAATATCTGGTGCGATGGCTGTAAGAATCACATAGGCATGGGTAAGTTTCCAGAGGTGTGCGAACAGCTCTTTAAAACCTTACCATAGTGTTGATGTCTTCATTATTATTCTAAAATAGTAGAAAAGAGTCAAAACGAAGAAAACCCTTCTATGAGCGGATGTGTCCAAACTTTTGACCGGTATTATATAGTGTAACGTTAAAAAAAGAAAACTATTTTAGGTTTCCGTATCACGGTACAACCTCATCTTCACACCCCGAACTCTGTTTCTGTTTCTCACCTCGGACTATTTTTTTTATGATGTTTTAGGGGTTCGATACAATGCGGAAAAGAAGAAAGTGGGCACTTACTACACTACGCCAATATACAGGTAACTCCATATACATGAGATCGGGATGGATTGTTCAGGGTTTACATGATGTTACATCCCTGAATGTTCTTGAGCTGTACTGATGTGGGTTTCACACATGGCAAATGAAGAATAGACACAGTTTATTAGATAGACCCACGTTGTATCTTCACTCACTGGCCATTTTATCAGGTAGACTTACCATCTTGGTGCACTTTGTCGGTTTACCATAACTGACGGTAGCCCATCTGTTGCTCCGCACATTTTATCAGCCCACCTCTACCCCATGTATCACTGGAAAGGGACCACCATAAGGCGTCTAGTGTGTATTAATAGTGGTCATTTTCTGCTGTTCTGCTCAAGCCCAAAGAACAAACGTAGTACATTTTCTCTTTCACCCTACCTGGGAATGGACTGACTAATCACTAGTTCTAACCACTGAGCCAACCTCCTAATCATAGGATCTCATGAGTGTCATTTATAACGACCACCGTTTCCTCCTGGTCGTTTCATGCGTTTAGATTATTGAACAGATTATTTGAGTGGATATATAAGCAGCATACAGCGTTATCTTATATCTGTTATTGGATTGCAAGAAATACAATAAGTACATCTGGATTTTAGCCCGATTAATCAGATTATTCAGCGTATATACGGTATTAGATAGACCCAGACTTTTATCCCGTTATCGGATTACTTAAGTGCATGTAAACGCGTTGGATGAATTATTGCCAAAATCTTTTTTTCCTTTTTATTTTGTAAACATTCTCAATAGATGTAAATCACTTCTCTGTGTCTTTACCAGGTTCAGAATGAAGTGCCACCTCTGTGTGAACTACATTGAGATGCAGACGGATCCGGCCACGTGCGATTACGTCATCGTGACTGGCGCCAGGCGCAAAGAGGAGAGATGGAACATGGCTGAAAATGAACAAATACTTACCACTGGTATAGTGTACACACACACACACACTTTCACACTCAGGATATGCAAACGTTTCTAATGCTGCAGTCGTGATTGCTGTCAAAGCTAGTTGCTTTCTACACCGCTGTTCTTTCTTGTCGGTGCCGCAGAGCACGCTGAGAAGGAGAAGCTGGAGACTGATGCCATGTACAAGCTGGATCACGGCGGAAAAGACAAAGAGAAGCTACGCGCCGCCATTCCCTCGCTCTCCGAGCTCCAGGAGCACCAGGCTGGATGGAAGGATGACTTTCAGTTAAACTGCGCCCTCCGCAGGAAGTTTAGGGTGCGTTGACCTGCATTTGCTGCTCCAGGGCTGTGCCCTTTGACCCCTTACCAACTATGTATCACCTGTCGTGATTGGCATAATAAGGGAAGTTATAAAATAGGCCCTGTATTCTAAACGTTTCTCATTAGCACGTGTATATGGTTGATGGGAGTTTGTTATTGGGTGAAAAGGTCTCATTTGGACGCAAGTGTTCCGCTTGTACGTTGTTCAAAGTTTTCCCGGCGTAGCTTTCCAAAAGACTTCGAGCCACAGCCTTGTCTCGGGAGTGGATCTCTAAAATACTCTGTTTGATTAGAGGCTTCTCAGCATTTAACATGAGTGCGTGTGCTAGCTATGTGTTTGTAACACAGGTTGAGAAGAAGGTGATATCTGAAGAGGAAGAGAAAGACAACGCCATGCGAAAGAGGATGGGTCTGTCCATCCCTTTGGTACCAGAGAAGGAGGAGGACAAAAAGCTCGCCGCGCTACTCACCTTCCAGACGGCCGACTGTAAGGAACAACCGCATTTGGTTGCACTGTTCTCAATTCAGCTTTATTAACCATTTATTGGCATGACTAAAGCAAAAAAAATAATAATAATAATTGCCAAAGCATTTAAATCTGTCTGTGTCATAAAATGTGCCAAATCACTTCATTTAAGATGGAGTTTGAAATATGCGTGTCAGAATACTTTTACACACACAGAAATTCCAAGACGGTGTGATAAGTAGTGCTCTAATTGCTTTGTGCTTATCCACGTTTCCTCAAGCTGTGGCAATCTTGTACACGTCGAATCAGCCAAAGCGATGTTCTAATATTTTCAACTTATTAAGGACGACTTCTTTTTTTTTTTTGGTCTTGAATATATTTGTACTCTTGATAGCGGAGGATGCCATTTTACCTTGAGGGGATTTCCTGTCACCGTGTTAAGGGTCGTTCCAGTACTTTGAGCTCCAGTGAAGCGTGTTAGATGGGGGATCATGACTGTAGACTTCAGGAGCAGAACTTAAGATAGGATAAGATAAGATTTTGGCAGAAGTTATTTGAAAACTCTGATCCCAATCCAATGCATTACAAATGCAGGCCCTGCTTTCAGGCCCCAAAGCTCATGCACCTACGCTGCCTAGGCGAGGATGGCAACATGATTGACAGGCAAGTGGAAGACGCCTCCTTGTCTTGATTGATTGGATGTTAGTATTCCACTTTGGAATATGTTTTGAAAAATGTTAGTATTTTTCTTTTTCCTCCCGTTTACAGCCTGAACAGATGTTTTATTGACAGCCGTGGGAATGTAAAGATGAACCAGCAGGTGTTACGTTCAAAGACCAGTTACCTTATTTACTTAGAAAGCTAGCCAATCAGTACGTTGGGTAGTTAGCAAGCCATATAATTGGCATGATGGGTAGTTGGGTAGTGAGCGGAAGTCAACAAGGGGATTTCCATCATCTCGACCTCTCCTGTCTCACAGTAACCGCATGATCTCTTATCGCTGGGCAGCCATGCTTTCAAGCTTTTACGTGTCAATCACTCAGTCTTTTGTTGTGTCTCAGCATACGACGACCGGCAGCAGACGAAGAGGCAGCAGATCTCATCTCGCTCCTGGTTTTCTCCCTCTTCCTCCGCGCCGTCGGGAAGCGCTGTGGAAAACCTCCTGAACAAACTCGGCCAGAAGGGCAGGGACGCCGCTGCTGCCAAAGCTCTGAGCACCACACCAACCAGCTCTCTAGTACGCAGGAGGTCGGATGGTGGCAGCGCGGTACCCGATAACGGCAGCCTAACGCCAGGTTCCACCCCAGAGTCCGTTTCAAGCCCCAACACGGCCGCTTCAGACTCGGAAAACGCATCCCAATGCACCAATTCATCTCCCGCACAGCGCTTAGAGGAGAAACATGACACGTACACGCCAACCACAGAGGGGAGGTTGGGAAAGCAGATTGCGGCGATGCATTGTGGGAAAGAAGGACACAGTAGCAATAAAACCTGCTCTGCAAAGTCGCTCGTGGCAGATTACAGCGACTCAGACTCTGATCCGGGACAGTGAGAAAGTAATGAGACAGAATTCATGGGCTGAAATTAAACACATCATAGGATATTAAAGAGTAAATTGGCCGACACGTTGCCCGCCTTTACATATGTCATTTATAATAGTCGACTCCAGAATTATTGGCCCTCTTTTGAGAAAATGGGGGGAAAATGATTGTATAAAACATTACACAATGGTTTATAATGTTCCACTTAAACTATTGGAGAAACCACTGCCATAATCACCCAGCTCTAGTTTATGCTGATTAAAAAATATATATATATATTTTCACAAAGTACACGTATCTGAAATACAACAATTTCACAAAGCTGAATAAATCATATGCTTGCAATATATTGAAGCATGCTTTATCTTACAGTTGTTAGTGTTACTGTTACGTAAAGTGGTATACAAGTGGAACCTTGGAACTGTCAGCACAGAGCAAACAGACATTTTCACTAAGCGGGGCTTTTTTTGTTTGTTTGTTTGTTTGTTTTGCTCCAGCTGAGAAAATTGGCTGTGGGAAGTTTACCGGTTTAGTGCAAAGCATCCTTTTATGGCACATTATACCATGGCCAGGGAAAATACTCATTTCTGATTGGCTGGCAGGTGTCGGGTTATTTTCTTGGAACACCTCTAACACAGATCCGGTCAAGAATTTAATCACAGTTCGACAGCAATGCTCCTGCTGCTATGTAGCCATGGGAATGATCATAAATGATATTTTAGGATCGATCGATATTTTTGCTTCACAGTCACGCTGCTAAATGAAAACAAGAAAAATAAATGATGTTGATTTCTGCAGAAAGCAATTATTTGTAGGCTACAGTGCATGGAAATGGTTTAAATAAAAGCTACAATTACCGAGTAAGATAATGCACTCTAGGACGTAACCATAGTAACAATCGGAGGGGCTTTAAAGTTATCTAGATTAAAATTACAGTGAGTTTGCTATTGCCTCTGCAAATGTATTGTCTGATATCAGGACGCGTCGTTGACTGTTAATCCTTCGTTTTAATACCCAGATTGGCTTAAATTATTGTGTTGTGTTGTGTTCTTTGAATTTGGATTTGAAAACAATGTTTTGTCCCATAGATGCTCAGTTTCCGTTACATCACCACACTCTTGGGTCCTATCACTTGTACTTGTGGTATTTAGCTCCCTATGGCAGTTTCCTAATCCTCTTCATTTACTTAAAATGGTTTTCACATTCGTTGCCCTTCGCACAAAAGTCAGCACACCACGGTCTGCTAGGCATGTGCTGATTATATGCCGATATATTGTGTAACCGATATTTGGCAAATGCTTATTATCAGAATCAACTGTGTGGAGAAGAAACCGAAGAAGCTGGGGTGGAAGAATGTAGCTTTACACTTGAAGATGTTAATTCTGAGTTGGCAAATGTCACAGGAACATCTGTTGGTGTTGTTACAAAAAATAAAAGGTAGAAATTGAAGCACAAGAGTTAGGAACAATAACGAAGAATTGCATATGTAATGGATAAAACATGACGGGGGTGTGCTGTTATCGGAAAATAATCAATGACTTTATGGCCGCACAGTTCATTATTTTCCTATAACAGCACGTTCGGGAAGTGTTTTATTCCTCTTATACCGCAGCAGTTTGCCAGTGATTACACATTGTAATTTATTAAAGAACGACACATTGTATTTTATATCCGTTTATTATAAACAGTCATTTCCCTCACAAGTTCCTCTCTTTTCTCTCTCTCTCTCTCTCTCTCTCTCTGATAAACTACAAAGCACGAACTCCTCTGTCCTGAAGACTTTCCCATGGCGGAAAACTTAAAGGAACAGCTTTACCTCTGACTGTTACAAAGCGCCGACACCGGAGTCTCCTTCCAGAAATGTTAAATAAAGCTTCTCCTTACAGAAAGCTTCACCACAGCAACTATTATACGCTTTTCTTTGTTAAATAACAACACTAAACACTAATCTGTTTATTGTTAGGCTTCCCCGTGAATGAGTTGTTGCTATACAAACGATAACGTATTAGAACGAGCGCATTAATATAAGCCTGTGATTTGCCTTGCAGCCGGGACTACTGTTAGAGCTGCTATTATAGAAAATGAATGACCAACCTGATGACCAATCAGAATTCAGAAGCGCTGTGGTATAATTTAAAATAAAACATTAAGTAGGCACAATGTAGCTTTCTTGGCGTTTGTACAGTTGGCTGTTTCCTTTAAGCTTTGTGTAGAGTCACACTTCTGATTTAAGTAACAAAGATTTGAATTGAACATAGCATATCAAATTTTCATTCATTGTCTGTAACTGCTTATCCAAATCAAAAGACGCGCATCTACATTTAAAGTCCACCTATCCACCTGTGGGCCTTTTTGGGAGATGTGAGGTAACCCACACCCACACAAGGAGCACATGCAAATCTACAGGATCAAACCCCAGACTCTGAAGCTGTGAGGCACCAACAGTACCCGCTACACCACCACGCAATCCAAATGATGTGGTGGTGTTGTTTTTTTGCAGTTTTGAAAAGAAAATGTCATAAGCTTGCAATGTCCTGCTCTCAAACTCTACACTGATATTGACTCAATCGCTCAGGTTTCCAAGGGTTCATCTGACAATTATCACCTGAGCAGATAAAGCAGGGAGGAATTGACAAAGGCGTGTTAAAAACTAGGCATCTCACTTTTTCCATTTTTCATGACACCCATATCAGATCTATTGGGTATCGGCTGATACGTGATACTGACATTTTATTAAGCTATGTGTAGACAGTCAACTCTAATCAGATTTTTTGCCATATCTGATTTGAGTGAGAAATGTTTTCTGCAGCCTGTAAAAAAAAACATGAAAACTGAAATTTTCTAGTCGGATTCAAGCCATGTTTCTGGACAGGCGACTCAGGTTTCGTTCACACAGCAGGGCGAATCAGATAAACAATTTTGATCCGATTTTTATTTAGACTGTGTTTGATGTGTTTGTTCAAACTGTAGTTGCATTTGCTTGCATTATCCGCATTGGTTACCGTACACTGAGTTATGCACGTCAGCCGAACGTTAGCCAGTTGGCGAGTTATCAAAATGGAGATTCTGCCGTGGCTTATGTTTTACATGAGGGTAATGTCCAAGGACGCTTCTGAACATATTTGGCGCAGACAGCAGTGACAAAAACAAGGGTAGCTGGTTATATGTTGTCCCAAGTGATAAGCTTACCCCCGCACAGCCTCTGGAACATAAACCTTCTCCAGTGGCTTGTCCAATGGTGATCTCCTGATCTGTGGACTGGGATTATTAGGGAGAGAGTATCTGCTTTAGTGCTCTTTGAACCAGGGTGATATGTAATTGTAAACTGGAATCGGGTAGAAAAAGATGCTGGCTTGGCGAAGAGTGAGACGTTAGGCTTGGTGGATGTACTCAAGGTTTCCGTGGTCCATCAGCACGGTGAATGGATGTCGAGCCGCCTCCAGCCAATGTCTCTACTCCACAGGGCCAGCTTAATAGCAAGGTGTTTCTGTTTGCCAACATCATAGTTCCTTTCCAAAAGAGTCAACTTCTTGCTGGGTGGTTGTTTGGGCAGATCTCCTTGCCTCTGACAAAGCGTGGCCCTGACTTCCACCTTAGAGGCATCCACCTCCACCACAAATGGGATTGTTCTAATTAGTTGTTCTAAGTATTCACCAATTTAAGAACCAAATGTGTCAGAACCCTGTAATCCACCTGAGGCACTGCCCTCAGGTTAGTTAGTGGATAGTTAGTTAGCCTACAGGGTGCATTCAATCCTCAATAACCAATATTTAATGTAGATAATGCCATTTCACAAAATGCGTTATTTAAAAAACATAGCGTATTGTGTTAACAGGCGGTTTGGGTATTTGAATATTGTTAAATAATCATTATATAATTATATTACATAATATGTTGAAAAATTCTAATAGTAGTTTTGCCTGGAGCACCGATTGCTAGAAATAATCCAGAATTGTCCTGCTATCAATTATCAAGTACTTACCAGTTATCCAGAACAGTTGTTTTCACTAGCAATCTCACAGGCAATGTAAACTATAATAAGTAGTAGCATATAAGAGTGAGTACGGTACAGAAAATATTAATTTGCAGTAAAATGCTAAACGTTTACAATGATTAATAATTACATTACAACTTATAAAGTATCCAATACAAGCCTATACCTGAGCAATCAAGGTTTAAGGGTCTAGCTCAAGGGCCCAACAGTGGCTCTCTGTCAGTCATGGGACTCATAAACTTCCGGTAACTAGCACAGAACCTTAACAGTTCTAATAATAAGTGACATCCAGTACAACATTATAATTTAGATTGCTGGCAGCTTTTGCGTCTCAGTAGCTTTTGACTATCGGATTAACATAAATATCGTTTTGAGGTATGGCGAAAAAGTGGAAGGTGTTGCGTATGTGGTGTTCGGAGTAGAGAGAAATGGAGAGAAAGTGCGACTCCCGTCCATGAATTAAGTGAAAAATGTGAGTGAAAATATGAAGATTCTGTATATGACATGACTAAAGAGAGAAAAAGTAAGATGGAAATGGCACTTGAAACTATTTTTTCCCCACTATATCATATGTCCTGTGTAAACATTGTGTAAACTAGGGGTGGTGTGATGGTATATCGGTGTGTTAGCATACAATGATAAAGAAATCTGCAGGTCAAAACTATGGGCATCCTTCATGAAAATGGGCTTAAACATATGTGGACGGTGTATAATTTTTTCTTAACACAATACTTTTTTAAAACATTAAAAATGTATTTATATAGTGCAATTATTTTCTGAAAAACATAAAAATGTATTATTATGACATACATAAAAAAAATAAAATAATTATTAGCACCCCCACAATTAATATTTAATGAAGCCTTCCCTGGAGAGAATGACACCGCTGACTTTCTTCCTATAATGTCTGACAAAGTTGAAGACACTTGTACATGGATCTTGGACCACTCCTACATACAGAACATTTTAAGCTCTTTTATACAGTACTCTTATGTTTTCAATAGGGTTCAAATCCGGAGACTGAGATGGCAGTTGCAAAACATATATATTTGCAACTATTTCTGTGTTGTTTTGGATGCATGTTTGGGTTCATGATCTTGTTGAAAATTTCATCTTTGACCAAGTCTTAACCTCCTGGCAATGGTAACCTAGTTTTGGGCGAAAATATCCTGGTACTTAAAACTCATGATGCCACTATTCTTCACAAGAGTCCCTGGACCACCAGACGAAAAACAGTTCTGAAATATTAAAGATCCACCGCCGTATGTTACATTGGATTTGGGGGCTTTTTCTTGTATGCAGACATCTTTTTTGCCACACAAATGGTGTGTACAGCCAAAAAGTAAAATTTTGGTAAATTTTGGTCTCATCTAATCACATGGTTACAGTTGTAGTTCCAATGACGCTTAGTGAAGGTCAGGTGATGGATTTTGTGGGTTGCAACCCTTCCACACATTTTGTGAAGGTGACATCTAATAGCTGATTGTGAAACAACAAGAATCATACTGTGGAATTCTAAAACTGTGATATTTGGGTTCTTCGCCTTCCTCACCATCATCTTCACTCATTCATCCAAATTTCAACTATTCCAGATATTTGAAATAATTTTATTATGGCCCTGATTGTGCTTAATGGTACTTTTATCTGCTTTATGTATATATTTATATCCATCACCAGACTTGTGCAGGTCAACAACCATCTGTCTGTTTTCTGTTGAAAGTGTTTTGGTTTTCCTCATGGTGATGGATGACAAAGAGATTTTACTTGTGTGCAACCTCATGTTTGGTCAAAGGAATCAATGGCATGAATGTGTACTTTCTGTGAGCTTGGGCGTTACTTTCCAGGAGGCGTTAAAGTCAATATAAAGGAACCCCCTTTATAGTTTCTTATTGGCTCACTTTCGCACTATTCTTTCTGCATTGATTGTTGAACCCGTAATCATCAAGCTTTTCGGAATTACTACTTAACCATGACATGATTAAAAATACTCACAGCTCAGAGTAGGACCTAGGAGTTAGCCTATATTATCAGATTTCTTATCCTTACTTTCAGCAAGGAGTAGGATCAACATTTATCAGTGAAACTTCTGTGTTTTAGGACAGCATCATGCCGTAATTGAGTGATTGTGCTGACGTTCTCCGGTTAGTTTCTTTTACTGAGTGAAGTGCCTGACTGCGGTACCGTCCACACAAAGTTCGATTCAGATGGTACCCGCGAACCGATTCGACCGATTCATTCAAAAGAATCGGATCTAAAGAACAATTCGTTCACGAGTTGGACATCACTAGATGTAAAATAATGCATATTCTTGTTTGGCATAGTATAAGGGCATCTACATGTGAAACTCGTGCTGTGTGTGTATTTGCTGCAGTGTCTATTGCTATACGAAGGGAGCAGTTAAGGTTACTGAGCAAGTGCTGGCATGCATACTGTACATTCAAAACAGAATTCTCCACATTAACAGCTTATTTTTGATATCAGAAATGTTAGGTCACCCAGAGCAACAGTAAACAGAGCAGAGTATAGCCAAAAGGTCTACATCAGTTTGATCGCTCAAAGTGGTACCCTTTGACAAAACTTGCAGGATTGCAGGATGTCATGGTCCGATAGGACTGAGCAATATGACAATATGGTGAGATTATCATGGGTATCGTCAGTATCTTTATAGCGATCACCAATTCCCATGTTTGTTAAGATTTGTTAAGATCTGTAAGTGTGTTATCTGTGTTTACAGAGATTTGCCATTAAGTGTGTTACCAGTTCTGGACCTTGGAACCGTCAACAAAGAGCAAACACAACCACCTCGTACAGACACACGAACAGAAGGGATTAAGATGAAAAATAGCTAGATAACTAGCTAACAAAAATGGACAGTGCAAATGAGGCTTACCGCTTTTCCTTTGTCCACTGATCCTTGCCATCCTTTCCTTCTTGTAAAGTTAATGGAAGAAACCATCAAAAGGCCATTCAGTTACTTATGGTTAATGATTTAGTGGTAAACAATAATGATGATGGGAAAATGTCCAGTACGTTCATTCTGTTTTCAGCCAAACAGCCGTGCAGTAACACATTATTACCTTTTTGGTGTCAGACAATAATCCTATAAATGTGAATTTAATCTACAATTAAACACAGAAGCCTCCAACACTAAGTCTAACAGTTTTAATCCCTTATTTATGCAAATGAACTCCCCTTGTATGAAACAGCTGTAACGTACTGGTTTGATGAAATTGGATGAATGGAATTAGCGGCAGCGTGAAACAAAAGCTCAATGTCACAAATTAAATGATTACAGATTTTCAAATGCATTTTCCCATCGTTATTGTTTACCACCAAATAATTAACCATAAGTACTGAATGGCCATTTGATTGAAAACTGAATAAATAATAGGGTGGTCGTAATATAAGAAACTAACATCAAGTTCCTTTGAAGTTTATTCCAGGCATAAATGTGTATCTAAAATCTGCCTTTTCCAGGTCGAAACAAAGTCTAGCGAAGCTGAAACGATTTCCTTGGTGATTTTTACAGTATGTTTTTTTTTTTTTATGTATGACATTGGCTTGCTAACTAGCTAGCATGCCAATTAGCTCACTTGCTAATTAGTTAGCAAAATTACGTATCAAAGTTGCATCAGTTGTCATGTATAGATGGAGTAATTGGCTCCATTAAACCCAATTTACAACATAAAATATGAAGTATTTCATTGTTTCTGTTTATGTTTGTGAACAGCTTTATAAACCTTTTTTCCCGTTTTGAAAAAGAAATTGCATCAGATCGCGATGCCTTCTTGGTAAATTCTGTTCCTGAAGTCTACGATGGTGTTAAGTCGATCCCTTGGGGCTTCAGGTATTGGAAAAGCTCTTAATATGCCAACAGGGATTTAACAGAGAGGAAGTCAATTAATTTTGTGTTAAAAATGGAATTCGTTATGAGCTAGTGGGTGGGAATTGGCAATGACCAAATTGGGAGAAAAATGAAAAACAAAAACAAAAACAGTGTTGGAACACAACCATAGAGTTTCCCCTATACCACACATCTTAGTGTTTTTCCTTCTCTTATGGTACATACTTCAAATTTTCAAAGGGAGCAGCATTAAATGCCATATAACATTTCAGGAACTATGCGAGGATTAAATTATCCAGTTTAAGGAAATTTGGTTAAAAATGGCTTCTAGAAATGGTCGCTCTTAACCTTTAGTAGTCTTTTAAAACCATGTAGAATCTATTGATTTTTGCCTCTTTTTAAAAGTAGTAGGCTGCCCTGTTTTAGCCTATATATAAGTAGAAATAACGTTTTTTGTGATATCCTCAATAACCGAATTTTAATGGTTTAACTATTTTAGATTTCCTCATCACGGTATACTGTCATATATACTTGTCACAGCCCTGCAAGTGATCAACAATCGATAAAAAATTGTGAAATAGTGGGACGGCGAAAGCAGAGAGTGGGCCTACCTCCCCATCTGCTTTGGTCTGATGTTGCCATACTGTGTGTAGTAGCTCCTCTGTAAGAATGCGTTCTTTAATGCTGTTCTTATGGACCATGTCCATGTGTAGCAAGTTAATTGCTCAGTTTGACAATCCTCGTTTAGGTGGTACCAACAACCGGTGAGTGGGTCTTTGTTGCACTTTCTCTGGGAGAACATTAGGCATAAGGCTGGACTACATTGCATTGTTTGCCATAATGTCCACATTAGAAGTCTGTTTTAGTGCAAGACTATTATTAGACATAAGTATTTTGGGAAACCAATGATAGGTGTCTATTCATACTTGATTGTTGCATGTATAATTCCATTACAGGTGGTGGCGGGATCCTTGGCGGTACGTATCTGAGTTTATTATTTCAGATGTGCCGATTGTTTGGAAAGTATGCCGAAAATAACGTGAGTCTTTTTGCTATGCAGACGTCGTCCTGATAGGTTTCCTTTCGACGCGTTGTAAGTACCGTAAGCTGCCAATTTCTTTGCAAGTGTTATTGTGTTTTTCTCAGCAGTTAACAACAACAGTAGAACATGGTCATATTTGGTCATTAGTGAAATGGCTCATAAATGTATGTACAGTAAATGCAAAAAAACAGAACTAAACTGTGTACTTCATCAAATGTGGCATGTAAAAGCAGAATGTGTAATGTAGAGGTATCACAAGTTTATAATTTCTGTTGTTTGATATCCAGTTCAAATGTTGGTCAGTGAGAATGTGTTCTGTGTTTGCAGAGAGAAGCCGGACTTCGACCAGGCACCAAAGTGAGGAAACAAAAAAACTCCCATCCTTAGACACTACTCACACACACATACACACAAAATCTGGGGTGGATTTCAAAATGTAGACAAACTCAAGACCAAAGAAAAAAAATGCTAAATGCTAAGTCAAATGCAAATATGATTTTGTGATTGGGTAGTCATTTTTTAGAGTCAACTTTGTGATGCACACTTCCAAATTTTACAATATTTTAATTACCTGTAAGGTAAACATGGAAAAAAATCAGTTTAACTCCCAGTTAAATAGAGTATTATATTACGACAAATAGAATATTTTATATATTAAAATATTCCAATAGCTTTGTGTATTTAGGTTTAAAAAAAGAAAAGAAGTAACAGCTGACAGCTGGTCAATTTGTTCAAAAAGTCAAAAGCCTGTTTAAGATCATTCACTAATTAAGTAATTCTTTCTTTCTTTCTTTCTATGGTGCTTTCATTGTACCAGCAGTGAAGCATCACAGTTGACATTACTGCAAGCTATTAACTTCAAGGTCAATTGTTCCTTAGGAAAAAAAGAAAATGGAGTCCTATTTTGTCAGATTGATGAGATTTAGACAAAAGAGTGCTTGGAAACTCTGCTAACATTTATCCTGGGCTTTGACACCTCTAATGAGACAACATGAGGAAGAAACCTTGAGAGGAACCAGACTCAAAAGGGAATCTTCTGGGTGACACCCGATAGTGGGATTATAATCATTACAGTAGACAGGTCATATAGAGTAAAAGCAAACGACGAAATACGAAATGTTTGGTAAGATCACATTGTGAATAAAAGTCGTGGGATGAGACTAGGGCAGTCTTTCTGATTACAGCGGCAGGAGGTGAGTCAATGCAGAAAGAAGCACAGACTTTTTTTTTACTGAGCCTGAAATGTTAAAATCAAGACAAGGCCAGACAAGAATAGACCCGGCTTGTCAAAACCGAAGATGCCACAGTCTGCACAATGATTAAGACATGGGAGGCAAACTTGAGAAAATTTTGTGTTTGGCTTTGTTTTGGCAGGTTCATTCTGGTAGCGCCGGCAGAGCTGAGAGTGGAAAACAAAGAAAATATCCTGCTGGAGGCATTTGGACTTTCTGAGCCTGTCAGTGTTTCTCTGTCAGTATACGATTACCCAGTCAGGTCTACCCTATTGTGGCAGGGAACCATCACCCTCAACTCAGATAATAATTACAGCGTCCTCAAAACCATAGAGGTAATTTAAAATGTTCTGTTTTTTATTAAAAAGATTTTTACATTTTTAAATAAAAAATTACTTATTGTCCAAGGGGACAATTGGTTTCTTACACTAATATTTTCAAACATTGAACATTCGGACGGGACTAGTTTTCCATGGGGGACTGGGGTAATTCCATCTTTTACAGGTACTACTCTATTTCGAAACTACCTATTGTTTTTCAACAAAATCAACGATGGTCTGATATTTTTAACCCGTCTTGATAGACATCTCTTATTTTGCTGGAAAATGTCGCCTCAATCACTGAAAAAAAGTTTTTGACCGCTGCTACTCGACGTATATAGTCGTTTTTGACCGTAGATTAACAGAAAATATTTAATTGGATTCTAGACTTTTATCACGTCGGAAATGAGCAAATATTTTATTACAGATGTCTTCCTAAAAAAATTAATCCCGTCCGAATAGGGCGTAAGTAAGCTTTTCATAAGTTCCCCCTGAAAAAAGCCCTTAACCCTCAGCTATATACTTGGATTGGATTTTTTGTCACTTCGGCCAAAATGAATAAATCTAATGCATCTAAACAAACACATTAATGCAGGAAATTATGTCAAGATGGTGGATGACATCAAAGATGGTAAAGTTTTGGATATTAGTGTCCAATACCAGTCTGGGAACCCTGTGCACTACACATTTATGTATTTATTTCAGGAAATTATTCAGAATTTTAAACAGTAATTATTCAGAACTATCTAGATAATCAATTATTAAAAGTAGTTACCAGTTATACAAAACTTCAAACAGTTATTACTGGCAATCCCACGTGTTTCTATACTACAACTTATCAAATGTAGCATTGCATGAAATGGAGTGGATTCTTAGATCAAACCTAGTAGTGATATTTTTTCAATGGTTTTGATTGATCAATCTGAACTTCTGGACAGGTAAATCCGAGCCTCCTGCGGCCAGAAGAGAAAGAGACCAAGTACGTCCAGCTGGTCGCCAATTTTGGAAGCTTCCAGGAGGTTAAACATATCAGTAAAGTGTCGTTTCTGTCCGGTTACATCTTCATCCAGACTGACAAACCCGTCTACAACCCAGGAGACACAGGTAATAACTGTAACTATAAAAACCATGGGGGATGTAAACCTTTGCACTCAACTGTATATCACGGTACTTGCTTACAAGGATGACATTAAATGCCATATAACACTTGTTGATCATGACAACACTGCAGCAGTTGTGCAAGTATTAAATGGATTTGTTAAGACGATCGCTCGCATCATATTTCCAAAGAAGTATTAAGTAATATTGCTTTAGAAGTGAGAAAAGGTCCCCAGTAGCTTTAATTTTTATCAGTCTTGTAACCATCAATATTCCTTTGATTTTTTTTTTTTCTTTTACAGTGCGTTGCCGAGCTTTTGTTTCTAACCCCAATTTCCAGGCTTTCAATGGCACCATTTCCATCGACATTCAGGTACGCCTGTTCAGCTCTAATGCACTTATTGTTCTTCTAAAAGAGCCTTTTTAGGAATTGGTGACAGTCAATGTATATTTTAGTCAATGCTATTGTTGCAGTACCAAAGGTTAGGTTTTTTTAGTTCCTGATTGAAGTTTTAATCCTACAACATGGCAGTCACAGCAACTGTTTTAAAGCATCTCATGTTTAAATGGCAAAGAACAGCACAAGGTAGCAGTTGTTCCAACTTAAAAATTTGCTTTAATGACTGAGGGATCGTAATGGTTTCTTTGCAAGCAAGAACAAACCTTAACTGCAGGTGGTCTGCTCTTTTTGACAGACACAGTTTTATTTCAGTGTATAGCCAAGAAAGTTTAAAGTTCAAAGTTGGCACCACACCAATATACTACACCCAGAATTTGTCCCTTTATTTTTTAAAGGATGGCATGCAGAAGGCGTAGTCCTCAAGTTCATTGGACCTTACCTGTGTTAGATTTTGTCTCAAATAAACCTTACTTTGTTGATGAGTCAATAGCCAGGTTCCCATCCGATGCATTTTATGCAAAAAATGTTTTAGCGATTTGAAATGTTTGCCAGTGTATGCTGTGTAAACTGTATTTATCGGTAAAACCTTTTTCTGTTTAACTTTAGCGGATAAATTGTTTATCGATATCGATCCATGAAACGTTGCAAAGAACTATAGTGAAAACGTTTTTGACAGGAAATAATGTCAAATTAGGCATAAATTCAGTGTCATGTGACATGATTTATGATTTATATTTACGTGCCTCTTATACAACAAACCAATAAAACACACCAGCGAGAAAAGCAGGACGCCAGTGTTGTGCCGAAATCTTCCTGCCCCTCTGTGTGAACATGCGTAGCCTCCACTCTCCCTAAGAGCTGTTCTCTCTAATAACGCCTATTTCTAACAGAAAAATTCCCTCTTTATAAACGTTTATGGCTAGGAAGAGTTTGGAATTATATAAATGTAGCCAAGTGGTGTATTTAATGCACTTAGTTCACTAAAGAGGCTCTGTCGTTTTAAGAGAGGGCTATCTGAGTGTTGAGCTGGGCAGAGTTCTGGTGTGACCATGGCTTTATGTGCAATGAACCAATTGGGGGAGAGTGATCTGGGCAAGATGAGCATGTGAGCGGTCACTAGGTTTTGGGTGCCTTGAGTGTTTATTGGAATAAAGGTTCAGATTTATTGGTTAGGTGCTCAAAAATGGCATATAAGAACTCATGAGAGAAACGAGTATCTGAAATGAGTATAATCTGATTGTGTGAGCTGGTGTGTGAGGACACAAGAACCAAAGACCACTACCTTATTTTTTATATAATTCTTAAAATTCACTATCTATAGGCTGAACCATATCAGTTTATATCGTAATATCGTTAAATCGGACAGCAAGAGGAGTCATACACACATTCCACTTTAAACAAGGTCCGAGTAGAATTCAAAAGCCTTGAATCGTGAGCTTGTAAGGCTGTAATATGCTTTCAAATGAACGCTTTCCGTGAGAAACAGGAATTATGCCGTGCAGGACAAGAAGATTTGGGCACAACATTGGCAGGGTGGTGCAGCTGGAGAATCTTTTTTAGTTTAATTCTAGTAAATAATGTTATGTCTTTATTAGATGGGAAACTACAGAACATTAAAACGGCAGTTTCTTGTAATTTCATGTGATCAATCATTTCATTTTCATCTTTAGATGTTGATCACTGTGGAGATTCGCTGAGACAGAAGATTGATAAGAAACTGGAAAAAATTGATCAATTTTTGGAAAAATTAAATAATTTGTTTTAGTTTGGCAAAAGCTGAGCTCACAACACACTAACAATATTAATATTCTCACTAACAGCAATATGATTACACACTATTTAAACTGTAAGCACACTTAATTTACTAATTTCATGGCCTCGCCTCACTGATAAACCGTAGTAACTTTACTAACTCACCAGAGACACACACTTGCTACTTTTAGATGTGCCAAAAATTAATAATAATAAAAAGTATCAAGAGGAATGGAGATTTCATGAAATCAATATGCAATCCTTGTTAATTTTTGTGTAATTATGTGAAACTAATTAATAAATACTGAGTTCATGAGATGTAAATACATTGGGGTCCAAAAGTCTGAGAGCATATTGAAAATCTCAGATTTTTTGCCACTGTACGGTACTCTAAAACGCTCTGCTGAAACTGGATCAGTCATATCCAAAGCACAATCAGGCGGGGCTCAGCTTTGTCCACTGAGAGAGAGAACAGCAACTTCATCACAGATACAGAATGTGCTGAATAAAGAAAGAGAGACTCCAATCAATAAAAGTAGTGTCAAAAGAAGGCTAGCTAGTAGTGGTCTCAAAGGACGAGTAGCGTCTCTAAAGCACTTCTTAGGAAGGGAAACAAGCCTAAATGCTTGACATGGGCTAAGACATACCAGCATTTCACAGTGGATCACTGGAAAAAAGTCCTATTTACTGATGAATCCAAG
>JAOUQW010000001.1:990476-1002282 GCA_028565825.1 Olivaichthys viedmensis
CTGATCACTCTTCATAACATTCTGGAGTATATGCAAATTGCCATCATAAAAACTGAGGCAGCAGACTTTGTGAAAATGAATATTTGTGTCATTCTCAAAACTTTTGGCCATGACTTAGAGGCTTTGATGAATATAGGGATGAGTGCTGGATAGATAATGCAGGTTGATAGATACTTTCTTGGGTAGATAATAGATGCGTTTATAGTTAATTGAATGGATGGATGGATGGATAGATGGATGGATAATAGTTCATAGAAACTTCATATTGATATACATCCATGGATAAATGGCTGGATAGTTGGTAAGAAGTTGACAAAAGTTTGCATACCCTAAGGACAAAATAAAGAAGACAAAAAAACAAGACAATTAGTGTATTAGTGATTCTGGTTTCACAGATGTTCCTTCACTATAAGTAACAAAATAATCAGGTAGTCTATGTTAAGATATTAATAGTGAAAAAAAGCAGTTTTAGTTAAAAAGTTTGCATTTTTCTTTCCGAATTTGATTTAAAAAAAGATTCTACAATAACTTGTATACCCACCTTTGTTTTATAACTGCCTCCAATCTCTTTCGTATCCTCTGAACACCTTGAATTCTCTCAGTTGTAATTTTTAAATGCTAGCTACATCAACTCAGTTTCTAGTAAGGCTGCAAAACATAAATAGCATATTGTGATTATATTGCTACACATTGTAATGGCGATATGCTTTCCAATGTAATAAAAAACTGGTGAGCCAGTTATTTAAAAACATGGTTTGTTAGAGTGCTAATTTGCATATTTTAGGCTTCTGCAAAATTAGTATTGGCCAGTACTGCAATATCGATCAACAATTAATATATTGTTCAGCCCTAGTTGCTAGCTTCATAAATGTACTCAGCTACATAAGAAGCATAATTCAAATACTAGCTATATAAAAAGTGTACCCCTTTTTACTATGCATATGTATTCTCTCCTTGTGCTTCTGTCTTAGGCTATGAGAAACAGCTTCACTATCGCAAAACTGATGACTCGTATCCACCCTATCGTAATGAAGGAACCAGCACCTGGTATTTATATGATGCACTCAAAGATCTTTGTGAGATATATTTGGTCTCATGAATCCATCTCTGCTCCCTTGTCACCTTCTTCCTCTCTCTCTTACAGGATCACAGCGTTTGTGGTGAAGGTGTTCTCCATGGCTTATCCCTTCATCATGGTCGATAAGCAGCACATCTGTGGCCCACTGCTTTACCTGCTCAACCACAAGCAGCTCTCGTCCGGAGCGTTTAAGGAAGACAACCCTGTCTATACCAGCTCCATGACGGTAATAGATAATAAAGGAGAGAGGAATAGAACAGGATAAGGAATCAAGCATGGTTATTTATCTTGACTAAGTAGGCCAAATAGGGAAAATCATGTGCGGTATGTGGTCAGAGTCAAAATAGTTTGTCAATGAAACCTTATTACAGATGACATGTTTGTACTTACTCATGCATGGGAATGTGGGTGTATTGGTGTGTGTAGGGAGGTCTTCACGGTGCTGAATCCAGAGAAACTCTGACTGCGTTTGTACTGATTGCACTGGCTGAGGCTCAAAGTGTTGTTAGTTGCAGTAATCCAGAAATCAACACAGAGGTAATACATGCACACTCTGCATGCCTTATTTATTTATTGAATTATCTTACGTTTGTAAAGAGTAACCTCACTCACCTGTTTAACAATTCAGTCTCCAACACTGCTTTCTTTCTGATTTCATTTCATAACTGATAAAATAACAGTACTCGGTAGTTGAATCAAATTTGTGGATCCTACTGTATCTCTCTATGCTTTGCAGACAAGGTTCAGAAGAGCAGGAGAGTATCTGAAGGAGCGATACCACCGGCTGAGCAGGCCATATTCTGTTGCAGTTGCATGTTATGCTCTAGCTGTGAGCAACCAGGGCTGCATGAAGAGTGTGTTGCTGAAATCTGCATCGCCAGGTACTCAAGGCCACACCTCTCTCAATGCTTTAGCTTTAACAATAACTGTATTACTTTTAATATGCTTACACACTCTGAAATATGCACAAAATATAAGAAAGACAGTGTTAAGCACACGCTGGAAAGCAGCAGGTGCATTGTTAAGTCCAAAAGGCATAACGGTGTATTGAAACTTTAAGATGTAACTAAAGCGGAAGTTTTGAAGGCATGAGAAGTACCTGCCAATATCCTTTAAGTCTTATCTGTTCACAATTTGACCAAACCAGCATTATCTATGCAACCCTCCATTCTAGACAAATGAAGAATACAACTGTTTTCATACCAGTAGTGAGTGCAAAATTTTAAAGTACCATCAAGTTTAGTAATTACCAAACAGGATAAACTCCAAGGGCTAGAACTGGGCTTACCCAGTCAGCTTACCTCCTTTTTCATTGCCTCTGGCATCAACACAATAGGTATGATGTTTTATGGATGTAGGGGAGGTGATCTGGATGCCATGGAACAACACAGTAGTTTGTACAGGAACATCCTTAAAGACAGATAGAAGTATAGACAAATTCATCAATATTAGCCTGTTGGTCTGTTAGGTGACTCAGAATTAGCTTATACTGCTATGGGACATTACACAGCATGCCCAATCAGTATCCAAATGACCTTGCAAATTGAGGGATGTCAAGCAAATGACACAAAACCAACAGGCTATTCAGGGGTATTAGAGGGTGACTACCAAGTATGATGAGCTTTTAGCAAGAAAACAACTGGTTTGTGTGCTATTTCATCAGGGCTACACACAGATGGGTCATACTTCTCTAAACAGGAATCTGCCTTTTGGGCTACTATGAGCTGTTTGCAGTTGACTGCTCAACTTATTTCAAACATATCTCCTGACTTGCTTCACTGGACACGTGTGACAACATGAGACATGAGACAAAGAGAGATGTCTGGCTTATCCAGCAACCCTAACACAGGCAACACTTGACCACCAGCTATATCATTGCTGATTATAAAAGTGGTTTCACTTTCATGTAAGGTGATGCAGAGACCCTGTATGTACCAACAGCCAGAAGAGTAAATTCATATGATTTAATGGTACCTTCACGTAGCACATTGGGAGAATAAGAATTGTCAGAGAAAGGAAAGACATGAGCAAGAATGAAAGATTACACTCTACCTGTTTCAAATTAAATCAGTACTGGGCAAAAATCCTCTTTTGCTTTAGTTAGTGACACCTTTCTATGGAAAAACATTTGGCTTAGAGCTAGGACTAAGGACAGCACTAACTTTGTGCTTTAAAACCAGACAGTTAGCTATTAAACGTCCCAGCTTATGGCAATAAAAAACCTTCCTGTAAAGCTTGATTGGCAGGGTTGTACTGACTTCTGTGAAAGGGCAGCCGTCATTGAAGAATCAGCCTTAGAAGCCTTACAATCATCAGCCAACACAGTGGCTTGAGCCAGGGAAGTCACCTTCTGCTCTTGGAGGTAACTCACAACCTCCTCAGGAAGGCAGTTCTTAAACTCTTCCAACAAAACCATCTAGTGGAGAAAACTTTCTTTAGAGAAACAGATTCCTTTAGAGGCACTAAATGAATCTGTTTATTGATGTAAAAAATGTTTGGGTAGGGACACAGCAGGAGAGGAATGCTGTGGCAAATCCAACTGGTTTGGTGGACAAAAGGGTATCCTTATTGCCTCCAAATCCAGCTCCCAAAGCCGGATTTGTTTCTTAGCCTCACCCTATGAATAGCTAACTTCAGATCAAACGCTGCATGATGGGCAAGAGACTTACCAAATACCAAAGTGACCAACTATCTCTGATGAATCACCTTTATAACATACTTCCAACTGTTTGACACAAGATGCATTGACGACGGTCTGTAACCCCCACTCCTAAGTTTTTTAACCCCGTTTTCAGGTGCAATTAGGACACATTCTGTGCGAAAAACCTTGCCTGTAATGTATGATGCGCTGTAATAGAAAAATTACTATTACTCCAGTGAGTGCGTTTACGAGCTCCACTCTCAATGAATGATTTGCAGTTATAAGTTGCGTGCAGTGTGAATTGAAAAGCCTAAACTGTACAGTAAATAACAATTACAGCTTTCTGGAAGGATTCGTTTTTGTTTCACGCAACACTGGATGCCAAAGCATACTACTTTCGGTTCTATGAAAAACTATGAGAGCGAAACAAAAAACGAATAAAAAACAGCCTTAAGGAGTTCGGAAACCACGGTTGCCTGTCCAGCGGTTTTGTAACAAGTTATGTATTAAGACAAATACATCAGTTGCCTTTGTAGTTTTTCACTACCACGGTAGAAACGAGATTTAAAAATGCCAAATGTTTTCTCATACCGGTAAACCTCCCACCACCACATGGCCTCTAAAACTATACATTTACGAGGCATGATTTTCAGTGTTCTCTCACTAGTGTCGGATTGACAAGTGTTTTTATGTCAGATAGAGGAGCACAAAGATGCGTCTTAACATTGTATGAATCAAATAAGCCCAGGCACCAGTTAAAGTTAAAGCCAACCCACAATTTTTTTTGTAAAATACACTAGTAACGAGACATTACTTTGTTTAAAGTCAGAAATTATCAAAATAAAAATAAAAATAATGCAGTTTAAGATCATGTTTTTGTTCAATTATTTTGTTTAATTCTCCAGAGTTGCTCTTTAATTACACACTTTTATACGAAGTAGCTTATTCTGTACTTAGCAGTCTTTTCATTCGGGTAAAGCCAAATGGGACTCCATATCAGCCGTTATAATTCCCTCTATGTCGTTTTTTTATGAACACATTTATCTCTTTTGTTACTGAACTTGCATTTCCTCTTTAGTCCCGATCATTTCGACTGCTCTGTGGTTAACCATTTCTACCATTTCACAGTGACTTTTAAACTGCAGTTTACTCATTTATTAGGCGGTCCCAGGTGCAGCTTGTGTGATGAGCTACAGCCTTAGTAAATTGAACGTTTATGTTGAGGCGTGTTTTGCGTTGTGCCTCCTCGTGTACGTACATCTCGCCTACAGTGTATATATATTAAATGTTAGTTTACTGAATGTGAAATGCATACATATATTGGCAGAACAGGAGTGAGGAGGAGTAAGGCTGAGACAGACATCACAAAAGATTACGGACCAGGACAGTGGGAGAAAAAAAATTAAATAAATTACTTTTTTCTACTCTTAACGGAGAAACCAGCTAACTACTACAAGCAAAGAAGCTACTGTATCCACACTAGGCTACTCTGTCCAATAACCAAAAGAAATGTCTGTCTGCTAACCTAGTGTGTATGGTGACTGGACTTGTGTTATGTTGTTGATGATGTTTATCCACACATCCAAAGATCTTATTTAACACCTTTTCTTTCTTTGCCTTTCGATCTCAGACCGCACACACTGGCCGGACGCAGACAACTCGTTCTTCACGCTAGAGGCGACGGGGTACGCATTGCTAGCCCTGCTAAAAGGCGGCCATATTGAGGAGGCGGCCGCTCCGTTCAAGTGGTTGAATCAGCAGCGACGGATTGGGGGAGGATACGGATCCACACAGGTATCAGTTATAATAAATTTCGTAATCATATCTGAATTTTGGCAATTTCGATGGAGTCTGACTGGCTGCCTGCAAATCACAAGCAGTAGATTCGCCTCAACACGTTCCTTAATAAAATTACTGGTTTGAAACCTTTTTTTTAACCAAACCAAATGTAATGTAGTGCTGAACGATTTGCCCCCTACCAATGCCAGTTTGGTTTTAGGGACCACATGTAGACCAGTACCAGAGGACATGAGTCTATCAGACCTGACTGTCAGCTGAAACTTTGTGATATGGAGGAGCGAGACCGTGCTTTGAAAGTAAAGAATAGAAACTTGGATTTCACTAGAGGAGTAACTGCTGAAATGTGTAATAAGTGCATAGCGCTTAGTATGTGTGACGGGCGCGAATTAGTGCTCGTTATTTGGGATCTTAGTAAATCAGGGCCCCAGTGTGCAAGTGTGCACTTTCAAGTGTGTGGTATCCTTTGACAGATGTAGAATCCTCTTTCCCTCTCCCCTTAGTCCACCATGGTAGTTCTGCAGGCTCTGTCAGAGTACCTGGTGAAGAAACCCCCTCCGTCCGACATGAGCCTACGGGTCGAGCTCAGCGTTCCCGGTCGCTCGAATATGCGTTGGGCCTTCACCCCACGACTGGCCCATGTGGCACGTTCCTCTCGGGTCAGTCATTCTCACTTTGACCTCTGCTAATTCGTGCACTTGCATTCTCTTTTTTACCATTACCATTTTTCTCCATCTCTCATTCATTTATCTGATTCTTATTTTCCATTATAGCATTTTTTTTCTATTATATTTGCTAGCTCCTAATGAAAAAAACTAAAGTAACAAAATTATTTGAATGCCAACTTCTTCCAAACTAGCAGCTTTAATGCGGTCATTTTCATTGATTAAAAGTGTTTTTAGCTGCTGTCTGAACCTAAAACCTTTCCTTACACAAGCATTGTAGAAACAATGCTTGTGCTCTACATAGGGAATTGGCAAACTACATTTTAAAAACTTGCAGTCTGCGTATAGTATTTAGGATCCAGCATGAGCCTCTCACTTATTGTCACACTTGATAATGTTACGCAGGTCCCGCTAGATCAGGACTTCACAGTGGTTGCCTCAGGAAATGGTCAAGGAATCGTGGAGGTATATAGGCAAAAACCTACACACACAAAATACCTGACATATCTGTATCCACAGAACGCATTTAATCGCCACATTAGGTAAGTTTGATGTTTATCTTTCTCTCTGTCTCTTATTTCCCTCTCTCACACCTCCCTCTGCAGGTGGTAACAGTGTACAACGAGTTGCCCGATGTGCACGAGAAGAGCTCCTGTAAAGGCTTTGAGCTGAACGTTTCCATCAATGAGAGCAACGGTGTGTGTTATAAGCCCTTCACTCAATTTCTATATACAGCCCAGTACTGCATCTTGAGTTGATTGAAAGGCTGACCAGGGTACATACTTAATATTCATTGAAAGCTAGGAATTATCACTGTATGTAATTGCTATAATTGCAGTTTATTTAGTTTATATGCAGAATTGTAGATCGGCATGTCCATTTGACCTGTATGGATGACTTCTGCCTTGGTTCATTGTTGGGTCAGTCAGCTTAAAGATTTTTTTTTTTTTTTTTTAAATACTTCACTTAATAGTGTGTTTTAAATCAAATTGAAAAATTGGTATCTTCTACAAAATGTGACCACAGTTGGCTGTGTTCTCCTTGGATGGGATGGATAGCTTAGTCCCTCTCCCAGGTGATTCAGAGCAATGCTAACCAATCTTGGGCATCTGTTAGGTCTTGGAGATTACTATCTATCTGTCACGCACACACCGGCAGGGCTGGACCACAATCCCCAGAATCCCCCGCCTGACACGAACAAGACACTTCCTCGTTCAAGTTCGCCGCACTTCTAACGAGTGGCGCTTGCTCCCAATCACACGCAAACGCACACACCTGAAAGCGATCACAGTTCTCCTATATAAGCCCCAAGGAGGAAAGCTTCAGTGCTCAGTATTGCTCATGACACGTGAAATACAATGCGTTTCCCGGACTGCCTACCCGATATCTGACCTGTTTCTGGACCCTGGACTTCTGACCTTGCCTTTGCCCCACAGACCATGTTTGTACATTGCCCGACCTTCTGCCTGTGCCCCGACGACGCCTTTGCCTAATCCCCTACTGCTCTATGAAGCTTGCCTTCTAGCCCCCGGCCCACGCCTGCATCCGCCCTGACCAAACCCTTACACTATCGAGTGACAAAGAGGTCCAATTGGGCAGAAAAATGTAAAAAATAAAAATAAAAAGACTTTCTGAAGAAAGTCAGAGAATGGATCAAAATAGTAGATGGTAGTGCAAAATATGATAGCTTAGAGTTGTAACTAAACTCTGTAGGAAAGTTCAACCCTTCTTGACCACTTTAGATCTCCAGGAGAAAGATTCTTCTATCAGTGTAGATGTCCAGGACAAAGGTTTTGTGACCACAGTAGATTTTCAAGAAAAGGGTTGGTGACCATGGTAGATCTCTGGGATAAGGGTACCAGTGCATATTTCCAAGAGAAGGGCTCATAACTACTCAATACCTCCAGGACAAGGGTTCCTGACCAATGCTGATCTACTCTGGCCACCCACATCTACACTGTTATCTAGCTAGCAAGACAGAATGCTTTGAAATGACTTCCGATAATGTCTTACCAGGACAAAAACTAAATGACAATAATCTGGGCTACCTAATGGTTGAGGCATTGCTAACAAATTTATGTAGCACAATGAAATTGAAACAGCAGGAAAGATTAAAAGGGTACTTGTTTGATTGTGGAAATCAGCAGGATGAAAGGAGTCATAGCTATAAAAGTGCAGTGGTAAAAAAAAAAAAGAAAACAGTCAGGGATGCAAATGATTATAGAAGGTGAGGGGTTGGGGATGTCAGTGTCATTAGCGTGTAGCTGTCCTGGGGTGTCTGTTTTATCACATCAAATAGTTAAATGGATTTCAAGACGATTGTATTATACATTATTTACATTTTTATGAAATTATGGTACCAGAGCTCACATAAACTGAATGTGCTGGAGCTCAGTTTCCTTGCACTTCCGCCCAATAAACACCCCGATTGCAAATCTCTAGGAAAAGGATTCATGACCACTAGAGATCTTGGGTAGAGAGTTCATGATCAGTGCTCTAAACTTTCTCAATGTGTTACAGAGAAGCCCCCAGCAGATGTAGAGAAGGTGTACAAACTGAGCATCAGTGTGAGGTAAGCCATTAACTTGTAGATGCCTCATGCATAAGACCACTGCAGTATTCATGTGAGCATGAGCAGGTGAACACACTTCTTGCCCATTCAGAGCTCTGGCGCAGCATCAGGTGCGAATGGCAGTTTTGGACATCAGCCTTCCCACTGGCTTTGAACCAGAAATCTCCGACCTCGAGCTGGTGAGAAACTAAAAATACAATCTGTATGGCTGAGGAATAACATGCACTGCCAATAGATAAATAATGTGTGTTCCAGATAGATGTATAATGCCTATGATGTACCGGCATAGTTTACATTTACATTTATTTATTCATAGTTGCTTACTATATAACCTAAAGAGGTTGGTGCTTGCCATTGGCTAACTAGCTAGCTTGGCAATTAATTGGAATAAAAAAAAATGGTATATAGCACTTTTTATTGGTATATATAACTTTAAAATTTTAATATACTTGTACTTCAGCTGGGATGGGAACTGCTCTTTTTAGTCATAAGTTAGTGTCAGCAAATTAACTTGGTGTGTGGGTGGTTGTGTGTGTGTGTTGATCTACAGCTGACCAACTCTGTGGATCGCTACATTAACAACTTCCAAGTTGTGGACAACCTGAGCGATAGAGGATCTCTCATCATTCATCTGTTCAAGGTAACATGGAGAACTATAGGCTGATGATGCTTGTAGTAACATACTGTATTAATAATGAACTGTGTGTGTGTGTGTGTGTGTGTGTGTGTGTGTACAGGTGTCCAACAAAGAGGCAGACATCATCCCCTTCAGACTGCACCAGAAGTTTAAAGTGGGCCTACTGCAACCTTCTACGGTTACTGTATACCAGTATTACAACAAAGGTACTCACATCAGTGTTCCTGCATGACTTCCTTCTGTTGTCTGCCTTTTCTGATGAAATAAATAGATCTAGTGTGTGCACTTTACTTGGATGAGTTAGACATTTCTGAGCACATCAGATACTTTTACAGCTGTGAGCTGTGAGTGAGTGTGTGTGTGTGTGTGTGTGTGTGTGTGTGTGTGTGTGTGTGTGTGTGTGTGTATCAGATAAACGTTGCAGCAGGTTTTACACTCCACCAGAGGACAAAGAGCAGCTCAGTCAGATCTGCAAAGGCAACATTTGCCGCTGCACTCAGGGTAAGTACACACACAGATGTTGCATACTAGTACACACAGACAAGTACATATACATACAGACATTACGTACTAATACACACACAGATGTACACAGATGTTACATACTAGCACACACAGGCATGTACACTTACATACAGACATTACGTACTAATACACACACAGATGTACACAGATGTTACATACTAGCACACACGGGCATGTACATACAGACATTACATACTAATGCACACACAGATGCACTGCATGCTGGTGTATTCATATGCATTTAATATACTTTATATATAATTCATTTTACTATATATACATTTTGACCTATTATTATTATTATTATTGTTGTTCCAGCTGTTTTTCACACGGCCTCGTAGACTTACCCCCTCCAGTTCTCCTTGGTTGAATCCCCTACATCATCTTAAGAGCTGCTCCCAAGTATCAGCCCAAGTTTGTTAGATTGGAGAACAGAGAGACAGTGAACATGACTGTGGACCTTAGGTGCAGAATTTACCCAGAAGTCATTGCGACTTGATAATTAAATTTTCATGACAATTCAGCGTCCCTCACTCCCATTGGCAGTCTCCACATCACTTCCCTTCTCGTTTGCATAAAGCTTTGCTTCTTCGAGCCGCTCACCCCGCCTACTTCCTTTGCCAACGGTCGCTTTGCCTCCTGTTGCTGTAAATTGGTGGCTCTCATTGAAAATGAATGACTTCCGGCTGCTTTGTCGCGTCATATTGCTTCCTGTAGGTCATACTCACTTCTGAGTCGTGAGGGCAAGTCGACGAGGGCATGTTAAAAGCAGTAATGAAATGGGACACTTGTGTTCGTTCACTCTCACCAACAACCTTCAACCTCTTAAACTGACCCTGTGTGCAGGCGACTGCTGCGTTATGAAGACGGACGTTCAGCCAAACACGGCAAGGAGAAGGGCTGCGTGCAGCGGGATCCACCACGGTATCCTCTACAGATTAGCTTTATGCTAACTAATCTCCAACTCGGTCAAGCTAGTATCCCCTGTTCAATGTGCATGCTCTGTTTTCCAGCGTTCAAGGTGAGAGTGTTGAGCGTCAGTACCAGCCAATACGACAGATATGATATGGAGATCCTGCAGGTCGTAAAAGAGGGTGGGGACTTGTGCAATTTGTGTTTTTTCTCCAAAACCTGTAGAACCCGAGATACTGTTTGTGATGTTGTGTTGCATTTGGTGTGTTACCTTTAAACAGTGTGTGTATGTGCATTTGTGCGCACAGGCTCCGAGGTTGGTCTGAAGGAAAAGGACACGCGAGTGTTTCTGTCTCACGCTGGCTGTAGGGCGGGGCTTAAACTGCTCAAGGGGCAGGACTACCTCATCATCGGCCCATCCTCCAACGTATGGCACACAGAAAGTGACAACAACGGGTAATATTACACATGAGTCCCTTTAACGCCATAAAAACATACAGATACACACAGATATGCACTAGTACACACACAAATGCTCACACAGGGCCGACCCTAGTCTTTTGGGGCCCCAGAATCTGATTTCGGGCCCCCCTCACAGCAGCTCAACAACACTTTGCATCTTACTAACACAAAACACATCGCTGACGTGATATTGTACGTGCAAAACCTCCGCAAATCAAGTCACATTACAAATCCTAGAGGGAACTGATGAGTAGACAGTTAGATGGTTTATCAAAGTAACTAGATGGCGTAATAAGGGTGTGGCACAAAAAAAATACTACATACAGTACTGTGCAAAAGTCACTTATGGTTAATTATTTGGTGGTAAACAATAATGATGGGAAAATGTATTTAACATTGACTGTTTACTGTAGTGATTTATAATCCCACTATCGGGTGTTACCCAGAAGAGGATGGGTTCCCTCTTGAGTCTGGTACCTCTCAAGGTTTCTTCCTCATGTCATCTCAGGGAGTTTTT
>JAOUQW010000001.1:1042397-1054624 GCA_028565825.1 Olivaichthys viedmensis
GGGGGCTTGAAGTCTTAATTGGGGGGGGGGGCTTGAAGTCTTAATTAGGGGGGTTCGAGTCCGTAAATGTTACAGGTGGACAGCGCGTGAAATCACCGAGACGGTGGGGGCGCGCGCGTTATGGGAGCGCGCCTCCGTCACTTTTTTTTTTTTTTTTATTTGGAGCCACGAAGCGTTCAGAGTTCATTCCCGGCCCGACGGAGCTCGGTGGTGAATCAGCGCTTTACGGGGAATCCTATAAATAAAATTGTATAAATAAATAAAGAAAGAAAGAAAAAGAAAGAAACAACAAACACGCGCTCCCACCTCTGACAAATGTAGTCCCGCGAAGCCGTTTTGGATTATTATCAAGAAGGACAAAGCTCGTCATTACCGGAGGGATTCCTCTTCACTCTCTCTTTTTTTTTGTTTTTTTGTTTGTGGCTGGTTTGTTTCGTTTTGCATCGCGTTGATGGCGCGCGCGTAATGCAGCGACGATAAAGAAGAAGCGAATGCTTTTCTTTCTTTAAAAAAAAATAAATAAATAAAATAATAATAATAATAATCACTTGGAACGCGTTCCGGGGATTTCGACTCGTCGCCGGCGGCCGTGTGTGCGGTCCGACCCTCCATGGGAAGCAGTGAAAGAGCGCGAGAGCGGAGATGAGAGCCGCGCTCTGCTGCCTCCTCGCGTGCTGCTGCTGCTGCGTCTCTGTGCCGCAAGCCGCCGCCGCCGCAACCAGGGTGAGCGCGCGCCGTTCCGCGGAAGGGAAAACCATGGCGTAGAGCGCGCGTTCCGATTGTAACGGTTTTGTAACTGTACCGTGTGCTCGCGTGCTGATTAGGATAGAACATTATAAAGGGTTCTTCGGGTTGTTCCTCTGGGGGTTAAAGGTTTAAGGTAGAACCCTACAACAGAGGGGGTTTTATGCTGTCAGACAAAGTTCCTTAAGAAAGTTAGAACAGTTCACCTTTTAAAGAGCATGTGAGTGCATGAGTTACTCTAATCAAAGACACACCATAGGTTATGTGTTGAGCCTACTATATGTGTATAGACTATAGGTTAGTAGGCTACTAGTACTTAAGTATCATAATATACCATCGACTTTTGGCTTAAGTGAAGGGTTTTGCATGCTCCTTTCACTGCAGACCATGACTAATGTCAGGGAGGTTTCCATGCACCATAGGTAAGGCTCTTCTGCAACTGATGAGTCGTTTTAGTCTGGCCAGAAACACCCAAACAATTATTTTTGGTTAAGCACGGAAAAAAAGCTTTGGGGTTTTTCCACTTTTTTCACTCAGGCTTTAAATAGACAGTTTATTGACGGTACGGAAATGGGGTAATGGTCTAAAAGTGCAATAGTCTCCTTTAAAGGTAATGCAGTTTTTGTTTTGTTTTTAAAACACAAAAAACAAACGGAGTAAAGGTTTTTCAAAAATGTAAACGATCGAGTGGAAATGCAAATGCTCCAAAAATGGTACTCAAGTACTTTAATGGAGGACTTGTACACAAAGAGATTGCTTTAGTTACGCATGAGCGCAGATGGCAAATCCATGTCATTTGCTGTTGCAGGAGCATGAGATCTGATCCGATGTGCAGTGATTTGATTTGAACTGCTCCACATCACTGTTATGCTAACTCACATGTTTAGCTTATATTCCAAACTATTGCATTGCAGTTTTTTTTTTTTTAAAGACTTCTAAAACTATGGCCTTTCTTCAGTATCTCCCAAGTCCAAACCTCTTCTTGTTCGGATATTTATTCTACCCCATGTTAAGAGCTAAGTCTATATGCTGTAAGTGATTATCCAAGTTCATTTAACAATGTTGCTTTTCAAGGAGGCGTTGATTCCTCGAGAGCTAATTGAGAGACTCTCCAACAGCGAGATCCGCACCATGAGCGACCTCCAGCGGCTTCTGGAGCTACACTCTGCAGGTACTCCACGTCATGTTTCTCACATTCTGACAACTTTGTCCTAAATCAATACAAACCGAGAGACTGACCTCACACTGGAATTTAGGAGATGATGTCACACAAAGGCTAGGGGAATTGTTGGCTATGCTCCAATTTGGGTACATGTTTTCTAACTAGTGCATAGAGATTTGTCCGCTATTGCTAGCATGTTCCAAATCGTTAGGATAGCACAATTATATTCACCTGCTTGGCAGAGGACAATCAAAATTCTAGTGCAACAGTGTGCACCTGGCCAGAAAGGAGAAAGAAACCAACCATGTTTGGCCTGTACTGTTCTGGCAAAGTAAGTTAAAAATCTACAGTATCTCTACTGTGTAATGTTTATATTCAAATTCCAGATTTTTATTAACCAGCTATTAATAATAAATTATTAGCTAGTAAATGGACAACAAACTATCCAACCTGCTCGCCGCTTTTGTCCCATGCAGTTAAGCGATAGGAAGACAACGATGACGTCAAAGTACATTTGAATTGCAGGCTATTGGATTAATACCCTAGACCGTGTTCTTGAATGTACTAGCCAGTGTACCACTATGCATAATGCAAGTACGCCATTAAGTACACAGCCCCCGTCTCCGAGAAGGACGGACCCTTAATCTATCTCCATGTTTAAAAGTTTGCATAACTGTCCAGTCGCATTGATGCCAAGCGCCGTGCGGACTGTTGCTTGGAGACGGGCGCGTCGGTCTCGCCTCTCAAGGCGCCGCGGATACTGCCTGCGTGTGAACTTGTTGACGGATGTCACTTTTTTGGCCAGTCCTCTCTTGTCGTCCTAGATTAGTCAGTGTCGGGGAAAGAAAGCGCGACGACAGGACAGAACAAAGAAGTGATTTAAAGTCACAAAGAGCAGTCTGACCTTTGGTGTAGGTTGATGAGGCAAGAATTCCTGAACTTAGCTACTGCTTTGGGAAGTGAAGTTCTTTCAGGTCTGTGTTGTCTCATTCTATTGATGGTAGAACAAGAAATCGACGGTACTACCAAAATTATGGTATTTCGTCATGGTATTGCCTGTGTTCCCCCAGTTGGGAGAAAGGTTGCTCTGACTAGGTATATCCAACAAAAGTGGTCGAAATTACATTTCAAAACTCGTGGAGAATTTTCCACGATGATTGCGAGGGTGCTTCTCTTCTTAGCGATCCTCCAGTGACCAAAATTGCAAACCCTAAATCCTCAAATATCATTAACTGATCACCCCTGATCTATCACAGCAGGAGTTATGGTATTTCCAACAGCAAATTGGAGAAACCAAAAAAGAAGAGAGCTTAATGTTTGGTTGAGTACCTTTGAAGCACCAGAATCAAGGACTTTCCATTATCAGTGACGATAGACACTTTAACAGCATCAATGATATCAATTAACATTAACAAGTTGTGCTGTGATACCAATGAAGTTAGGAAACTTCATCTGCACTCTCAGAACTTCTGCATTCTTCAGATTTAGAAATTTGAAGCTCAACCGGTTTCACCTCTTACAACTTCAGAAACACTTTACTTGCACAGCTGATGAATGACTTCCCCTCAATGCATTCTGCTTCCCAAAAACATTTCTGTACCACCCAAGAGTTTTTGGTTAATGCTACCAGAAGCAGCTCAGATCTTCTGGAGCGTCTGATGAAAAACAAAAAGGAGCTCCATCAGGATCTGCGTCTCTGCGCAGATCTCCCCTCCGGACGCGTAATTGAAATGCAAACGACTGCATGTGTAGAGCTGCTGGTGCTCGAGGGAGGTCAAGAGACTCTCTCCATTATGCCGTTGTCATGCAGCCTTTATGAGCTTAGAGGGGCTGAATGCCAGCACTGTAATGTATTATTCATGTCGAATTCCTAGCGGGCGTGTGTGTCTGTGAGAGTGCCTCGGGGAGTGTGTTTCTGGAGTCTGCTAACGAGTGTGTGAAAGGCTCAGCTAGCGTGCAGGGTATAGCGCACAGGCCTGATTCAAAGCCACTCTTCCCTTTACCATGCTGGGTCGGTTCCCGGGGGCAACGACGGGGCATCCAGCCCCCTCCAGAGTGGATCTGCTGGTTGGCTGTGTGATGGTGCTTATTTACCAAACTGGCTCTTTTGGGCTCGTTTTACACACATGAAGTAAGCCTGGTCCAGGGCCAAATAGAGTTTCCAATGGAGAATCTCTACTGAGAGTGACGTTTAATGCCATTTGGACCCAGTCAGTCAAAGTCAACACCATGGTGGTATTGGAATTCCATTGAGTTCCATTCATGGCATCTGGTCGTCTCTGGAAATAGATGACCATCATTATTCCAGTATGGTATTTGGAGTGGCTGTAGTAACTGACTGAGCTTACGGTCATTTCTGGTCGCAGATACAAATATGTTTTTCCTTTTTTCCTGCACTGCTTAATGGGAATTCTCACTTTATGTCTATGAGCAATCTGTGCCCAGAGCACCAGGATATGATGTTTAAGGAGATTTAGTCTCTACATGAATCATAAACTCCTCAAACATTTGTAATCTCCTCAACCAGACACGACAAACACGCCAGACAAATATTTCCAGAAGTCCCAAATGGATAAACTGGGTACAATGACATGCAGTATACATTAGCCTACAATATCAGTATTAAGTTTTAAGTCCAGTACTAAGTCCAGTATTAAGAAGTATTTTCACTTCATTATTTCATTTTATTTATTTTTTGTTACACCATGTATTCATTTCAAATGGTAACACATGTATGCTCTTAACATACCGTCCTATTTAACGTCATCTCTTAATGACTCAATCAATTATTGCGGTCCTCCATGAGCAATATCACTAATTATATTAGTGAAGAATGATAATCTTTTTTGAGAAATGTCATTTTGACAAAACTGCATTAGTATAAATGATAGGACAAAGCTTTGGACCCTACTGCATGTAGCCGTGTTTGTAATTTGTTTTCCGTGTTTAATGCATTGTAGTGTTAGTTAGCATATAAGAAATTAGCCTTTGAAAATTATATAACCTAAATACATGACTATTATAAAAACTTATATACAGTTCTTATATGTTATAATGTCTATATTTTTATAAAACAAAATTGTTATATTAATTAGGTATATCATATTCATACAAAACTTAATTTAATTAAAAAATAAAGAATTGGCCGAGGAACAATCCCATGAAATGGTAAACACACTGTGACGGCGGACAAGCAGACTGATAAAATGTAAACTTAGGCCTTTAAATTTCAAATCAATTACTAAGCATAAGCAAATTAACACGAAATAAACTATAAACATTTTCAGGTATAACCTTTATACCTTTACAGCCTTGACTTTTGCACTCTTCTAGAGCGAGGACTGAAGTCTCGGTTGCGCATTAACAAGGGCAGTGAGACCAGGCCTTATGGCAATGCATAGGATTGCAGAAAGCTGCGAGTCTGTGATTTAGGATCTGCTCTCTGACAGTGGAGTATAGTGTCGTAAAATATGGCTAGTGTAAACTTAGCATAGCTGTCAAAGTCATGGTTGAGGATAAGTACACCAATCAAATGTAAATGACTCTATATACCCAATGAGCTTTTTGGTATAAAGTTTCATGACAAGCAATTTACAGTAACGTGTTCTATAGGCCTACGTGACCGCGTGCCAGCTGTTGCCCAGGCCTGTTTTCATGTGTCTGATACATATCTAATTGTTGTCACAAGTCTAGACATGTGTAATATGATCTTTTATTCATGTGGTTTTTCGGTTCGACAATCAGAAGCTCAAAGCTCATCAGCGCACTAATCACATCTGCTTAGGTTACAGAAACATAAACGCATATCTGATTTTAGTGTACTGTCTGGTCATAGCCTTAAGCCACAGTTTTCATGATGTGGGTGTGGCTGTCATGACGGGTGTTGTGACCTGATGAAGGCCATAAAGGTGTTGCTCTGATTGGTGGCCAAACAGAGTCACCAAAAGTGCCTTAACATTTACAGATAATTTCAATCTTGCGATAATTTTTGTTAAGATGCTTTTGGGAAACCAGGCCCTGATTGGTCGAGTTACTGAGGCACTGATTGAGTTCTGATGTTCTGATTGGTGCAGAGAATGAGGTGGTGCAGGAGACTAAATGGCGCTACAGTGAAGAACGTCTCGACCACAACACCAACCTCAAGAGTTCACACACACGCCCAAGACGCAAGAGGAGCGTTGGTAAGACATGCACACACACACACACACACACACACACACACACATAGTTTCATAGGTAGAGATTCCATACGTGTCAGCGATCATGCTGCGACCTGTCAGAGTCTGAACTGAATAACCCCCTTAGATAAGCACCGAATCTCTGCTAGATTAGTGTAGGTGTGTGGAGTGTTGATTTAGCGGTGTGTTTGTGTAGGGGCGTGTGTCAAATGTGTTGTCCGTCTCTCCTAAATTCTGCTGTGTGTCAGTGTGTTTGTGTGTGGAATGTGTTGCCTATCTCTACTAGATTATGCTGTAGCCTTGTACATGGAGTCTCTATGGAGTCTGTTTGTCTGTGTCATCTGCGTGCGTGTGTGTAGAGGAAGCAGTCCCGGCCGTGTGTAAGACTCGGACGGTGGTGTATGAGATCCCACGCGCTCAAGTGGACCCTACGGCAGCGAACTTCCTCATCTGGCCGCCATGCGTGGAGGTGACGCGATGCTCGGGCTGCTGCAACACCAGCAACATGCGCTGCCACGCTAGCAAAAAAGTACACCGGAATGTCAAGGTGAGGACACACACACACACACACACACAGCCACCTAATCGAAGAACTACCTCGGGCTGTCAATAGAAAACACACACACACACACCAAACTACACCGAAGGTACAAAGGTGAGAATTCTCCTGTGTGCACACACCCACTATATACTTATAGTGAACAGATAACAACGTACTTAACTTTCTTTTTTCTTTGCTCCGCATTATTTCTTTTCTCTTCTTTCCTTTCCTGTCCTCTTCTTTCCTTTCCTATCTTTCCCCCAAGCCAAGGTCCCATTCACACACAAGCAGCTGCACAGTGCTCAGTTTACCAATGCATAAAGAAACATGCATACACCCACTGCTCCAAGTCTTATCCGAGAGCCTGTTTGCTGGTAAAGGTGAGGCAGACTAAACAGTGCTAGCATATCAAGAAAGAACCTGACACACTGTTACACGAGAGAAGAACAAAAGAAAGAGAGATATCGTCTCTTTACAACGTAGACACACTCACTCTCTCTTTCTCTATTCTTTCCACTGGCTAATGTTACATTACGTACTCCTAACAAGTAGAATGTTTTTATACATACAACAAAAAAGCCATTACTTTGGCTACATTACTTGTAAGAAACAGAATTAGCATGGATGCAGTATTTATGCTAGTTCTACTTTTAACATTGACAGAATTAGTTTGCATACAGTACTGTAGCTAGTTTTCCTTTTAACACTGACAGATTTAGCTTACAGACAGTACTGATGCTAGTTTTCCTTTTAATACTGGCATAATTAGCTTGCATACAGTACTGATGCTAGTGCTCCTTTTAACACTGACAATTATCTTGGATACGGTACTGATGCTAGTTTTCCTTTTAACACTGACAGATTTAGCTTACAGACAGTACTGATGCTAGTGCTCCTTTTAACACTGGAAGAATTAGCTTGAATACGGTACTGATGCTAGTTCTCCTTTTAACAGTGACAGAATTAGCTTGCATACAGTACTGATTCTAGTTCTCCTTTTAACACTGACAATTAGCTTGGATACAGTACTGATTCTAGTTCTCCTTTTAACACTGACAATTAGCTTGTATACGGTACTGATGCTAGTGCTCCTTTTAACACTGGAAGAATTAGCTTGTATACGGTACTGATGCTAGTTCTCCTTTTAACACTGACAATTAGCTTGGATACGGTACTGATGCTAGTTCTCCTTTTAACACTGACAGAATTAGCTTGCATACAGTACTGTAGCTAGTTCTCCTTTTAACACTCTCAGAATTAGCTTGAATACGGTACTGATGCTAGTTCTCCTTTTAACACTCTCAGAATTAGCTTGAATACGGTACTGATGCTAGTTCTCCTTTTAACAGTGACAGAATTAGCTTGAATACAGTACTGATTCTAGTTCTCCTTTTAACAGTGACAGAATTAGCTTGAATACGGTACTGATGCTAGTTCTCCTTTTAACACTGACATAATTAGCTTGGATACAGTACTGTTTAAAGTTATAGTTTTAAAACAGACAGATTTAGTTTGGTTACGGAATTGATGCTAGTTCTTTTAATAGCAACAAAATAGCTTGGTTACAATACCAATGCTAGTTACCTGTTAAGAGACACAACTAGCTTAGCTCCAGTTCTCCGTTTAATAGAAATAGAATTAGTTTTGTTATAGTACTCGTAGTAGTTCTTCTTAAGATATAAAATCAGTTTACCTACTGTATTTACACTAGTCCTACTTGTAGTAGAGACAGAATTTATTTGTTTACACTAATAATGCTAGCTCTCATTTTAATAAAGACTGAAGTATCTTGGTAAGAGCGACTTGCTAGTTATTCTTTTCGCGCAGAGAATGAGTTTGGTTGTAGTATTGACACTGTTTGTCTTATTAATAGAGGCATCCTTTAGAGGCTGTCCATTATTAAGAGTACTTAACTAGCAATTAACTAATTGTGTCTCGCTAAAAAGGAGAACTAGCATCAGTATTGCAAACAAATTAATGCTATTTCTGTTAATGGGAACTAGCATCTGTAACCAAAGTGATCAAAAGAGAACTAGCATCTGTACTGGTTACAGTAGAGATGCCAGTTCTCTTTCTAAGAATGAGCTAGTTTACATTAATGATGCTAGTTCTTTAAACAGACATACAGATAGTACAATTTACTGTGCTTTGCACAGACTAACAATAATGACAGTTGCGCTGCTTTTGACAGCCACTCAAGGCTTCAGTTTGGCTACAGTGTTAAAGCTAAGCCTTTTTTAATAGCGACCGAATTCGTTTGTTTACATTCATTGTAATTGATTACACTGCTTTCAACAGGCACTCGAAGCCTGAGTTTGCTTACAGTCCCGACAGGAGTGCTTCTCTTGGCTGCCGACATGTTGATGCTCGTTCCTCGGCTTGTACTACTGTACAAACATTTTCAAACTCAAGTGGAAAAGGCTTTAGTCGTCTGGCAGAGGAAGGGAGGAGCGCGAGGATTTCATGGCTGGTGAACTTACTGGGTTTCAGGCCAAAACTTCCCCACGGGAACGTTCAATAGTGTTAACCTCGCATGAACTGCTGGGCCTGTCTGTCTCTTTCCCTGCCATCCGGAGCTGTGTTTGTCTCCAGTTGTGTGTGTGTGTGTGTGTGTGTGTGTGTTGAGGCATGAATGGAGTTCTGTATAATAAGGCCTTCAAGGAGTTTGGCGCAAGCGGTTCAGGAGTGCGTCAGTACATGGTTGGTGTTTGTGTGTGTGTGTGTGTGTTTATGAAAAACTCACCTGAGGTAGTTTATGCTGTGAGCCAAGTGCTTTTCTCACCTGGCCTCACCTCTGTCCAACACCAGAGATGAATAAGTGTGTGTGTATGTACGTGAGTGTAAAACTCTTCACACAGCTTTGATAGTTACATTCTCTCTCTCTCTCTCTCTCTCAGGTGGCTAAGATCGAGTATGTGCGTCGGAGACCAAAGCTGCGGGAGGTGCAGGTGCAGCTGGAGGACCATCTGGAGTGTGTGTGCGTGTCCAAACACCACACAGAGTCTCGCTTACACACAGGTATACTCACAGACCCCGTTCTTTACCCCTAAATCCTGTTGTTGTTTTTTTGTCCCTTAAATTTATGCAAAACATCTTTCTTTATTGTTTGTCTGCCACCTCTACGCTCTCTTATAAGATTTTATGTATATACTCCAGTCTCTCTTTCCTTCTCTTTCCCTTTTCTCACCATCCCTCCATTCGCAGGCCACTCTAGGGCGAGGGCTAAAAAGCAGAAAAGGATACAGGAAAAGTCTGAAAAAAATTCTGAGCAAATGTACACACTCAGTTCTTAGTCAAACATTGCTGCTGGACTAAGTTGAAAGGTAGGAGTGACAGATCAAGCAGCCAAATCGATTTGCCAATCAACCAATCAGCTGTCTTGATCAGCTGCTCAGGTGGAGGGGACCGTTCTGCGATGCTGATGGTTTTCATCCGCTGCTCATAAAGATCAATGATTGAGGTTGTTTAACGGGAGATTACTAATCTGTGATCGCTTTTGACATATGCTAACGAATACGAAGTGGGTTGTGTGAGGAGGGAGACTCAATTTATTTAGCTTTATTTATGTGTGTGTTTGAGGTGGGGCATGTATTTAGCTCTTTATAGGGACCAAATGCACCAATGATAACAGGAATATTTAGGACATTTGGCTGGTCCCCATGAAATAAAAAGCTTTTATTTGAAAGACTAAAAATCCCAAATTCCTTTAGGACACTGAGGTTAATGTTAAGGTCAGGATTAGGAATGGCATTGTTAGCTACGGTAATGCACAAGTCAATGGAAATGCCTCTACGAAGATAGTAATACAAGACCGTGTGTGTTTCTGTTTGCATTCCCAGATATACGGTGAGTCTGACTGCATAACGGGGCGAGAGAGCCATCTTGTCCAATCAGAATCCTCAGTCCCGTCTGACATCAGCCACTGAAAGGGCAGACCCCAAGTGATCCATCACCGACTCACTTGGCCTGGACTGAGCTGAAGCGGACCGTTGCCGAGCTTTCAGACTTTTGGACTGGATGTCGTTTGGACTTTTGATACACAAAAGCGAGACACAAAGAAACAGAGGAAGCAAATATGCCTCATTGGCGGATTTTACGTCAAAACTGCAGAGACTCTAAATTTCCTCGTCCTCAGCATGGAGTCTGAAGGCTCGTAACAGACGGTTGCCGCTTGCGCAGGATCTATCCGCCATATACAACGGATAGACACAACTATTCACAAGATTTTCTTTCTTCCAGCAAACACTTTCTTCAGTATACACTCTTATTTTTGTAGCACCATTTTCTATCGAGACTCATTTCCTGTATGTACAGTAGACAAAACAGCCGAACGCTCTACAGTAGCCTCTAATAAACTATTTATAAATGCATTGACGTTTTGTTTTTTTAAATGGTTGGATTCAGTTATATTACTGTGTACTTTCCGGGCCATAAGTCGCACCGGAGTATAAAAAAAAAACAACAATATATAAGATATGTTGCTTTGTTGTATAAATTGCATTAATGTATCATTCATTTTAATTTTACATTAGACGTTAGAGACAGTAATTAATTAGTGTTGCTGTGGTTCAGCGCTGTATTGGTTCCTGAGCTGAAGCCTTTGCTACAGTCCTGATCTTTATCCTGATTAAGAATCTAAATATCGGTCTGTTTGTAAGTCCATCCTTTCAAAAGAAGTCATTATGTAGCAATGTTTCATGCTTAAACCTGGTCATTCACTTTATAATCAACTTTTGTTTGTCCTCTTAGAGCAGATATGATAATGCTAGTTAATTTCCAACACTGACACAGAGTGACGTCTAGCTTCGCAGACCAAACCCTATACCGGGTAAAGTCCCAGATTGGACAAGAAGCCTGAGGTTGGGCAGAAGTGTGCGCGAATGCAGGAAAGTCTTAATTTGAACCCAGAAAACTGGAGAAATGATTCAGTGATAATCAAATGTTTCTATTAACGTTTACGTTTAAAAAAGTTTGTTGATTGATAAAGTACATATCTTTCATAAAAGGTGCTATAATCACAATTATTTACATAATGTACACTCTGGGGCAAAAAAAATTTTGCATAGTATTTTTAATTTATCAATGAATAAAAAGTTTACGAACAAGTAAAGACTGAAGCAACATGCAACATAAGTTAATACGGAAAATCCTTTTGATTTTTTTTAAGTAGTGAAGTCTTGCAGGCAGCCTTTTACACATAGGGACGTGTCAATGTTGTTCCATTCAGATTCAATGGCCTCCCATTTGATCAGCAGTCGAAAACGTTTGTGCAGTTAATTTGTGGTTAATGGTGAGACCAGATGTTCTCAATAGGGTTTAAATGAAAAATACTACATTTCATGCACTTTTTAGCTTGGCCCATTTTTTTTTTTGCCCCAGTCAGTGAACTGTTAACTACAAGATGGTGTTTCAGCTAAGATAGCTAGCATGCTAAAGTGTTGCTTAGGTAGATAATGTTAAGAAACAGTGTGTTTGTGAAAATAAATTGCATGACATTTCTCAGAAAGTATTTAGTCATTACATAGTTATGTTTCAAATTGCATAAAGTTGCCTGACTTAACATCATGGGGTATGCAAGCTAGCTAATGCTAGCTTAGTTGCA
>JAOUQW010000001.1:1114892-1126646 GCA_028565825.1 Olivaichthys viedmensis
ACTTTTAATAATACTATGTCTAGTATTATACACATTTCTAAGTATACCTTAAAAGAAATAAGTTTCATAATCATATTTTACATCTAAAAGTAAACTAATAGATTACTTGGCAACTAGTGTACTTCTTTTAAGGTATACTTAGAAATGTGTATAATACTAGACATAGTATTATTAAAAGTAAAGTGTAAGTATACTTGATGGCATACTTCTCTCCAAGTATGCATAAATTTGTAGCATACATAAATTAACTTTTTTTTTTTTTGTAAGAGCATAAAATGCAGTTCAACACAAATTGGCCAGCAGGTTTTTTCTTTAGTATGTTGAATTTTAAAATACTGAGCCTTCAGGGTTACAAAGGATCTTCAGGCTGGCAAACCTTCAGGCCTTACTCTCCACCAAACTTCCTCATGTTTGTATATTTTTGGACAGCCAAGTTTTGAGTTATATTATTTAATCTTGAAGATGTCAGCTATGCGAGACTGTATTAATGATGGACCTTTTGACCCCTGAAGAAAGACCATATGGTCCACCTCAGTTTTAATCCACTGTGGTTTCAACATATCCTATTTCTGGCCACTAAATCTACACGATCACCTATTAAACATTCCAGCGTAGTGAATCCCCGTCTTGCACAAATGAAGCAGTAATAAACACAGTACTCCATGTTCAACAAAGACTCCCAAATAAAAAAATTATCTTAAAATTTGGGTCAAAATTTGGGCTAACTTGTACGAAATGTTATTAAAGGTTTGAGTGATGAGTGGTGCTGATGGCAAGTCTAGCAGTCGTAGATTTTCTTACTAACTCTTCATGTATACCTCTTTACCTCTTTAAAAGGGTTTTACTTGGAACTATTTGAAAAAAGGGAAACAATTTGTTATAAGGTTCTACATAAAACCTTTAAGGGTTACCCCAGAGGGACAATCCGAAAAACCTTTTGGGGTTCTCGATTTAACCATTAACATGCAAGGTTGTCGCGCGTATAAGTATTGTTTGGTAATTTTGGTTACTTCTGCCTTGTATTTGTTACTTCTGACTCTTGAGGCTAAACCAGTCAGCAATGCCAAATGAGGAGGAAGTTACTGTAGTTCTGAGCTGGAGGACCTTCCTGCAATACCCAACTTGACTATTGGCGTGTAGTATGACAAGACATCAGGAATATAATGATGCACGTTCTGTGGTTGTGCGCGTGACATAGCGTGGCAGTCGCCATGGCGACGGGCACCACATGCGCAACAATGCACACTGTATTGATGTGTTCCCTGTCACGTGAGTTATGTTAAATGTTCCCAGCTGTTCCTTCTGTCTTCCCTTGATTCTACATGGTTAAATTCCCGCTTGTTTCCGTCCTGTGTTGTCTTCTGTTTTGTGTGTTTTACCATGCCAGTAGCTTATGTTTTGTGTTGGTCCCCAGCGCAGGGCCGGCCTCGGTGCCACCACCTGGACAAGGACATTGGTCCCACGGGCTCGGGGCCCCCCCTGGACTGCCGGTTAGGGGGGGCGCCATAGAGAGGGGGGACTCTGTCACGCATGCAGTGGTGCGCGTGACATAGCGTGGCGGTCGCCATGGCGACGGCCGCCACGTGCGCGACCACGCGCTTGTGTTGTGTTTGTTTAGTAGTCACCTGTGTGCCGTTTGTGTGTAATCAATGTAAGTATTTAAGCCCTCATGTTCCCTGTCCAGTTTGTCTTGGATTGTTTGATTTTGTGTTCATTTCATGTTGTGTATATGTTTCGTGTGGCTGTGTTAAATAAATTTTTCGAAGTGTTTGGCTTGCGCCTGTGTCCAGTCTCTGCTGCGTTCGGGGCACTCAATGTCACGCGCGCGGCTGAGCGTGGGATATAGCGTGGCGGTCACCCGGGCCGCTGGTTCCCAGCCCAGGTCCAGCCTCTGGGCCACCACCCAGACAGGGACATAGGCTCCACAGGCCCGAGGCCTTCAGGAGGCGCTGCGGAGCCGCGCCATAGAGGGGGGGCTCTGTCACGCGCGCGGCTGAACGCAGGATATAGCGTGGCAGTCGCCATGGCAACGGCCGCCACGTGCTTGTGTTTTGTTTCCTTGTCTGTGACGCGTGAGTTATGTTAAATGTTCCCAGCTGTTCCTTGTCTGTCTTTCCTTGATTTCTAAGTGTTTAAATACCCGCTTGTTTCCGTCCGGTGCTGTCTCCTGTTGTTTGTGTGTCAATCGCGCCTGTCACGGCGTGCCTAATTTTGTGTAAAACCCGTTGATGTTTAAAGAGAAATAAAGATGTTGGTAAAAAAGTCGACGAAGAGCCTCGCGCTTGTGTCCGCACCCCCGCGCCTACACTTCGTGACAGAACAGGAGACCCAAAAAAAAGGACGCAGCGAGGCTTACTGGAAGGGGAGTCGACTTACAAGGGCTGCTGCGGGAGCTGGAGGAACATCGGAGGTGGGTGGACGAGATCAGCGGCATCGCGGCAAGGCGGCGCCCAACCGGACCTGAGCACTACTCTCCCAGGAGAGGAGAGAAAAAAGCCCCAGGAAATTTTTTGGGGGGGGCTAGAGACGGCCGCCGAGGCCGTCCCTGACGCCGTAGGAGGCATGGATGAGCTCCCTGATGCCGTAGGAGGCGTGGATGAGCTCCCTGGCGCCGTTGAAGGCGTGGATGAGCTCCCTGATGCCGTAGGAGGCGTGGAGAAGCTCCAGGATGCCGCTGGTGGCGTGGCAGAGTTCCTTGACGCCGTGGAGGGTGGCCCCCGGGTGTCCTACTCTGCCCTACCGCCGGACCCCAGTGAGGACGGCGTTGCACTGCCCGCGGGCTTCGGGTACGACAACGTTTCTCTGCCCCCCGAGCAAGGGGAGGAAGTCGTAGCGCTGCGGGGAGGGGGGGCCCCGGGTGTCCGGCGCAGAAGTGGACTGGCTGGCTGAGCTCTTTCGGGGGCTCTCCCTCGCTGACGGAGCACCGACTGTGGCCCGAGTGGGGGGAGTCGTCACACTGCCCCCAAGCTTCGGGAATGGTGACGCCACTCTGCCTCCCGACACCGCGGTGGGTGGCCCCCGGGTGTCCGTCAACGCTGCCGCCAAGAAGGTCAGCGCTCTGTCCCCGAGCTTCGGGAATGGCGACGCCACTCGGGTGGCCCCGGGTGTTCATCACCGTGGACGTCATCATCCGGCCTCCGGGCCGCTGGTCCCCAGCCCAGGTCCAGCCTCCGGGTCACCACCCGGACAGGGACATAGGCCCCACAGGCCCGGGGCCCCCCAGGACTGCCTTCAGGAGGCGCTGTGGAGCCGCGCCGTAGAGGGGGGGCTTTGTCACGCGCGCGGCTGAGCGCGGGATATAGCGTGGCGGTCGCCATGGCGACGGCCGCCACGGGCTTGTGTTTTGTTTCCTTGTCTGTGACGCGTGAGTTATGTTAAATGTTCAAAACTGTTCCTCGTCTGTCTTTCCTTGATTTCTAAGTGTTTAAATACCCGCTTGTTTTCGTCCTGTGCTGTCTCCTGTTGTTTGTGTTTCTATGTCGTTGAACACGCCTGTCACGGCGAACTTATTTTGTGTGTAAACCCAGTGTTAGAAGACTAAATAAAGATGTTGTTTATGCTAAGCGGCTTGGTGCATGTGTCCGCACCCCCGCGCCAGCACTTTGTGACACTCAAATCTACATTACACTTTTAATATGCTAAATACAAAGTCGTAAGAAACCTATCACTCTAAACCTTTCTTATGGTTTACTCAATAAAAATTTGAGACTATGTTGGTGTGTCTGTGATTAATTAATGCTCTGTCCTCATTGTACATCTTTCCACAAATTGGCCATTTATTCTGTCAAATGGACACTAATGGATGCAAGCACTACCATAGAACCCATGGCAGGGAAGCAGGAACAGAAAGTGGGTGACGAAAAAAGAGAGAGATGGAGTGAAAAGGGGTGGAGAGGAACGACAAGAGAGTGGTTGACTGAACAGTAGGAGACTGTGAGTCATAAGATAATGATCAGCCTTAAAGCAGAACACCCAAAATTGCTAATGTCACTAATGATGAATGAATGTTATAGCCATTATCCTGTATGTGGGAGTAGCTTGTATTTCTTGGTCCTGCGTGAAGGTTACAGGAAAAAGTTCAACCAACACTAATACTGCTGAAAATTAATAAAAAGGGTAGTTTGGGTAGCTCCTACATTAGCTTTCATTTCTTCTAAGCCAGTTTTGCATTATGTAGTTGAACTTTTTTCCTGTAGTTCAGTTCAGGTGAAACTTTTTTCCTCCTTTCATATCAGAACTAATGCTTGAAATTTCCAGAAACCGACTTACTTTTGGCTGATCCGAGATCAGCTGTCCATTGTGCAACATTAGAGCTCCTTCCCGTAAACATAATCAGGTTAGGAAAAGCAAAAGACTGATCCTAGATAAACTCTCTTACTGCAGTACTAGTGAACTATATGACTCACAAACTGGCTCAGCAGGAATGGCCGTATGTTATTGCCACATGGCTTCAGATCTGTGAAGGAAACAATAGAACGCTACAGAGCGGTTTTGCAGCCTGAGCTCTGATGCACATCCAAGCAAATGATTACAGCAAGAAAGAACGCAAGACAAGAGGACTATTTTTGCACTTGTATTTTCTCAAAAAAGACATCTTTTTTTCACTTTTTAAAACACATATGTGTTTTTACATTTAAAAAACAGAAAAGCCTTGGTTTTGCATACAGAAAACATTACCGAGAAAAAATAATAAACTCCCCAAGTTAAACAGGGAACTTGAAAAGGTTTGCAAATGTTTCAAATAGTTTCGGTCCCTTGCGCTGTGTGAAGCGGCTCCTCTTTCCAGTTTAAATGTTTGGATGTGCCGGGTGCCGGGGCCATCTGTGCAGACTGGGAGGTACTTGTATAACAATCATGAGTGAAGAATGCTTGAATCAACGGAGACTGCAGACTGACCGGGTGCTGGAGCTGAAAACACTGTTTCTGTCAAGTCGGATTGACATATTGTAAGGCATGTTGTTACTTATTAAGAAACTCTTGGCTGGATTTCCAGGGGAAAAAAACAAAGATTGGGTCTGGTAGTGGATTAGTGACTTTCACACTACACCATTTACAAACTATTACAACACCTTACACCTTGTTATGATGTTCTAAAATTTGAACTTCAGATAAAACAGCAGAGAAATGAGAATCTGTGCTTCTTAAGTGTAACATGAATGTAAATCTCAGCTCCAGACAGACTATGCGTAAACAACATTCACTTGGCTTTAAACCTTTTCCATAGTCTGCTGGCAGCAAAGCTCATACACATACACCCACAGAGTTTGCAATTTCTTGGGACTAACCTCTAACAACATGGTCAGTAGAAATGCAAAAGATCACTACTCTCAGTTTGGTGAAAGACTCCAAGGTACTAGAAAAAGAGCCTTTTTTGTATTAAGTTGCATTAACCATCTCAGTACTTTTGAGTACAGTGTCTTTTTGATCTGCTGTTTTCAAGGACTGAAGGAGTTGTGGGTATTTGAAGCCGTTGGGACAGAAAATCATTGATTATTCTTGTGAAATAGTTCTGCCCTTCATAATGCAGAAGGCTTAAATGAAGCCATGTTCACCCGTTAAGTCTGGTCATCAGGCAACAGCTGACTGATAATGTACATGAGAAGTATAAATGTTTCATTATCTGATACACTGTAATAGTATAAAACACGACGCATGACCTACAATTTGTCGCATGACAGAACTACAAACCAGCTTTTCAAGTGGATGGAAAATGCTGTGCAATTACAAAGCAAAAGAAAACATAGATGGCTCTGGTAACAGTATCGGCGGCTTTAAGATACAAAACCTTAGAAAAATAAAATATCAGCTCAAAAAAAGACAGCCTTCATATATACAACATAAACTATGCACAAGGGTAAACAGTCTCTTCATTGTTTGTCTTTCACAGCAAATCTCTAAAAAATATCTTGGAAGCGTTTTTGAAGCTGCAGCATGAAGGAATGATGGCTGAACAACCTGTCCATGTTCTCTATTTTAGGCCTTTTGAAAGACTCAAAATCACAAACTCTAAGTTCAAATCAGTGCAGGATTTCTCAGAGGAGCAGGGGCAGTCACAGACTCCAAAGTCATGTCAGTGCTTGTTTTTCTAAAGGAAAAGAGATGCCCTCGTACGTCCTTTTAGATGAGCAGTCAAGCCTGTTTTTTCCACATGAGTGCTGTATCTGCTCTTTTCTTTGATGTTTAAAAAGAGAAAAGCAAAATCATATTAATCTCAGCCCTGGGCCAAGGTACCATTTGTTAAAATGGCCACACAGATATTCCAGCAAAAGATTAATGCTAAGCTTCTGTAGATGCACAAATCCAATTCCATTATTAGAGAACAACACAGTTGAAGCCTGACATATGTTTTACATGCAAAAAGGCACTTTCAGCAACAAATAATACCTCAGATGGCAATTGCACTTCGTTTAAATACTTTTACAAAAGTCACTTTTAACACTCAAACTACGTTTGCACTTGACCCGCCTGCAGGGGTAATATAAGGCACCTCTCTTTAGGGGCTGGAGGTCTGAGCAGCACATGTTTCCATTTAAAAGTATGATGGTATCCTCTGATCTGTGTTGTTGTTGGCTGCAAATTGTTCTTGGATCAGTGGGACCTCGTAGTCCATGCCGTTCTGAGATACTGGAGGGCAGGGGATGATCTCAGCCTGTTTCTGGGGTGCTGTTCCATTCTCCAAACATGTCTTCACACCTTCTAACTCAAAAGGGGTCGGTTCACCTAGGTCCAAATCTGTCGGAGTTTTGGCCCTTCTTCTCCGTACAACCACCACCACCGCTGCAACTATGGCCACTGCCATCACTACAGCTACCGCCACCAGTATGGGTATGAGAATGGAGGAAGGTTCAGGCCTATTCACAATGGGTTGCTGAGAGACTCCAGCAGTGCGAGCCTCCATGCAGGAGCTGACAGCTTCCTCTACAGGCTCACCCAATGGACTGGCACATACGGAGTATGTGCAGTTGGGCTGTAGTCCTCTCAGTGTGTACTCTGGGTATGAAGCAGGTACATTGAGCTGTAGAGGTCTGCGGTCAGGACCGGACAGGTTGCGGTAAGTTAGACGGATCCCACGGATGTTGGGTCGTGACTCAATGTAATGGTGCAGGTCCAGAGAGATTGAGGTGCTGGTTACATGATGGGAGCTGATCTTGTCTAGTTCTACTGTAGGAACTGTCACCACAGCAACCCTCGGGGACAATGGAGGTGGTAGAGACTCGTCTTGGTTTTCACAGTACATTCCAGATGTAGTCGGTGGGCACAGACAATTCACTTGCCCCCTCTGGTCGAACTTGCATGTGCCCCCATTCAGACAGATGTTTGGTGGGCACATGTATTCCTCATGTTCCTCACTACTTCTGGGAGAGGCAGGGTCCTCAGGAGGCACATGCTGGTCTTTCTCAACCAGTGGCTCCTCAGTGGGGAGAAAAGGAGGGACAATAAGGGTGGTTAGTGGAGCAGTGGTGGGGTCTGGAGTATTATGCATGCTGCTGCTAGTAAGTACATCAGACAGTTCAGTGATGGTGGTGGGGCAGCCAAAGTCTTTGTGGTCCAGCTCAGCAAGCATCCTGCCTGCATTTATGGGAGGGAAGTGGCAGCGTGTCTCCTCTATTCGACCAAGTTCCACTTTTGTGTTCTTCAACCAGCTAGGGAACCAGGCCAGTGGACAAAAACAATTGAAGGGGTTCTGTGCAGCTGTCAGTTGATGCAGCTTGGGAAACATCTGGAAAAAATCCACAGGAAAGCCCTGCAGGTTCAGGCTACTCAGATCCATCTCGTGCAAGCCCACCAGGTTTTTAAAGTCATCCTGCCTAAGTGGGCCTAAAGGGTTGGCTGCTAGGTTAAGGCGGGTCAGCCCTATTGCTGATATCAATGCAGGTGGCATTCCTACTAGCTTGTTCTGGGACACATCTAGATCATGAAGGTTCCCCAAACTATTAATCAATCCTTCATCCAAAGTGGTCAGCCCCAGCCCAGCCATCTTAAGTGACTCCAGGTGTGGGGTCTGTAGGTCAGCAGGTCCAGGCGCAGGGATACTGTTGAAGCTGAGGTCAAGCAACAGCAATCTGGGAAGATGCAGAGCAGGAAGCGCACTGATCTGGTTCCCCTGAAGCTTCAACTCCAGCAGGTCCCCCAATCCCTGAAATGCAGCTGGGTGAATGCTCTGGATGCGGTTGTTGTGGATGTACAACCTTTCTAGATTCACCAGCCCAGCAAAGCTGTCCTTGGAGATGTGAGTAATTTTGTTTGAAGAGAGATCTAGGTTGTGGAGGGAGGTAAGGGAGCCAAAAACCCCATCAGGAATCTCTGAAAGTTCATTCTGGCTGAGGTCCAGCAACTCCAGATCAACCAGACCAAGGAAGTCTTGCTGTTGCAGGGAGCTAATTCCATTCTGAAACACGTACAGACTGTGCGTGGAGGCAGGCAGGTTGAGGGGCATGGAGGAAGCGCGGCGCTGTATGCAGAAGATGGTGTCCGGGTTGTTGCAGTTGCAGTACTGGGGACACGCACTGCAGAATGACCCTGGCAGTAGCACCAGGGGTAACAGTACAAGTCGCCACACTTGGGCCCACAGTCGCATCGTCACAACACCACTGTCCTACAAAATGGAGAACATGAAAAATATGAGTTATTATTCCAGCTGCAGTCATAGAAGATGCTAAACCAAAATATATTTGATGTTTTTGAGATATTTGATATCAGTGACGTTGATTTACTGTAACTGACGCTGCCTTGTGGTCTAACCAAGAAGCCTGCGTACATGACTCCTTATTTTCCTTCAGGATATGCCAAAGGCAGTGCTCATCCAGCACCAATTCTAGGACTATTCTGATGATGGTTGGGCTGTTGACTTGCCCAGGGTCACATACACTGTGACCCACTGTTTGTTTAGTGAAGGCAAGGCATAGACTCTTGGCACTTGAGAGTGCATTCATAGCGGCCCACCCACTGTCTCCCCCCCTCCCAACGCACATGTAACTAGGCTTCACAATGACAGGAGACACAGACAAATAAACCTAGTTGGCAGTGGAATATGACCGTTATTCTACCTTCACAGAAATACAATCTGATCTCAGCTACAGTTACACGTGCGTGTACACACAAGAGTCTGGTGCTGTTTTTCTCTACTGATATGACTAATCCATTCTGAGCTCATAAGCAGTATTTGGAGTGCAACAATAAATCATTTTTGTCTTGTGTGGCCAAATGCGAAGGGCAAAATAGCTTCTCTGTTTTCCTGTCAAATCCCTTGAACTGCTGTAGTCTGAAAACACCGTCCTAGTTGTGCGACAGCTGCTATCGTTGCTGTCTGCAGATGTCTCTTTTAGAGAAAGACAAGGCCAAGGCTTCACTGTTCCCGAAGTGTGGGTAACATATTTTAATGCTAATTCTGACACCTGTATCTCTTTGATCATACATGTGGATCCAGGTACAGCCAAACTGATGAGTACACTTATTCCTAAATTCTATTTCTCTCTCATACATCTCCTCATTGCTCTCCCTCTATCCTCTCTCATCTACTGTATATTGTTTCGTTTTCTAATAGGCTTTTGCTATCGAGCTGGCTAATGTTAATGTCCTTGCGTTGTCCTGCTTCTTTTCTGATAGCTAGTCTTCAACGGTCGAGTATCAGCTATGGCCTCCAGCGACTTTGTGGAAAAGTCTGACACTGAGAGGGCAAGCGTGTCTGTGTGTGTGTGTGTGTGTGTGTGTGTGTGTGTGTTTTTCCAAATGGGAGATGTCACCCTTTTCTAGAAGTGAGTCACATTTTAGAAATGTAGCTTTGGAGTTTTATGCATTTGTAAATGTCAGATTGATGAAGTTTACAGTTAATGGCCCACTTGTACAATTACACCTAGTCTTGTGGATTATCCATTACAAACCCTCTTAGGCATTAGGCTACCATGTAGTACCTAAGTCACAATGCTAACCTCTCTCTGTGTCTCTCTCTCTCTCTGTCTCTCTCTCTCTCTCTCTCTCTCTCTCTCTCTTTCTCTCTCTCTCTCTCTCTCTCTCTCATTCCTTTGTTCTTAGATATGTCTTTCAGTGTCTCTGACCCACCCAGAGCACTGCAGTTTGACAAGCAGGCCACAGGCCAAGTCTGCCTCCGCAGCGTTTACTGGCAGCGAGACAGGAACTAAACCTGCTTCAATAACACGCCTAAGCCGTTCTCCACGTCTGTCGCTCTCTTTTATTCCTTCTCTCTCATAAAGCATGATCCCACTGGCACAGCAGGAATTTTTTCCAATAACCCTAAAAATCCGTCTTCAGCAGGAAGGAGAAACTGGGCCCTCTGGGTAAAATAGGGGCTTTGCCCTTCTTTCTCTCTTTTTATCTCCCTCCATACTGCATACTGCCATGCTATTGCTATTTTCATAAGCAAATGTTCTTAATACCTTCTCTTTAGTGGAAGAAAGCGAGTGTTTAGGGTTACTCAGATGCATAAGTAATATCTCAATATGTCCTCTTATTAGTGTGAGATCACAAGGGTGCGAGTTCTTTCTGTATAAGGACATGAAGATGAAATGCGCAGCTCCTGCAATGGGAATGATCCCATCGACCTCATCCCTACCTAGCCTGCAGTTAATTACCGCATTATAATCCATGCACACGCATACAGGTTTAATCAGGCTCTGTTTTCGGAGGCATTCGAACAATGCAGCACACCTTCGACGCCACACTGCAATGCTCTCAGGAATGAATCTGGCTTTAACTAAGCCACCACTGTGTGGCCTTGTAAGGCAGCATCCTGAGAGGCCGGGCTCCTCCTGGTAGAATTTGGACTGAACCTTCTGTTGTGTTTCAGAGGTTGTATAGTCTGCTTAAAAAAATACCTTGTGGGAGTTTTACATAGCCAAACCTCTTCTCAGGGCAGAAAGGATTAAAGCATGATAAAGACTTTTTTTTAGGAAGAGGCTTTTTCATGCTTTTTCAAGCCATTCGGTATAGAAATCTGATATAGAAACATGGAGGATTTTCAGTAAGTCGCCAGTTGCTAGCTAAGAATGCTGTCTGCGAGCTAATATTATGCTAGCACTCCACCACACAATAGCTGTAAGTCATGTTTCTGATTTGCTGCCTTTCTGTAATGAATACTGCAGACCAGCATTTCACTGAAATGTACTTTTATCATGATTATACCACACTGTAAACACTAACAATCTGAATTATGTGTTGTTTAGCTCTTTGGAGAACTGTTGTAGCTAGCTAGGAATGCAGCTAGCTTTCAGTCTCCCGCTTAATTAAAGAAAAAGAAAAACGATAAGGCATCTCAAATCCCACCTCTTCTCCATTTCACTGGTTGTCACAGATAACCAATCATAATCCTTGCTGCATCGATAAGAGGTTCGGGTAAGTAAAACTCCCTCGAGTGATATAAAAGCCTGACTGAAAAGCGTGTCGTTTGAACAATTTAGCTCCGGAAAGGAGATTAAATGAAAGATGAGACGAAGAAACGAGGTATGAAAAGTTTTTGGACTCTGATAGGCTTTAAAAGGCACTAATTGTGTTTCTGCAAAAATACAAAAACAACACACTGACTGAGAAACCTCTAGGATCTTTAATTTTTCATGTATTGCTGTTGTGCTAAATGACTCAATCCAGTGTTCTCGAACTGAACAGTATTCTTGACTTTTGACCCTTAACCCTTTTATGCATGTGCACTACTGGGAGTGTTCGTTGTGTGTGTGTGTGTGTGTGTGTGTGTGTGTGTGTGTGTGTGTGTGTGTGTGTGTGTGTGTGGGTGTGTGTGTGTGT
>JAOUQW010000001.1:1145901-1162171 GCA_028565825.1 Olivaichthys viedmensis
CACTGAGGTTCCACTCTGCTCTTTTCTGTCAGCGTGTAAATAAAACCTGGATATTTATTGACCCCAGCTGCCTGTGTGGTGTTTTCATCTTGAATGCTGATTGGCTGGCAGATAGAACCTTATAACACCAAGTTTATCTGTGAGTTTGGAGATGGAACATTTTATTATTTCAAATATTACACCAAACACTTTTAAGCAAAATAAAAAAATAACACCACAGGAGAATAAAGTTTTCCCCAGTGATGAAGTTTATGTGGTTAACTCATTTTTGACCAAAATGCCAGATAGAACCTTATAATACTGACGTCAGATAGAACCTTATAATACTGAGGTCACGAAATGTAAAAACATTTCTGATGCTAATTTTCATGCCCCTACATCCGGCAAGCCTGTATCAGAGTTTGCCGGACTACGGCAAGCGCGAAGGACAAACAGTGCAGAACTGCGCGTGACAGGACGTTGCAATCGCGAAGCAGAAACTCAACAGTAATAAATGTACTACAAACTATACATATAAACATATTCACAAAAAAAACACGTATTACGCACAATTATCAAAAACACATAAATTATAATTTCGGTGGAATTCACAATGAATTCAATGAAGCTATTTTTACCTTTGTTACATTTGATTGTGTTTATCCAGTGTTTATTGCTCCTTTTTTAACTGCACTTTATTCTGTTCATTTATTTATTTTATTTATTTTGTACTATGCTGTCAATTTGTCTATTTATCTACCTATTTATCATGGTGATCAGTCTGATGAAATATCTTCTGTCTGTTTTTTTGACACGCAGGAGTTCTCATTGGATTTGCAAAACATCTGAAGAGAAAGCGAGACAGGAGAGAGAGACAGGAAAGAGAGACAGAGAGGAAGGAAAGCACATCTGTTAAACAAATCAAGGCAGAAGTCTCAGCAGGAGCACTGTGTTTTCCGTCGAGGAGAAATGATCTGGAGCGCCGTTTGTTGGCCTATCATTAGGCCACAGGGCCTCACGATGAGGAACGGATAGCTTTGCCACTGACGCTAACACTGAAATTACCGCCTTAAGGATGGGACACAGCTAATGGAAATCATTTGTTCTTTTGGCCTGAATATCATCAGAGGCAGCAGTATTTGATGTAACCACTTTATTACTGTAAGTCTCAGCAAAAGTAGTTTTGGTCAGCCCTTGCCTTGGGTTGGGACCGATTTCATTTTTGGATGAATCTGAATTTTTTTTAATTTGTTGATTTGTATATAAGATGGCGGCGACCTATCGGATTGTGGTCAGCAGCATAAACTATTATAACAATGTCGTAGTTGACCGACGCGTCCAGCAGACCGTGCATTACTGTAACGGGCCGTGTGGAGCGATAAACCATGGACTTAGCTGCACTGTGGCTCATCGTAGTACCTGCGCTGAACTTCTTGATTCTTCCCAGACGTACACCGATCGGCCAATTGACTTCCACGAAGGTGCATCTAAAACGCTGGAAAATGGCGGATGTGGTCACGTCGGATTCTGCGAGGATTTCCATTACCAGGTCACGCCACGAGGGAAGAAAGGATCTGCTATCCAGAGCTCAACAAGCCTGAAGGACATCACCGGAGAGGCGATCAACTTAGCCAGTGGGAAGATGAAAGAGTTCTCCTTCGAGAAGGTCAAGTACTCCTCCAGCCACGTGACCTTCAGGAAAGGTAGAAAGGTCAGGCCCGACTCATTCAGCCGAAGGTCCACCGACCTCGACGTCATCTACGGCCACTTCGGCAACGACGAGAACTGCCCTCCACAGAAATCGTCGCCAGACGAGCAGAAGATGAACCGGAGCGTCTCCCTGGAGCAAAACCTGAACAATGCAGCTGCGTTTTATCTCAACAACCTCACCGAGGAGAACCTCATTGCCCGCATCCTGGAGAAGACCAAGGCGGACAGCAACGCCTCCGGAGAAGACATCAAAGCCTGTTTGGACATCCTACTCAAGTGCTCAGAGGACTTGAAAAAGTGCACAGACATCATAAAGCAGTGCATCAAGAGGAAGTCCATGAGCGGAGACAGTGACGACTCCGGAAACCCGGATGCTATTTACAAAACCATGATGGCGCGACTCTCCAGCTACCTGAAGAGGCTGCCATTTGAGCTTGATCTTGGTCATACAGGAAGGCCAGAACACAACGATCTGTCCGAACTGGTCAGCAGTCTCCATGGACTTCAACAAAGGCCTTTCTCACCCTTTGGCAACGAGCAGCCTCCTCGATATGAGGACGTCGTCCATTCCCCGCCATCAACAAAAGTCCAGTCTAAATCCACGTCATGCTCCTCCCCGGAGTCCCTTGAAGGCTCCAAGGATCTCCCAGGAAGTTTAAAAGCCATTCAAGGCCTCCCTTCCCATTCGTCTGCTAATGGACTACAGTATTCCAACCTTCCCTCTTTCTCCAGCAGCACCAAACCTTCCAGCCTTCATCAGCCCATTTCTCCTGGCCGCCATGATGCCCTTGCCTTCACCAACAGCATCTCCAAAGACACCTCAATGGAGGCCCTGTACATCGAAGAGGATGCTGACGTAGGTCGAGCACTGGATAGGAAGCAGGGTTCTGGTGTTTCAGAGTCCAGGCAGCTTTGTAAGAGACACGAAATACCGTCAGATCTCAGTGCTGGCATTACTGACAAACTTCCCGAGCTCGGTAGAAATGGAACTGCATACACGTCCAAAGCGGAACCAGGAAGTAACCCAGCTTACGTGCCACCACACAGCACAGAGTCAAGGATACTTGCAAATCACAAACCACACATCAGCAGGGAAGGCGAGGACGATATCGATAAACTACTGATGGACTTAGAGTGTCTCTCTCAGAACATGCAGAAGGAACCTCCTCTACCACCAAAGCAGAGACAGATAAACGCCTACCAAAAAAGTCTGCACCAGATTGGCTCCTCTGTGACTAAAGGTCCTCCGGGTCCGATTCCTCCGGCCATCTCGTCCACCAAACCGACAAATCGCAACACCGAAGAGGCCGGTGAGGAGGAGGACGATGGTGCTTTGTTGCTGCGGATTCTGGAGAGCATCGAGAGCTTCGCTCAGGAACTGGTGGATTGTGGCGCCGGAACAGAAACTCAATCCAAAGAGCGTGAGGTGATGCGTCTCCTTCAAGACACACTGGCTAAGACTGACATGACCACAGAAAATGTTCCTGCGCCTACACCTGAAGCTGCACCAGGACCTTCAGCTACACCTTTACCTGCAGCTACGCCCTCAGCTTCAGCTACACCTCCTCCTAAAGTCCTGAATCTGTTCATCACTGGGAGAGACACGGGATCCGCCATCCTCATCCAGCAGACACCCGAAGTCATCAGAGTGAGTTCTCAAACGATGCATGAATGAGTGAAGGGATGGGTGGATAAATCAATATAAAGCTGTTTTTCTGCAGAGGTGGCTAGCATAAAAGCTACACTTGAGCCGAATGTAAATCTTAGCTAGTGTTTAAAATCAATGCTACTAGACTAGCATACCTCCGTCCAGATTGGGGCTGTCAAAACTGAATTTCACTATTTGAATACTATTCGAATTTACATAATATTTACGCATTCAAAGGCAAAAATCCACATTCGAATGTTTAAGCTCTCATGTTTTTCTTTTTCGTCGCCTAACACAAGTCTATAGAAACATCATTCCCAAACATCTTTGGCCAAATGACCCTGTGGCTTGCCCCTAGGAAAAGGGGCGTGTCAGTAGGGGGCAGTATAGATCTGTCACAAGGAGATTTTTCCAGCTCGCTAGCACGGCTGCTGCTAAATCGGTGGGAAGCCCCTAACGCTACAACTAGTAAATTAAATAATAAATGTGATGACATCATCACTCCCGAACAGCTGAAAAGCCCCCGAGTGGAAAGTGCTTGGATTTCAGAGTATAAACACTCAGTTTCACCTCCCGTGTTTTATACAGTACAAACGCCTGGATGTCTGCTTGTCTGATGGAGGAATAAAACTCACGCTCATTTCATTACATAATTAATATTCGAATACAAAATATTTTAAGTGACTGAAATTCAAATGCAATTTTTAAAGGTATTTGACAGCCCTAGATCAGATCGTCAATGGAGGCTGTTCTGACACATTAGTCATTGCCTATAGAACAGCATCACTAGCATCTGTGGACCTAGCTTAGCCTGGTAGAACCAACATTTAGGACATTTTATTCAGTTAATGATAAAAACTGTGAGCACACACAAGTGCGGTTTCACACGCTTTTTGGGGAAATTAGCTAAAATTAAAGTTTTAATTAGTCCTGCTCCTGAGTTTTTCCTTTTTTTTTATTTTCTTTTTTACAAATAAAGCGACGGCCAGCTTTTTTCTGTTACCGTCTGCAAAACTGTGGATTCTCAATATCACCGTCTCGTTTTAAACCTCAGCGAAATGGAAAATTATTTTCCTGCTCCACAGAGTTTTTGCTGTGAGGCTAAGTTTCTTTATGAATTATTCACACAGCTTTTTGCATTATGTAAACCGCAGGGTATTTGGAAGTCTCCTTTGTCACCCTCTAAAACTTGGGTCGTGACGAGACTTATTCATTTTCTGATCTTCTGAATAAATCATTCGTCTCGCTAGAGGCCTGTATTTTTGTTCTGCTGAAACAGCAGCACTGACTCACACATCGATCTGTCTGTTGCTCAGAATAACCCGAGACAGATAACTGGTCTCTCAGCTGGAGAGTGAGACACGACTGCAGAGGACAAAGTTTGGTCTCCATTTGGTGAATTTAGCAAAGCAGAACTGTGGCCTACATCATCAGAGCAATGCATTCTGGGCCATATTTTATTTTTTGCATGGCATGAAAGTGCTTAGTGTTTGTGCAATCGTTATTAGAGGACCGGACTGTTCTTTATCATTTTTAAGAGCAATAGTGTTAATCGGCACCCTCCCTGTGTTCCATCACGGCATTTGAGACGAGGCCGCTTTGGTCTGTCCCATTCAGAAGGTCGATAAGGCGGCACCCTTTTAAGGGTCCTTATTTTGAAAAAAAATCTGAAGTGCTTCCTTCATGGAGGTTTGAAGTTTGAAGAGCATGAAGCGTTACTCCAACAACGCATCACCATTATAAAAACCATGATAAAAAGTTAGGTGACATTTTTACGTCCCTCCATTCTTTCTTTCTTTTTCTTTCTTTCTTTTTTTTCATAACTTCATCCCTTCGCCATTTTTTCTTTTATCCTTCCAACCTTTTTTTCTTTATTTTTGTCACTTTTATCACTCCATCCTTTGTCTGTCTTTCTTTTTTCTTTCTTTCATTTTTCTTTCTTCCTTTTTTAAGACATCTTTATTTCTTTCACTCCTTTGTATTTTTTCATCCTTCCAACCTTTTTATTTTCTTTAGTTTTCATCCTTTCTTTCGATTGTTCCTTAATCCCTTCTTTTTCTTTTTTTCCATTTTTCTTTCTTCCTTTCTTTGTTCTCTCATCTCTCAATATTTTCTGTTTCTACTTTTTTTTTTTTCTTTCATCCCTTCATCACTTTTTCATCCGTCTTAGTCATTATTTTTCTGTCTTTCCTTCTGTTTCATTTTTCTTGTTTCCTTTTTCACAACTTTTTTCTTTCATATCTTAATCCTTTCATTTTCTTTCCTTCTTTTATCCCTCCACCTTTCTTAATTTCTTTCCTTCTTTTATCCCTCCACCTTTCTTAATTTCTTTCCTTCTTTCTGCTTTTTGCCGTATCATGTGACTTTGCTGTAACTGTTGGTGTTGTCTCACTCTCTCTCCTGTCTCACTCTCTCTCTCCTGTCTCACTCTCTCTCTCCTGTCTCACGCTCTCTCCGGTAAACTCATCATGTGTTTATACTCTGTAAGCCGACACTCGGCTGCTATCTACAGCGCGCTATTTATGACGTTGCCATCACCCTCGTCAAGAGAGGAAGGCTTTTAGCAACAGCAGCCCCCCCTTTCCCCTAAATACATCATAAATCACACACACACACACACACACTCACACACACACACACACACACCCACACACACACACTGGTTGAGACACAGTGATTTGGATCTACTGAGGAATAAAAAATAATTAGCATACTCAGCATTAGCACAGATTTCAAAGTGTTTGTCATTTTTTGAGAGTGCAGGATTCTCAGTGGAGGAGAGAGAGAGAGAGAGAGAGGCTAATGACAACTTCTTCTTCTGTGTGTCATTTAGTGTGTGTGTGTGTGTGTGTTTAGTTTTCCCCCCGTCCTACTGTGGCATTTTGCTGAGAGACTGAGTGACGCCGTGGGGAAAACGAGCTTGTGTGGTGGGGGCGGAGTCTTACTCGTTAACACAGAGCAGCCAATCAGAGATGTAAACACAGGCTCCAGTGTGTGTGTGTATGTGTGTATGTGTGTGTGTATGTGTGTGTGTGTGTGTGATGGTAAACTGTCCGCCCCGCTAAATCAGGTCTGGCGATGCGCCTGCCCATTCCAGCAGTGTGACAGATCTGTAGTGACCCGTCTGTCTATCTGTCTGCCTGCCTGTCTGTCTGTCTGTCTGTCTGTCTCTGTCTGCCTGTCTGTATGCATGTCTGTCTGTCTGTCTGCGTGTCTGTCTGCCTGTCTGTCTGTCTGTCTGTCTGCGTGTCTGTCTGTCTGTCCCATCCCTTAATACATCCTTTCTTTTATGCTTTCCTTCTTTCTTTCTTTCCTAATTTATTTATATTCTCTTTTTCTTTCCTTATCTTTTTTTTCTTATTTTTTCCCCCGTTCTTCCTTTTTCATTCCTCTGTCCTTCCTTTCTTTTTCTCTTTATGATTTTCTTGCATGCTTGTAATAAGAATCACCCTCTTCAGTATAACACTCACAGCGGGACTGTGATCATCCCCTCACTCACCCCCCACCACAAGCAGCCCACCAGAAACACACACACACACGCATAGAGTCTCTCTCCTCCCTGCACTTTTCTTCTCCTCCCTCGTCATTCCTCTGTGTTTTCGCCAGTTATGTTCCCCTCCTTTCTTGCCTCCCTGCTTTCCTCAACGCCAGGGCTCCCACACACACATACACACACACACACACACACACACACACGACCTGAAATGACTGATCCTTTAGTGCTCACAGTTTCCTCAAAAGTCCTTTGCTGTCCACCTTTTTATTTTAATGAACAATATCAGCACACGATTGAGTCCCTAGTAAGTAATAAAACCTCAAATTGTGATAATATGAAGGAATCTAATATTAACATTGTGCAATATGATATAGAAAAAAATATATACTGTTATAAAGTATATCAATTCCATAGTAAATGCAGCATATTAAATAAAAAGCATGCAGATGGGCCTTCCAAGTGGTGCAGCTGTCTAAGCTTTCGCCCTATCAGTGGGATATTGTGAGTACGGATCCCAATGACGCCACAGCCATCCGTGGTCCGGGAGTCCAGAAGTGCACTATTATCCTGTATTTTGGGTGGGAAGGATGGTCTTACTCTCTCCCGTCAAGCTCATGTATACAGAAGAGGGCGGTTAGTGCTCTCCTCCTAGTGGGTTAAACTTCTGTATGGCATTGCGTGAGCAGCAGTTCAAAAAGATGCGTTGGCTTCGTGTGTCTTAGAGGAAGCATGTGTTAGTCTTCAATCTCTTTCTTTTCTTCCCTATGCCGTCCCTCTCCTCCCTGCTTTCCCTCTCCTCTGTGGTATCCTCCCCTGTCATATTTTTGCATGTTTCCTTATCTTTATGACACCATTCTCTCCCTCTTTTTCCTCTCTTCATCATTCCTCTCTTCCACACCATCCCTCTATATCTCTTCTTTCTCGACATGGTCTCTCCATCTTTCCCTTCCTCTAATCCACGACTCTTTATCCCCTCTTCTACACCACCGTTCTTTCTCTCTCTCATCCCTCGCCTCTACATCGTTCCTCCCTTCTCTCCTCTACTCCACCTCTCTCGCCTTTTCTCCATAGCTGCGTCTCAAATAGAGTACTCTGCATCATGCACTATATACTGTAGTACCTGATATTTTTTTTTTTTTTAGGTTATAACGACTTTTGCTCCTAATTAGCGTCCACGGTGTCGTGGAGTTCTCGCTCGGTGCAGCAGCCTTTCACCAAAAATTCAAACCGTAGCGCCGTCTTTTGGCGCCGCCCCTTCCCCTACGTAGAGCAGCCTGCAACCGTTTAGTGCAAAAAGTGTCCAACGTGCCACACTTCCTTTTTCGGCGGTTTTAGTACATCACCTGGGTGTTAACAGTGCACGCTAAAAGTACACAAAGTGCGCCGTTTGGGACGCAGCCCATGTTTCTTCTCTTTTACGCCATCTTTCCTTTATGCCACCATTCTGTCCTCTGTCTTTACCTCCGCCACACTACCATTTACTTTCCCTCTTTCCCTTTCTTGTCCTCTACTCGACCTCTCTCTTCATTTCTCCACGTTTCCTCTCCTTTACGCCATCTCTCCCTCCATCTCCTCTCAAAGCCACCCCTCCTCTTATCTTTCCTTTTTTCTCCACCACCTTGGCTCTGATTCCCTCTCCTTTATCTTTTTGGAGGTTAACCTTTTACTTTTTGACCCCCTCGTTCTTTCGCTCCCTCTTTCGCTGCTCTTCAGACTGTTTTGTAAACACGTCCACCTTTTCTTCTTGCGATGTCTCATATTTAAAAAGAACTGACATTCTCATGTATTCTCCCTCCCTCTGTTTCTTTTACCGGCAGTGACTCCTTCCTTCCAAAGCTCTGATGCACTGCCCATACTCAGTCCACACGCAAACACACACACACACACTCGGTCTGTAAGCCACATGTAGTCCAAGTGTCTCCTATTATAAAGGAGTGGCTCACTCACACGCATATCCACACACACACACACACACACACACACAGACACACAGTCATGCATAACAGGATGAGGTCTGTGCACAAAACAGAGCTGACTAATGAGCCACTGATGAGAGAGACACGACCAGTTTCAAATACGAGGTGAAAATGTACCCCTCCTTTACCCCCTTTCACTTGTGGTTTTAATTTTTTAAGTTCCAACTCCGAGGCTTTTCTGGAAGGACCAGACATTCCTTCTGTCTAACTAGCGGTGAGCAAAAATATAATCTCAATATCGCAATCCATTATATCACGATACAGTTTTCTGAGCGTATCGCGAATATCATTAGGCCCAGAGATTTAGATGAACTAAACCACAACCCGTGGTGTCACTATGTCTAATCGATTGATAAGATGTTTACTCAATATGCTATTATCTTCTCTTTCTTTTTTTCCATCAATTCTTGGGGCAGAGAGCAACAGGTGTGTGTCACAGGTGTGTGTTTCACATTGTTTGATTTTGTGGAACTTCGCTGTTGTTAGTGAGAAGGTGATCATTATCCATTTTTTTCCCCATTTGTTTTACTTTTTGCCCCTCATGTTTCTTGCTGGCAACTTGATTTATTTTATTTTTTTATTATTTGAACTTACAGTAAAATATCATGGTACATACTGTATTGTGTATCATGACATATGAAGAGGTCCTCTAGTTAGGGATGCACCGATCTGATACTGAGTATCCATATTGGGGCCGATACTATAAGGAAATTGGCTGGTAGGTTGTTCCAAGAATCTTGGAGAACTTGCAACGGTTCTTCTGCAGAACTCTGGTTCTCACTTGCTTCTGTCTCTGCAGGTAAAATCCCAGAACACCCTTCATTATGTTTTTATCTAAAAAGTGCTGTATTACTTATCATGTTACTGTCATGGGCTCACCTGACGATCCCACTCCACACCACCAGAGGACCCTGTCACCTGAATACTAACCCACTTCCGGTTTACCACACCTGTTCCTCATCACTTCATCAGTCATAGACACTATAAAGACTCCCATCACCAATCACACTTTGCAAAGTCTTGCCTTCGTTACCGATTGCGTTTCTGAGCGTTTACTACTCGTGTTGGATCTTCTGATATCTTGATTCCTGGACTGTTTACCGCTGCCGCTCTTTCTCCTGCCCCTTCTGGATTTGTTTGCCGTCTGTTTGATCTTTTCTGTTTTGACCCTGCTTGCCATTCTGACTACGATTCTGACAATAAAGGCCGCACTTGGACCATACCCTCTCGTAGCGTCATTGTTACAGTTACTTTATTTAATGACTTACAAAAATGACTCTGTAACATTAAAAATTTTGGAAAATGATTATATATATATATGGAGATATACATATACTTATATATACTGTTTCTCTGGAAACTTTGTGTACTACGCTGGAATTTTCACTACATCTACCATTTTATATATATATATATATATGCCTAAGACTTTTTCACAGTACTCTATATTATGCCGTGAATGTGTGCATTCCTGACTGACACGTCACAGATCTCGCACGTAAACAGAGAACCCAAACTGTTTTAAAGGACGCCACCATCACGCCTTTGATGTTTCACGTAGCTTGGCAACAGAGAGTCAGCTCGGTGACTGAAGGCATATCGATATTGTGTCGAAAATCTAAAAGGTGGGATCGACACGTTTCCTATTCCAAGTATTGTGATATTTTTTTTGCCATATCACCCAACCCTACATACAGGGAGTAAGAAAGCTACCTGAGGTTCTGTAGACATTAACCTAAAAAAAATATCTGATATAAATGCTTTTGAAAATCTGCATGGCTTCAAGATTAGGAGGAAATGTAAGACGATGGATGCATAATACGTGAAATAGGTGTCGTTAAATACAGCCCATTAGAGTCAATTGCTGTAGTGAAGTGAATAAAACACCACAAATAATGTCGTCCTCACGACCAGAACTGATTCAATAGGACTCAGAAGCATAACATCGTAGTGTTATTCACACAGACCAATACAATTAGGGTTAGAGCTTGGGGCAGGTTTTGTGGAACTATTTTTTATTTATATGCCCCAAGTCTATATTTTTGTACATGCAATGAACTACTTGTGTTGGCTATAAATGTAATTACATCAAATTTCCTAAGTTGTTACATGTATTAGTCAAATGAGTTGTGGGTCAAATACATGATTCATATTTGATCAGCCTATGGAGTAGTTAAACAGTTTATTCTGACAGTTTTGAATGATACATAAAACTACAGTAAAAAAAATGAATGAAGGTTTGCCTGCATGTCAGTAAAAGGTCTGTTATTGAAGGCATATAGATAAAGAATAGTACCACAAAACCTGCCCCAAGCTCGAACCTTAATTGTACGTTTTCTTTTGTATTGGTCGTATTGAATCGGTTCTGGTAGTGAGGACGACATTATTTGTGGCGTTTTATTCACTTCACTACAAGTGAACCTGTTGTGGAATTCAGATGTGTGGTTACACACATGGAACTACATGTTGTAATTAGCATTATTCCCATATTTAATACATCGTAACTACACTTTATTCATGTGGTGGTACATACAGTAGTAGTTACACTTGTTTTTACACTGGAATGAAGGCTCTTTAATAGCTCATACTTAGACTGTACCCTATAGGCAGGGTTAGCAAGCAAATAAAAACATTTCCAGTTCGTGTTGGTGAAATATATTTATGTTTTCTTAAAGTCGAGGTATCAAACTATATTACAGGCAGAAAACCTCAATTTTGGTCAAAACCCGATTTCTCGTCATTTTCTCGAATTTAAAAGACGACGGAGCGTCTCGCACTCCGCTTCTTCACCTGTTTCTAATAACCACGCTAAAGACAGGCGTGTCACATGACGTATGACGTGCTGGCGTGGGTTACGTTGATTGCAGCCTCTGGTGGTCAAACAGTGTAATTGCAGTAGATTGCATAATTAATAGAATACACCTGATGTCGCAGATCTCCACGATGCACATCGTCACATTTTTGCATCGCGATGTATTGCGTCACGATGCATCGTTACACCCCTACGAAAAAGACATATGTCCATCAAGTAGGCATCAGACAACTACAGAAACAATGTGTATAAAGTGCAGAGAGCGATTTTATAAAGAAAGTGGAAAAGAGAATGAGGCCTTAACAGTGGCTTATAACACACTAAATTCAGCGCATGACAGCCTTGGTAATAAGATGATGAGTTAAAATCAGGTGTGTTATACTGTGTTGGGCAGTAATGGACTACATGTAATCTGGATTACGTAATGCTAATAAGGCTATTCTGACTTTTTGGCAGGTGGCCGACTTAAAATTGGGTCAACTGCATTTGGGCTAAGGGGGAAATGGGACATACTCTTCCTTTAAAATTGTTACGATTAAACTGGTTTCCCATACTGCTCTTCTCATCATTAGATTTATTTAAATAGCGCTTCTCTCTAACCCAAAGGACGCTTTAAAATAACTAAAACCATAAGGAGAGAAACAACAGAGAAACGGGTTAACGACCAACAATTAAACAACCTCAGAGGTTACGGTTAGGAGAGTTCAAAGGCCTGTGGAGGAACAGGTGTGTGAGTTAAAATGAGTTTTAAAGATGGCAAGTGTTGGTGATTGTCTAACTGTAAGGGGAAGAGAGTGCCACAGTCGGAGAGCCACGCTGGAGAAAGCACAGTCCCCAAAGCTGTGGGGTTTACATGGAGGAACAATGAGCGAGCCGTTGGCAGAGGATGCGAGGGTGCGGGTGGGTCGGTAGGGAAGAAGAAGATCAGAGAGATAGGCAGGAACGAGACTATTAAGGGATTTAAGTTAGGAGAAGAATTTCGAAGTGAATGCATTGTTTTATTGGAAACTGATGAAGACTAAGAAGTGAGCAGCTCAATTTTGAACAATCTTGCTTCTTCAGTGACTGATTTTTTTTTTTTTTTCTGTCTGTCCTCCAAATCCGTACGCACAGCCTGGACTTCACACACACACACACACACACACACACACACACACACACACACACACATTTATATACATTCCTTAGTGTGCAGCAGATTCACTCAATTTGTTTTCAGTGTGCTTTTGTGTGTGGAACAGAAATGCAGGGAAATGCGCCAAGCTCATAAACAATAACAAAAACCAGCTGCAGGCCTGACATGCCAAGAGAGAGAGAAAGAGTGTGTGTGTGTGTGTGTGTGTGTGAGAGTGTGAGTGTGTTTTTGGTAAAATAATAAAGCTGTAGGTGATCCAGAACTCCTCTGTCATCACACACTCTCTGTCCCTCTGCCCCGAGAAGATCTTTGCTCGACTTTCCTGTCTCACTCTTTCTCTCGCTGTCTCCCTCTCAGGTTATATTTTCCATCCCCTTTCTTCCCCCTTAAACAGAGGGGGAGAGGAATTCTCTGCATGTTTGTTTTGGAAATACGTCGCCCTGCAGGGACCGCAACGTGAAAGTGTGTGAGTGAGAGAGAGAGAGAGAGAGAGAGAGACACAGGAGCTGAGGTGGTTGATGTCTCACAAGAAAAGAATGTATTTCTCTGATGCTTTACCAAACCCCTAAACCTGATGACCCTCCCAACTTTAGTGACCGAGTTGTCACACACGCGCACACACACACACACACACACACACACACACACACACAGTCTTACGGTCATACAGGCATGTCAAAATCTTCTCCTCCTCTTTCCCGGCCTGTTGTTTTGCACACACTAGCTGTGCTATTTCACTCAGTTGCATCATTGCCGCTTTGCAGTTTCGTCTTATTCTCAGGCCAAGACATGTTGCTAAGGAACCGGCTCTGTACTGTCGACTGGGAAAGCTAAGCTACATACTACCAAATCGCATACTACCGTACTAAATAGTAGGTCAAACTGGCTGTACTCCAATTTTCATACTACAATATTACAATATTAGTACTCACATTATATGTCAAAATAGACTACACCATCATACCAATAGTACTCCAAGCCATACTACCGTATTCAATCAGATGTCAAAATAGTATATCATCATACTACTGTACAAAGTATTTCAAAATAGTATGCCACCTCACTCCATACTACTATACTAAATAGTGTGTCAAAAGAGTGTCACTTTCTTGCAGGTTCCCGTACTAAACTGTATATCAGAACATACCCGATCTCACCGCATGGCTACTACCACATGCTTACATAATATGTCCAAATTGTAGTCATCACATCCTAAATAGTATAATAAAATAGTATGCCACCTAATCGAATAGTATGTCAGAATACTAGGCCATGTCACCTTCTCGCACACTACCTTACTGGATAGTATGTCAAAATATTACACCATCATTCTACTGTAGTAAATAATATGTCGAAATAGAACACAATCATTCAACTGTACTAAATAGTACGTTACAATACTACATCATCATACTACTGTACGAAATAGTATGCCAAAATAGTACACCAACATACTACTGAACTAAATAGTATGTCAGAATAGTACACAATCATTCAACTGTACTTAATAGTATGTAAAAAAAATAGTACATAATTATACTACTGTACTAAATACTGTCAAAATAGTACATCACCATACTAATGTACTAAATAGTATGTCAAAATAGTACACCATTACACTACTGTACTAAAGAGTATGTCAGTATAGTTCACCATCATACTACTGTACTAAATAGTATGTCAATATAGTACACCAACATACTACTGTACTAAATAGTATGTCAAAATAGTACATCACCCAACCACATACTATACTAAATAGTATATCAAGAGTGTCACTTTCATCCATTTTACTGTACTAAATAGCATAGCAAAAAAGTGTGACCTCACTGCATACTACCCTACTAAATAGTATGTCAACTGACTGCATACTACCTTACCAAGTAGTATATCAAAAGAGTATGCTACTTGACAGCACACTACTATATTAAAACATATCAAAAGAATAGCCTGTCACTTTCTTACATACTACTGTATTAAATAGTATATCAAGAAAGTACACCCTCACCACATATTACCATAGTAAACAGTATATCAACAGAGCCTATGTAACCACACTACCATACTAAATAGTACGTCAACTCACCACGTTCTACCATACTAAATAGTATATTAAAGCAGTATATCAAGAGTACGCCACCTAACTGCATACTACAATATGCGTACATAATATGCCAAAATAGTATGCCACCTCAACACATACTATCATATGTGTAAACAGTATGTAAAAGTAGTAGGCTATGTCATCGTACCACCAAACTAAATAGTATGTCAAAACAGTACCTGTCACATTCTGGCCTTCTACCATAAAAGTATGTCAAAACAGTATGTAACCGTACTGAACAGTATATCAAGGTTGCAGGCTACGTCCTCATACCACCATACTCTTTAGTATGTCAAAATAGTACCAGTCACCTTCTCGCATTCTACCATAAGAGCATGTCAAAACAGTACATAACCGTACTAAACAGTATATCAAGGTTGCAGGCTACGTCCTCATACCACCATACTCTTTAGTATGTCAAAATAGTACCCGTCACCTTCTCGCCTTCTACCACAAGAGCATGTCAAAACAGTACGTGACCAACTCACTGCGTTCTACCGTACTAAATAGTATATTAAACGAGCATATTGAAGCAGTATACCAAGAGTACGGCTTCTCGTCCTACATTATGCCTCCATAACATGCCAAGGCAGGGGGCCACCCCATCATAACCACTACATTATGCCAAAAGAGGACGCCACCTCAACACACACCCCCACACGTGTAAATAGTACGCCACCACGAGACACACACACCCCAGACGCGGCGTACTACATTTGTGACGTGCTACTGATTCGCGCGTGCCTGACGGCGCGGCATTCACGCGCGCGCGCGCCCCCGCCTAGCATTTAAAACCCCGTTGGAATTGAACAGCGTCCGTGTTACACCTGCGGCTTTCTCTCACGTGACAGCATCTGCATCACGCCACGGGCTGGCGAATCGTTTCATATCGATGGACATAAATATATATATATATAAATATATAAATATATATAAATATATATAAATATAAGCATGCACGAGACCAGTTTTTTATGACATGCGCACGCTCTGGTCCCCTGAATCCAGGACATAAAGCCCTACATAGGTTGTAGAAGCCCATGCAGCCTATGTAGTGCACTTATATAGAGAGCAAGGGCGACGTTCGGGATTTAGCCCCGATGTCAGTCTGTTACCGAGGAGACGGATTTCTATGGTGATGAGAACAGCTGGCCAGATGTGTCGGTGAATTGCCGACATGATTGAGATGTGTTAGATTTTACCTTTTATGGATGGCTTTAGTCTGTCGGGTCGCTGCGGGGTTTTTTTGTTTTTTTTTTGGTGTTTTTTCCGCCAGAGGCTTTGAGACACGCTTGATTATGATACGCTAATTCTTCACCGAGAAGAAAAAAAAAGAAAGAAAGAAAAAAGAAAGAGAAAGAAAGAAAGAAAGAAAAATAACTGATGGAGGAACAGAGGGATGAAAGAACA
>JAOUQW010000001.1:1162271-1183061 GCA_028565825.1 Olivaichthys viedmensis
TATGCATTGCACTGCTGCCACACGATTGGCTGATTAGATAATTGCATGAATGAGAAGGTGTACATGTTCCTAATAAAAAGGATGGTTGTACTGTACACAAAAGCATTTAGCCTTATACAGAGTTACACAACATTCCAAGCAGCATGTATTGAGTCATCCTCTCTCGGTATGTAACACTTGCCTGATTTTAGCATCTGTTAAATTTGGCACGGCACAGCAGACAAAACACTGATTAATACAAGTGTGTTAAGTCACTGGACCATATCAGTGTGCATTCATCATGGTAATGACTCTAGTGAGAAAACCATCTCGATAACAGAGTCTTAATAATCTTAATACGTCTTAATAACGGAGGAGAACCTGGCGAAAAGAGTAATTAATTATAATTTGCTCCGAATAAAGGCCTACACTTACAACTAATCTTATGCAACACCGTCTTCTTACTGTTCTGCTTGTGTCCTTTCTTATGACCTCATCTTCTGTCATTTACCTTATTATAATGAAAGCTCAAACTCTTTCTCTCTCTCTCATTCTCTTTAGCCATTGTGAAGAAGCTGCAACACATTTATCACACAGCCGTTAAGCCGTTGGAGGAGGCGTACAAGTACAAGGAGCTCAGACAGCACGAGGTCTCAGGTGAACCTCCCCTGGCATTTTCTACCACAACAACAACAGCAACAATATTTAGCACTACAAGAGTCCGAGATCGTGTTCGGGGCCTGCAGGATAGAAATTCAATATAATGGTGAATTAAACTAAAGCTTAAGCCCGTGTTCACACTAGGTGTTTTCTAGGTGGCTTTTTTTTTGTATTGAAAAAGTGCTGCCTTTTGCACTGATATGAAAAAAGCAAGTCACGTGACACGCACGTCGTAACCATGACGACACTGTTACCACAGAGTCCTGTTGTGTATCCGATTGTATCAAACTTAGCCAGCTATCTCGATTTTTTTCTATCAATGGTAATAAAAATTAGATTTATTTCTTAACATTTAGCCTAACTATGGCGAGAAGTAGCTTGTCTTAGCTTTGGAGACAGAAAATCAAGAGGAGGAGCGTGCTCGTGCAAGACTAACTTGGCCTCTGGCACTCTACCCTCCATCTTGGTTGTTTTCACTTACCCCCAAATCTGCAACCTGATTGGCTGGGTGATAAACAAGTGCTTGATGTCACTCACCGCTTTTCTGAAAAGTTAAAAACTTTTGAAAGCGTTTCACTCTGGCAAAAAAAAAAAATGTTGGTGGCAGTGCTTTTTTAAAACCGGCTGCATCCTGACCTCCTTGCGGATTGCATGTAAAATATGCACTAGCGGTTGAGGAGAAAACAACTAGTGTGAATACAGTCCAAATAGTGCATTTTACTGTCACTGCACCCAGTTTTGTTAGGATCTTAATGAACAATATTCACTCTATTTTACAATCACTCGGTTATTTGGACCTTTTGGGAAACTAACACCTGCTCCGCGTTCCAGTATTATTTTCAACACACCTTCGTTGACTTCCCCTGGGAAGTAAGTATATCACCTGTGTCTCCTGAGTGGCCATTTGCAGCCCAAGGGGGTGGATTTTTCAAAAGGAACAGGAACAATGTAGTTGAAGGGACTTCCTTGGCTGGCACAGTCAGTTTCCTTCTTGATATTGCTAGAGAGTCTGTTTTTGCATGACGTGTACACAGAGGTACAGATAGACAATGAAATTACATGTGACCAGCTAAGTGTACAATATATATATATATATATATCTCAGACAGTCTGAGGGGCAGAGCGTCTGAGGCTCAGACTAGTTTCCTTTGAATTATGTGCAGAATCATAGTCGCTTGCTAAGTAGCTAGCTGAATAAAATAAAGCCAGCTGTCATCTAGTCTTGCAAGCCAGACTTCTGGCATTCACTAGAGAGCCTGGTACATTCCGTCAGTAAATGTGGCCAAGAACCGGCTACTTTCACATTAGGAGGCAATTTGACTGACATGTCGGATGGCCAACCAGAGACCTGCAACTAGTCGGCAAACACGCCTTTACTCATGACTAACTGCTTCAAACAAGACTACCTAAAACAAAGGCCAGAAGTGTCGCCCTCTTCTGGCTATTATGAGTAGTGAATGACGGCCTTCTCTGCTTGCTGGTTTCCCTCTGGGTTTTAGATGCTGAGATTGCCTCCAAACCCATGGTGCTGTTCCTGGGCCCCTGGAGCGTCGGCAAGTCCACCATGATCAACTACCTGCTGGACCTCCACGACTCGCCACAACAACTCTACACAGGTAACGATGGGATGAATTAACGTAGCTTTGTTTCTCCTCGAAGAAAGATTGGAGTTTCCAGCCACCAGATTTTATGAGAATCTGGAAGTTGCAGATAAGAAAAACTGAATGGAAACCACCAGAAATTAAAAGTTTCAAATTCGTCTTACTCTCTTTCCCATCCTATGTCTCTCTCGTTTCGTGCCTCTACCTTTCCCCCATTACTCCGGCATTGTCCCCCGTTCAGGTGCCGAGCCCACTACCTCCGAGTACACGGTAATAATGCATGGCGAGAAGGTGCGCACCATCGAGGGCATTGTCATGGCGACCGACACCGCCCGCTCATTCTCGCCCTTGGAGAAGTTCGGCCAGGGCTTCCTGGAGAAGCTGGTGGGCATCGAGATGCCACACAAACTGCTGGAGCAGGTCACACTGGTGGATACGCCAGGAATCATAGAGAATCGCAAGCAACAGGAGAGAGGTCTCAAACAACACACACACAACAGTTATTCAAATTAGGGGTGAAGAATTGTTAAAAGGATCTTAGCCATTTTCTCTGATTTTCACGCACATTTCAAGCCACACACCGCACCTGGAATTGACAGTTGTTGTGATATCATCCACACCGGTATATCATAGCGTTAACAGTGTAACTATTTCAGATTTGCTTTTCATGGTATTTTGTCATACCCTCATATCTCTAGAAATACTTACCCTTAACTGTCCAAAGGACCCTTGAGGAACCCTGTTTTCTATGAGTGTACATTAATATATAGTATAAACCCTTCACCATTCCACAGTCACTTCTTTTCCTAGTTTTTTTACCTTTTTATTTTGGCAAAATTGGCAGAAAAATCAGAACATACATAAAATTTATTATTATTATCTTTATTATTATGCACTGTCCTGCAGGTTACCCCTATAACGAAGTTTGCCAGTGGTTCATCGACCGAGCTGACCTGATCTTCCTGGTTTTCGACCCCACCAAGCTGGATGTGGGCCTGGAGCTGGAAACGCTCTTCAGGCAAATGAAGGGGCGCGAGTCGCAAATCCGCATTATACTGAACAAAGCCGACAGCCTGGTGCCGCAGGAGCTAATGCGCGTGTACGGCGCCCTCTTCTGGAGCCTGGCGCCACTGATCAACGTGACGGAGCCGCCGCGTGTCTATGTCGGCTCGTTCCGGCCTCAGGACTACGCACTAGATGCCACCCGGGCACTCTTCGTTAACGAGGAGGTCTCCCTCCTGGAGGACCTGAAGCAGGCCATCGAGAACCAGCTGGAGAACAAGATCGCCTTTCTGCGGCGCCATGCGATCCGCGTTCGCGTTCACGCTCTCCTGGTGGACCGCTATCTCCAAACGTACAGCGAGAAGCTCGGCTGGTTCGGCGACCCACACGAGGTGATGAGCGAAATCGTGGCCGAGCCTGACCGGTTCTACATCTACAAATCAGTGTTGGCCAAAACCAACGTGAGCAAGTTTGACCTGCCAGAGCCAGAGGTGTACCAGGACTTTTTCAATGTGAACGCACTGGGAGACTTTAAGCTGCTGGAGAAGCACTGCGGATGGAGGGGAGGCTGTCTGATGGAGACGATTGAGAGCACCATAACACAGGAGCTGCCCGCTCTGCTTGCCAGCCTCAGCAAAGCGGAGGAGAAGCCCAAGGTGGAGGAGAAGCCCAAGAACCCCTGGAGGAAGCAGTGAGGGAGGCAAGGAGAAAGAGGAAAGAGGGCAAAGGGAGGGATGGAAGGGGGGAGGAAAGATACTGTTTTCGGGTTGCAAAACAGCTTTTATCCATACTGCACTCAGGGCATTGAGCCAGTGAATGGGGGAATACATGAATAAAGGATTAAATAAATAAATAGAAAATTAATTAAGAAACGAATGAATGAATGAATTAATGGATTGATGTATTGTTGGATTAAAAAGGATGGATGAATGAACAAATAGGTGAACAAATTACTGAATTAACAGATAAATGTACAAATGGATGGATGGGTGGGTGGCTGGATGGATGGATGGATGGATGGATGGAAGGGAAAGTGAACCAGATGAATAAATGGATGAGTGGATGAATTGGTGAATGAATGAACAGATGGAGAATGATAGAAGATAACAGCAATGAGGAGTAACAGTAAACATGGACTTGGGTAGAAAAATTTCAGTCAAAGCCACGAACAGAATCCAATAAGAAAACGATTTAGAGACCTCACTCTCAGATTTTGCTGGACAGAAATGTACGGCAGAACTAATCTTCCAGGTACACAATATATATAACAATATAAGAAGTTTTTTTTTTTTTTCAAAAAAACCCCCCCAAAACATTTGCTTTTTATTTATTCCTTTCTATTCAAGCAATGTACCAGGATCTTATTCATTTTTTGTCTTTTTGAAGTTGTCAGCTACAATCTTTCGAGAGCACGTCTCGATTTTATAACTTGAGTTAGTTCTGCTTCCGGGCACATTTGCATTAGGAATATTTATTTTCGAGTGTTTCATTTTGATGGCTCATGTTGAATGTGTGTAGCGTCGCATGTGAGATATAGCATCCCATTAAAGCTGTTTGTTTTTTTCTTCTCCTGTTCTAGACTGGGTGTCTTAATTCTGCAATAAAAAAAAGATTGTATGTATAGATGCATGGATGGATGCCATATTTTTCCTGACATTTCACACCCGTTATGTTGGAATCAAATGAGGAACAAGTGAGAAATCTAAAGTGTTCAGAACATTTTGCCAAATTCTGTGCTATGATTCACACTCAAATGATGTGATGGCATTGCGTGTCCACCAGAGAGTGTCATATGGCCTTGAAAGTTGTTGCCGTATTTAGGGAAGAATACTCCTACATTATATGAAACCATCCCTTTTTGTCTTGGAAAGCCCTCCATCCTGTACACACACCCACTTATTATGCAACAGAATAAACGAATAGAAATCAAAAAGAAAAGAAATCTCGTGAATTTCTACTTTCTTACAACGGAGTGGTACTTTGTGATCATTGACGTTTCCTGAATTAATTTTTCAACATGGGCGATATGTGCACAAATTCCCCACTTCCCTCAACAGTACAGTAGTTGATTAGCCAAGACATGTTGGATGTTAATCTCATATATTCCTGTCTATGTGGTTCTGCCACTGTATGACATACTATTTATTTTCAAATGTAGCTGAAAACTGTAGTGGTGGCCATTTTCAACCAGAAACACTTTATTTATATATAATTTTTCTATATCCTGGACACATTTTGGCTATTTTGTTAAAGTATTTATGTACTCAGTCAAATGATGTCGTGTGTGATGATTTTGGCATGAAGCTGATCAGTGCTCCTAAGTTTCCATTACTTGTTAACAACGTTAACGCCAGGGCACAACTAAAGAAGCCAAATGTGGGCACCAAAAATGTCCTGCCTGATCGACTACATTCAAGGTAAGTGGAGAATATGTGTTCATTTCATTTCTTCCCAAACTATAGATGCCAAGTGCCAGGATAGCTACCAGTTACGTTACGTTATCAGATGGAATAAATGTTTAATTTCTCTGAATGCTACCATTACAAAATACGCTCAAAAAGCCTGGGGATGTATTCGTGTGTGATGGAAAATCCACCACACACTTTTGTCTCCGTCTCTCTTTCACACAGTGTGCTATCCATTTTTCCACACCTTCAGTAAAAGCTAGACTTGCAGTTGATTGAATCTCGTGCTTTTAGTTCATTTTATTGCCTTTGGTCGGAGGCCTTAATAGAGCTTCAATAAGGAGCTCTATTTAGTTTTGGTGCTTCAAATATACACTCTTAAAAATAAAGGTGGCATAAAAGAACCACTTTTGGTTTCTTGAAGCAGGGCTTCACAAACTTTTTACAGCCTGGGACTCCTTCTGGTGTAAAAAAGGTTTCCACAGATCCCCTTACGATCGCAGCACAGATTTATTTTATGAACATAATAATTCAAATATGAGGCCCATTAGGCAAATGTACCATCATATTTATTTATTGGATACCTAAAAGGTTTTTATTTCTGAACTTTCCACCCATAAAACCCGAACCACATCCTATTCAAAACGTAGATTCAGTATCATATTGACAGACGTTTTCACAGGTTTTATTAAAACTGTAATTAGATTCAAGTAGATTCAATATTAATACATGCTTTTTTAAGTTATTGAGGTTTGGATTAAACCCATTCAATTAGGCATATAACTATAATGACTAGAACTTTGATAGTAGTTGATTGTAATCTCCACCACTTAGCCTCCTTCACTGTAACCATGGTCCTCGAGAACCTTTTAGTGCATGGTTCTTTAATCACTTTTCTGTAGGTGCCACGGTGAACCAAATGATCATTTCCCGCCACAAAGAACCAAATGCAAACATTTATGGTGGGAAATCATTCTTCAATTCTTTGTGGCAACAAGAAAAAAAAAAAATTAACCATCATGTGTCATAATGTGGTATCACTCTACAAATTTTTATTTTATTTTTTTTTAACTAAAATTTTTTTTTTTTTTTAAAGAGTGATTTGGCTTCAGATTTTGCTTCTGAAATGAAAAATAGCCCAATGTAAACTTAAAAAAAAAAAATAATTTAAATAAACAAATCAAAAATGTTCTCTACTTGCAGCCATTTGAAGCGTGACGTGACGTGACGTGACGTGACGTGACATGCGCGCGCCCTCTAGCTGGAAGTTGTTGCGAGATTTCCCCTGGCTTTTCGCTAATCAGCCTACATTGTGTCGGGAAATTGCTTCCTTTTTTTAATTTTTTTTTATATATTAATTATTATTATTATTATTTTTATTAAACGTGATTTCATGTTTCTAACATCGATTTAATCCGGGTGTGAATTGGGGGATTTTTGTTGGCGTTCTGATTATATTCTAAACAAACAGTCGTTCCAATCTGGCAACCCGGCGCTCTCGGCGCGCTCCCCTGAATTTGAACACTTTGCGCGCCGTAACCAGCCCAGAAAGGGGGTCGTTTTCATCGCCCCCCGCACTCCAGAAGATAACCCAGCAGCGACGTGTTCCTCCCTTGTGTCCTAGTGCGAACACCAAGACGAGAAAACCCCGCCGACCCCAAACGCAGACCCCCTCAGTGGAGGAGTAGAAAAAAAAACCCCCGCCGAGCGAACGGAAGAGGCGCCCCCTGGTTGCCAGATTGAGAGTGGCTCCCCGTCCTAGTTGATACGTTTCTAATGTCCCTGACGCGACGCTGCCTTCGACAGGCGACTATCATCATCCACGGATAGCGATTCGGACTTGTTGGAATCGAATCAGGCGGAATGTAAACGCCAAACGAGCTCCCAGCCGCCGCTGATCTGGCAACCCTAACGAGGACGCGGCAGCAGCAGCGCTGCGTTGTGTGGCGTTCATGAGCATGATGACGGAAAGGGGGGAAAAACACGGACTTGTTCAGCCTATGAGGGGTTTTTTTGTTTGTTGAGAACCTCGCCTATGTGCATTAAGACGTCAACAAGGCATTCTGCAAGCGCCGGACGCAGTTACGAAGAAGGATATTGATTTCATATTTGCCTCTCTTTCTTTTTTTTTCCCCCGCTTCGTTGAAGCTACGGGCCTGGGGGAACCCAAAAAAAAAAAAAAACCAAACAAAAAAACCCCCAACAACTTTCCATCTTAGTGTGGAAACATCTCACTCCGTCATTTTCTCTCTTCTCCTCCTCCTTCTTCTCCTCCTTCTCCGGATGAGGTGAAATGGGGTTACCATCGGCCACGCCGCATTAAAACAAGAGTGTGCCGGAAACACTGGCTACTTTGTTTCAGTCCTTGCCCGCGCGCGCGGGTCGGCGTAGTGTAGGCGCACGCGCACGCGCCTCACGTCTTATTTTGTTGTTGTTGTTGTTGTTGTTGTTGTTGTCGTCGCGTGCCAGGTGCCAGGTGCGCGCGCACGACCCGCGATTAGCCTCCATGCTAAAAGAGGAATGTGGGGTTTGTAATTTTTTTGTCTAGTCTCTGCGTTTTTAACGCGTGGCCCTTTGCCCGTGGGAGTGTCTCGGCATTCCGGTTCGAGCCGAGCGTTTTGGGGAATATTAGGGGAATATTAGGGGAATATTAGGGGAATATTAGCGGCTGGTGTCCGGAGTGGGAGTTCAGGAGAGGACGGGGCTCCTCGCTGGGGGAAAAACAGGCCCCTCCGCTTTCAACCCCAACACGAATGGCTGAAGCGGGCTCAGCCTCGGGCACGCGCATATCGAGGTGTGGGGGGGGGGAGAAGAAAAAAAAAGAAACACCAGAAATGTCTTCCATGGCCAGCTCCTTCTTTTTTATTTATTTATTTATTTGTTTGTTTGGTTGTTGCTCGGCCTTCACAGGGGTTGTTGCAGTGTTGCCGTTTAACCCCGCTGTCATTGCGGAGCTGAACATGTAATCAAACAAACAAACAAAAATGTCCTCCGTTTGGGAACTGACGAGAAAAAAAAAGGGGGGGGAAAAAAAAAAAAAAGAAAGAAAAGAAAAAAAAAAAATAGAATTTTTTTTTTTTTTTTTTTTTTTTTTTTTTTTCCTTCTTCTTTCTTTTTCCCCCCCTCGGTATAGTTTTCCGATTGCTGGTGCCAGGTTGAATTTGTAATCAAGGGGTCTCCAGAAATGCAACAAGTCAACGCCGACCATGTAGCCAAGTTGGCGTGATTCGCAAGCATGTAGCCGCGCGCGCGCGCGCTTCTTTTACGGCCGTGTTGCGTATGAAAAGTGGAACGTGAGATTCCGACGTGCACGCGCCCCCCGTCGGCGAGGATCCCGGCCACGAAACGGAATTTTGCTCGGTCGCCATTTCAAGTCGTTAACGGAGGCGCCGAGGGCTTTAACGACGATGCGTTTTTGCTCTGAAGGCCGGAGCGGATTCACGGGCCGCTCGGAGGCTTGGCGGAGGGAGAAGGGAAACAAAGTGCACGCGAAAGTGCCTCAGCGCGACCTTGCGTGATGGGAGCCGAGTGCTGACGTCATGGGAGCCTGGATAATGGCCTGCTCACGAGTCTTCTGAGACGGTCCATCATCACGAGAGCGCGCGCGGAAACGCGTCCGTTCTGGGGCTGGATTTTGCTTCGGGTTTGTGGATCTTCTTGGATCTTATTGGATCTGTCTTTCATTCAAAGCCTGGTTTTTTTTTTGGGGGGGGTTTCCCTCCGATTTGTGACTTTCCCTCCGATTTGTGACTTTCCCTCCGATTTGTGACTTTCATTTGGTTGATATGTGAAGGCCTTGTTGGAACTGAACGCCAAGCACTTGTCATGGCATCCTCACGACAGCAGCATCAGCAGCGATCGCCCAAGAACACTGAGGTTAGTTGTGACAGTGGAGGAGGAGGAGGCGTGAATGTCCGCATTAGCGACACCCACCTGCAGAAGCGGGTTTCCGTGGAGAGAGAGCTGTCGAGCTGGGGTGAAAGCGTTAGCGAGCAGGGGCCGACAGGAACCGCCAAGCCCTGCAAGTACAGCATCTCGTCCAGCTGCAGCTCAGGCGAATCCGGGATCCGCAGGACAGTGACGAGCGGCCTGCGTGGCCAGCGGACGGTGCCACAACTCTTCGAGAGGTCAGCGGCGCAGTGCTGGGACCCCAAGTTCGACTCGGCTATCCTGGAGGAGGCGTGCAGAGAGCGGTGCTTCCCGCAAACGCAGAGGCGCTTCCGCTATGTGCTTTTTTACTTGGCCGTTTCTACACTACTCTGGGGCGTGTACTTTGGGGTCAACGGTTCCAGGTGCAAGCCCACCAACTTCTTGCTTCCGACAGCCACCTTCCTCGTCCTGTGTCTCCTGCTGCTTCTGTTCACCTTCTCGCGGCCTTACGTGCGGCTCTATAACCAGACCTCGCTGCTTCTCATTGTCATCACCATTTGTGTCACTCTGGCGCCGCAGATGCAGACCGCCGGTTTCGCTCGCTTCGAGGGGCAGAGAGGCGGAAATCAGACTCTTGATGGCGTGGGACATTCTGAGTTAGCGCCGTGTATCTCTCCTGTGGGGACTTTCTCACTGTGTATGGAAGTGCTGCTCTTGCTCTACAGCATGCTCCACCTGCGGCTGTATGCCTCAGTGTTACTGGGGCTCCTGTACTCTGTGCTTTTTGAGACGCTTGGCTGGCTGTACCTGGCCCAGGTGGATGGTCAGGACATGGGATCGTGGCCTGAGGGAGAAGCTCACGAGGCGTTGCTGCTGTGGCTGGCACCTGGCAAAGTTCTTCTCCACCTGTGCGCCCATGCAATTGGCATCCACCTGTTCATCATGTCAGAGGTGCGTTCACGCAGCACCTTTCTGAAAGTGGGCCAGGCCATCATGCACGGGAAGGAGCTGGAGGTGGAGAAGGCCCTCAAGGAGCGCATGATCCACTCTGTCATGCCGAGCCGGGTGGCCGACGAGCTGATGAAGCAGGGCGACGAGGAGAGCGAGAGCTCCGGCAAGCGCTACAGCGCCGGCACATGTTCGGCCTCCGTGTCCGGCGCCGGTGCCTCGTCCTCCAGCCCCAAGAACAACAAGCGCAAGAAGATGTCGATCCCGCGCGGCCAGATCATCTTCCGGCCCTTCAACATGAAGCGCATGGAGCCTGTGAGCATCCTCTTTGCTGACATCGTGGGCTTCACCAAGATGAGTGCCAACAAGTCGGCGCCCGCCCTGGTGGACTTGCTCAACGACCTGTTCGGCCGCTTCGACCGGCTGTGCGAGCTGACACGCTGCGAGAAGATCAGCACGCTGGGCGACTGCTATTACTGCGTGGCCGGATGCCCCGAGCCGCGTGAGGACCACGCCTACTGCTGCGTGGAGATGGGACTCGGCATGATCCAGGCCATCGAGCAGTTCTGCCAGGAGACGTCTGAGACGGTGGACATGCGCGTGGGCGTGCACACGGGCACCGTGCTCTGCGGCATCCTGGGCATGAAGCGTTTCAAATTTGACGTCTGGTCCAATGATGTCAACCTGGCCAACCTCATGGAGCAGCTAGGCGTGGCTGGGAAGGTTCACCTGTCGGAGGCCACGGCGATCTTTCTGGATGACCGTTACGAGAGAGAGGACGGGAGGGTGACGGAACGTGCCGGGCAGAGCGTCACCGTGCAGCTAAAAGGTAGGCGGGGGTCACGCATTTGTATTTATATTGAAAGGTGTACATAGAGTTTGTCTGTTTGCTTATCAAGTAATTCACCTGATAAAATAATTAATTTTCACTCAATCATTTTTAGGTAAACAGTTAATTGACTTAATGTCATGAGTCCTTTGAGGAAATTGACACCACCCATGTCAGAAAGGTTGAATACCACCGTAGCAGCATTGCTTTTAAGCTCATATTGTGTAAGCTCATATTCGTTTGGGCTTGCCCTTCCCCTGTCTGGTCATCAGCAAATCAGCAAACCTGGACAGCATTGGCAGCTTGTCTTACGCCCGCACCCTCCGTGTTTGCATAGCGTGTTACGATTAGACTGAGCATATTTGTATGTGATAGCAGCTGATAAGAAGGGAAACCAGCCCTGCTCTCGTGCGGGAGTTTACAGGGCCCAGGCCAGAGGTTGGTTCTAAGGTCTAACCACTGCTGAGCCAAATTTCGCTTTTTGTCCCCCAGACCAGAACGTTCCAGAAAAATGGGAGAAAGACGGCGTTCAATGGGGTTAATGATGTGTGTGAACAGGATAACAGGTCTATTGTTAGTCGTGATAGCATCGTTCGGTGGCGCGCTCACCTTCAGCTTTCATAAGTATCATCAGCAGCTATATAAAGAGCCGCAGAGATTTCGTTTTGATTTAAAGTCATTGTGACTGACTTAAAGCGGAGGCTTTTGTGTGTGTGGCAAAATACTATACTTACTATATTCTTTCTTTCTCTTTTTTTCTTTTTCACTTTGCTTTCTCACTCTCTGAACTTTGCAGGTCTCTCTCTTTTCTTTTATCCGTCTCACCCATCTCCTTTCTCTCTCTCTCTCTCTCTCTCTCTCTCTCTCTTTATGAGAGCCACCTGTGTCTTGGGTCAGACCAGTGGATTAAGCAATAAGAATTTATGGCAGTGAGCAAGCAGCGGTTTTCGCGGTAGGATTTTCAAACGGCAGCTTGTGTTCTCTCGTTCGGTGCGTTCTCAGATTACACCAGGGGCCACTCTGGCGTTTCAGCAAGTGTTGAGATCGGATCATGGGCTGGTTACGGGTTATGGGATCAGACGTCTCGTGTGTGTGTGTGTGTGTGTGTGTGTGTGTGTGTGTAAAGAAAGACATACAGTGGAGGAAATGGAAAGAGATTCAGCCAAATGATTATGCAAGCTCAATCGTCAACAGGTGTTTCTCTGTACAATGTCAAAAAAAGGTACATTTTTGTTTCCCAAGGTACAACATCTTTAATATCCAATTGTGAAATGAATTTCACAGGTACACGACGTTCCCTCGGTCCTCTAAATAAAGTCACGAAAGACGTACTCTTAATGGTACCGCCCCAGTGACGAGCGTTTGTACCCTGATCGGGACAGTTTAGTAATGTGTGTGTGTGTGTGTGTGTGTGTGTGTGTGTGTGGCATGAGACGATCAGTGCTTTGCCATGCTGTTTCCCCTCCGTGATGACTCACCACTCTGCCTCTGTAAAAGCATCTCCCAGCATGAGGGGTTGAGGTTGCTGCTCTCTCTCATGGATGACCAAAGCTTAGGGGCGCCATTTAGGGGTACTTTCTGGGCGTTCATCAAACAGTTTGAAGTGATACTTGCTTTGTTATCTTAAGGTGCTACATGGTTCTTAAGGATCTTCTAGTTACTACCAAGTCAAGCTGACTGGCCTTGTAACCCTGTAGACATTTCACCACTTATCTGAGAGGCTTCATCAGTTCTTCATCAGTTCCTCTGCTACTAGACAGGTGAATTATCTGGAGGACCGAAAACCCTAATGGACAGCATTTTAAAGTAGAAAAAGAGGCTCAGCATTTCAGCTTTGTTCCTTTGCTTTAAGGCCTCTTTGACATAGAACCGATGACCTGCCTTATTGGTGGCCTTTAATCACTGTGTTAAAAGGTTAGGCGTTTTGTTGGCGTGTTGAAACGGATTTGATGAAGCTCCTGAACCAGATTCTTGTCACAGTTTTAGGGCTTTTATTTTTCTTTGTGCTTTCTTTTGAGCATGAGGCTTTCACATTAGGGCTGTCAGAACGAATTTGCCCTGTTCGAAATACTATAAAAAAAATTTGTATAATGTTTTCGTATTTGAAGGCAAAAAAAAAAAGATCCCATGTTCTGCTTTTAATCGCCTGACATTAGTCTATCAAAACATGCGTTTCGTAAACCTTTCGGCTAAATGACCCTCGGGGCTTAATGTAGGAAAACGCGCCTGAGTAAATGCATTCACGCATTATTGCGTACTTCGTTTTCACATGTTTTTCTGAATTATGCATCAATTTTCAAATCCCGTTCTATCACCGGATATAGTGCACTACTATATGGTTTTAGAACGTGCATCATTACAGCACACTTTACACAACACATCATATGATCGCTAAACACACAGGTTCAGCTGACACAGTTCATCATCTGTTTCAAAACACCTGCATGTCACATGCTGTCACAAGGGCTGAACTGACCTACAGGTGTAAAAACACACCTCGCGAAACCGAGCATGGGTGCATGAATCATAAATTCATTAGCAAGCCCACCGGGCAAGTGAAAGCTCCGGTGTGCTTGCCCAGTCCCATGTTTTGGTTGCCTGGAGCTAGTTATAGCTTTCTTAGCCTTTGCTGTTTCCTTGTCTGTATTAATACACATTAATTAAACATCCACATCAGGAAGCCTGTGTCAGAATTTCCAAAAAAATGTCTACATCTCCATGACGACCTACGGGCTCAGACTCCGGCACTCTGTGAAGCCGTCTCATTGGCAACTGCGTGTGGCTCCGTCCAAAGCTGCACCCAATAATACGAAAATCGAATGTCAAAATAGTACGGTAACTATGGTAACCTATGATGTGCTACTGCACTGACATCCTATTTACATATTATTTAGTGTGTCAATATGGTACGAGTTATACAGGTTATACAGGACGTATGCTCGTTTGATGACATCATCTGGACGGAGGCGTGGCCTCTTCAGAATATTTACATAATGGGTAGTTGATGGAAACGCAGCAATTTGCAGAAACTTTTGGACTGGAGCGTACATTGTTTTTGGGCATGGCTGGGTGTCTGGCACTCCTCCTTCCAACAAATGGCCTCCAGCTCGCTGCCAACCTGCTCCGTTCACACGACTATCTCAGTCTGGAGGGTGTGAGACAGACAGACACGCACACACACACACACACTGTGGCCACTCGTAACCCAGTTGTGAGGTGGATTATGTCACCGTCTGCCTCTTTGCCACGAGGCTATTTCTGGCGTTTTCCTCGGACACTACTTGACAAGTGTGTGTTTAGAGGGCACGACAGCTGTGTGTGTGTGTGTGTGTGTGTGGCGCAGACTAACAGTAGACCACCTGCAGGAACCAAGGTGTGTGTCCTTGTGCAGGGGGTGATGCAAGATTGAAAAGCAGAGTTACCTTCCTCCTGTTTTTATGTCATGTTTGAATACGCAGAGGAGAAAACCTAAGCGGGAAAATATGGAATTTTTACGTTTTTTGTTCAATTCTATTATTTTCCCTCCATACCTGTCGTTTCCCTGGCGTTCCATTGATGACATCATCTTGTCTTCAGAATATTTATAACAACGGTAGCTGATTCGATTCACATTTTCTTGTCAAGGATTAGCTCAAAATTTGCTAAACATTCGGAAGAAACGATGCCTCGCGATCAAGCTCGCTGGAATTCTCTTCCTCTACACCGAACAGAGCTCATGAATTACCGCCGTCTGCATTTAGGAACTAATCGCATCAGTGCTTGTTTCCTTCCTGCCTGTTTTGCTGTAACTCGTGTAACTCGGCCCTGCTGCAGCGCTAATGTTCCTGTCTGCTTCCCAAGTGTGTCTCGCCAACACGGCTGTGTGTCTGCGCCGAGACTTACTCCTGACACAAGCTCTGCCACACACACACACACACACACACACCCACACCCGTTTGCTTTTAAACATTTTGAAAAGGGCTGGTCTTTTGAGGAGCAGACTCAGCGCTCGGAAGAGACGGGATAAAAGGATGAAAGAATTCGATGCATTTAAAACCAGGACAAATTATTTTATATCATTAAAATATACCTGAATATCTGATTTGCATGCCGCTTTTTCAACACAGATTAGGGCTAAAATTATAATCACAATCATTTTGTTCAATGTTGAAGTCATGATTATTTATTAGAATTATTCAGCCAATTGAGGCACAACATAATTTTGCCAGCTGCGTCACTTCTGGGTTTGGACGGAGAACTCTGGGGGAGTCCCAAAACTCCCAAAACTCCCAACGTTCCCAGTGTGAGGCTGATGTGAAATGGTTTAATGTGCCAGAGTCCAAAATTAGCCGATTAGCCATGTCATTATTTAGAAATGTTGAAGCACGGTCGAGGAAGGAGGCGTGGCCTCTGTGCCTGTCAGTCTTAGTGAAGGAGGCGTGGCCTCTGTGCCTGTCAGTCCCAGTGAAGGAGGCGTGGCCTCTGTGCCTGTCAGTCCCAGTGAAGGAGGCGTGGCCTCTGTGACTATTAATCCCAGTGAAGGAGGCGTGGCCTCTGTGCCTGTCAGTCCCAGTGAAGGAGGCGTTGCAATACAGAACAATACAATTGTAAAATGTATTTAAAATACCCTTACTGTCATTTCAGTTATTATGAAATTAATATTGATTGAAATGGAGGACCAAAACTCCTTCCCATGCTTGGGAATCCTCCTGATGGTGTGTGTGTGTGTGTGTGTGTGTGTGTGTGTGTGTGTGTGTGTGTGTGTGTGTGTAAGTGGGAGTGTAAATAAGAGATAGAGGGAAGGGGACAGCTATTTTTATGGTGGGCATTGAGACATTTGGACTAGGATGTGGCCTTGTGAGCTCTGTTTCTGTCTCTCTCTCTCTCTCTCTCTCTTGCTCCGTCCTGTAGTTACAGTGTAACTAATCGACCCAGAGTGTTCCTGCAGATAAGGAGCTCCCCTCCCCTCGATACACACTGGCGCGCACTCACACACACACACAAAAGACAGACAGTGGCGTCGCACTAGAAATTTGCAATATGCGTCTTCTCGCAAAATAAGCGTAACCCAGCTGGGACCAAAAGATTGATGCCGAAAAAAAAAAAGTCCTCCATTTCACGCAGTAAGCAGTTTAGCCATGATGCGGTGAGAATGAGGAAACATCCGAGAAGAGCAGCGTTCGTTTTGCTTCGTCTGAGGAGATGGTGAAGAGGTCGTGGGTTCATCCTAATCTCTACTCGAGAAAGAAGCTTCCTTGCCAACCTAATTTGCCAACCTTAAAATGTGTCAAGGTTCACCAAAGTTGAACTCGACGCAAAGTTTTTCTCACGAGATTTATGCGGAACAGAAGTCAGAGTTTTACTTGCAAAATTTCACTAACAAAAAACTCTATAGACTCTATAGCTGTGTTTCGTGAACGCGTGCAGTCCCATTGACTCGGGTCTTTTATAATTTTACAATTGTATTATTAAAAAAAGTGATTAGTTATTAGCTATGTACGTACAAAACCCCTTCTCATGCTTGGGAATCCTCCTGATGGCGTGTGTGTGTGTGTGTAGAGGACAAGTGGGTGTGTAAATAAGAGACAAAGGGAAGGGGACAGCTATTTTTAGTATTCTTTCACTCAAAATAGTCATTTAGACAGTTGAAGTTTCCTAATCACACGATAATTGGGCTCATGATCCGAGAACACAACACTGCGCCAGACTGGTTTGGTCAGTAAAGAGAGTGTGTGTGTGTGTGTGTGTGTGTGTATGCGTGCGGATGTTTGCACACCATGCTGCTATTTTAGTCTTCCTTGTCATAACCAATAACTAACGGAGCTCAAGCAGGGCTAATTTAAGCGCCATAAAGGTGTGCGCGATGTGTTGTGTAAATACCGATGTCCGCCGGTGTGGAACATGCACGCTGATAAACTCGGACAGCACGCGCACACACACACACACACAGAGACAGTTCCAGGCATGCCGTCCTCTAGTGCATTGTCATTGCCACACACAACTACATGTAATAAAGTCTGGTCCCACACTTCACCCTAATAAAAGTGGAGCCGGGTTCAAGAGTCCACCACTGGCTGACTCACAGTTGACTTTTTGTTCAACAATACATTACTTTAAGAGCATTTCCTGGGTCAACCGTATTCTGCTGTTCGCTGTATGCCTGTGTTGCGGCTCGACATGTTTGTGTTTAAATGCGAGGCAACGGCGCACTGTACTAGTACTAGACTTCGAGGCCAATTGAAGCCGCTTTAATAAGCTCCCTTTTTAATCCCGCCGCGAGACTCGAATGCGGCTTCACGCACACTAAGCTTATTTCATCGAGCCGATAACCCTGTACGATATATATATTTAAATGAAGCTCCGCTCTCGATGCATGAATGAAGGTCATGAGTCACGCGCAGTGTGAATTGAAAAGTTTGAGCTGCACAATAAATGAAGATTACGGCTCCGTTTCTGTAAAGATTCATTTTCACTGTTTGGCGCTGGACTTTGGTTCATAGTAAAATGTGTTTGAAGGAGTTTTACGCAACACTCAAAGCTGGGTACGCGTACTTCGAGGTTCTGCGCGCCGCATTCAGGAAAACAAAGTTAAACCTATAGAAAGCGATGAAAGCAAAAGACAAATAGAAAAACAGCTTTAAGGAGTTCGGAAACCACGGCCGCATGTGCAGCAGGTTTAAAACAAGTTGCCTTTGTAGTCTTTCACTACCGCAGTAGAAACAAGATTTAACCCCCCCACCTCTAAATCTCTAAATCTATACATTTACGAGGCCTGGTTTTCAGTGTTCTCTCACTAGTGTGGGATTGACGAGCATCTTTGTGTCAGATAGATGAGCACAAAGGTGTGTTTTGACAGTGTGGGAATCATCGAAGCTCCGCCCACAGTACATGATGACATCGCAGTCCTTGACGCACATCTTTTTTTGGGGAAAACACGCTTTTAACGTAACATTTACTTTTGTTTAAAATCGGACATGATCGAAATAAGGGATGGCGCAGTTTAAGATAATGGTTTTGTTACGTTTTTCAGGAAATTAGCGGAAGTCGCTCTTTTTTTAAAACAGACGAACACGTTGTCTAGCTGTTTAAAATCCTCATAAGAAACGGGAAATCTATGTCCTGTTCACCCACCTGGTTTGTGATATTTCATTCAAACCGACGAGGTGCTGGTGCCTAACCTGGAACCGTCCTGCACGTTTCCACTGCAAAAGAGTCTTTGGCCGGCAAACTCGGTTAAATATTATCGGTCTAGAACCGAGAACCTGTGACGTAAGGGAATCGGGGGCGGCGTCATTTCACCGCGGGTTATTTTTAATCACCGACAATAAGACGTGACAGCAGTATATTTTGCAGTACATATATTAACACCTTGTATATTTTTGATATTTGGTAAATATAATGCAATAATCAGTTGAATTTAATTTGAATTCAAATTAGGGCATAGAGTTGAAGAGACTAATCGGTTTATCTTATTTCCCCAGAAACGTCCTACGTTCTGCTTTAAGAGAAATTTTAAGTTTTTGCTAATTTATAATGTACTAGCTAGAGCGCTATTTTGCTGGTTAGCTCATTAACATGTTAATAAATACGCTAGTGCAAAAAAATACAAAATACTAGTTCCAAAAATAGTTAGTTTTTTTTTGTTTTTTAAGCTAATTTTTTATTTTTTTAGTATCTGTGTACACGTTCCAGGATTTAAGTTTTTAAGTTTTCTTGTGAAGCGTTACTTAAATAAACTTTTCTATGAAACACTAGCGATCGAGATGCAGCCTCGTTTCACTGAGGACCATGACATCCACTTGTTCACTGTGCTCTCGGGCCTGAAAAACACACACACACACACACACACACAGGGAAAGGTGACTCGGTTGTTCTAAGAGGCCAACTTATGTCTTTCATTTATGACTTTTTTTCCTCTTTTTTAAAAATTTTTTAACAAGCATTTCATTACTCATTACCTTTTATTACTAATGAATATTTATGACTTTTTTCCATGGCAAGATAGGATTGAGCCACACTGAAGCATGTATCACATAGAAGCGACCAACCGTGGCCACACACACACACACACATGCAAACTATACACACCATTACACATGCCAGTTAAACACACTCAGGCAGTGATTTAAGAGAGCATGTGTAATGGTGTGTATAGTTTCTGTCTGGTGTGTGGGGGGGTATGGGGAGGTGTGTGTGTGTGGGAGAGTGTTTGCCAGGCTCCGTTGGCCTCGCTCATTGTTTGAAATGGGGAATTAAGCGAAGGGTCATGGGATCACACTGATAAACACACTTTACACCAGATACTCACTGTTATTCAGGATGGGGGTTAAAAAAGGTCACAGAAGGACATTTCAGTGTTTTTATTAATGAACGCATTTGAATATTAATGAACGCATGTGAATATTAATGAGTGCATTTGAATATTAATGAATGCATTTGAATGTTAATGTTCACAGACGGCGTGAACGCAAAAACTACAGAAGGTAAAAATTGTGTTGCTTTATTCAACAAAGAAGAAAACAAGGAGGCAGTATCATCATTTTATCATGAACTTTAACGTTTCGGACTCGTTTTTATTTATTCACGAGCTGTCATGTTTGCTTGTCGCTGACATTTTGCTCCATTTTACCTTCAGCAATACATTTTAATTAACGACACCCAAGCCACACAGTTAGGCCGAATCCCAGATACCTTTTCTATTCACTTATTATACGCACTACATAGGGTATAACAAAATGTAGAACCTATGTAGTGCACTACAAACCCAAAAGAATGCAATTTGAGATTCAACCACAGAAAAAAGAGCGACTCCAATAAGTTGGATATTGTTGCATGTAATGTCACTTTTTGGATTCATAATTTGTTTATTTTTTGCTTAATTAGAAAATTGATACATAAAATACGTCAAAATGAAGTATGCCATAAATGACACGTTTATTTAAAACCCTTGTGACGCAAAGGCCATTTAAACCAGCAGTTTAGGAAACACGTGTTTGTGTTTTATTAAAAAGTTTGAAGAACATTCAAATGTGGAAATGTATTTTTTTTGGACGGTGATATTCGTTCTGACTATTTTAAAAACAGCAAGTTGTCAGAAATTGAAGCGTGAAGGTGCCTAGAGATACATGTGCTAAATTACACTCTTCAGCTGTGTGTGTGTGTGTGAAACGATTAACGGTTGTTTGTTATCTGTGAGTGAATGTTCAGGTGTGCGGCTCTTTCTCCATGTGCGAGTCTCACTTCGACGTCCTTGGACGTTGTACAGGCGTCGGCGTGTTCCAACACGCGCACACACACACACACACACTTGTGCGATAACCTTCAGTCTGCTGGTCTACCTGCAGGAGGATGAAGGCGTTATCAAGCATGTTGATAAATCACATAAAGCAGGCTGATTTTTCTCGATGTGTGTGCATGCGCGTGTGTTTGTGTGTGTGTGTGTGTGTGTTAGTGAGCTGAGGTTCAGGACCAGCCGGGTGAGGGGACCCTTTTCTTTGCTCAGCTCTTGGCGTTGCAG
>JAOUQW010000001.1:1208614-1226906 GCA_028565825.1 Olivaichthys viedmensis
GTGCCCTCGCGCCGTATCGACCAATGTTCGTCCTTTCAGTGTTCCCTTCCATCCTCCAATTTATCCTTTATGCTCCTGCAAAATACATTTTTATAGTGGCAGTATGTTGATTGTGTATTTGTGCGTAAGAAAACATGAAAGGAAAGGGCAGAAATCTTGATATCAAAAATATCATAGAAAGCTTTTTTTGTGAAGGTTGAGGAATGCAAAAAGACAAGATATGCTATAAAGGTTCATAGAAAACAGATTTTAAAAAAATTATGTAGCATAGTGCTTGTTCCAGGCTTTCCAAGGCTATGCCCAAGCCCAGATTCTACTGTTGTGCTCGCTGTCGAGCTGCACGTGCACTCCTGCTGCCCGATGTGATGCCGGTGCCAGATCCTGCCACACTTCTCCTGCTGTGGCTCCTCCGCTTACCGGACCTGCTTGATTGATCTTGACGCTCTCCTCCTGCTCTGCTTTTTCAACTCTGCATTATGACTCACCTTCCTGCATCAGTGGATAATCTCACCTGGATACTGTAGACTTGCATCTCCAAAAAACTGCTGCTGTAATCAGAAAGACTGTCTCATGCTCATCTCAGGACTTGTATTCAAAATGTGATCTTACCAAACATTCCGTATCCTTTCAACACATTCAGTGCTTTTGCCTTTTTTTCTATATGACTGTCTACCGTAATGACGTATAATCTCACTATCGGGTGTCCCCCAGAAGAGGATAGGTTCCCTTTGAAGTGTGGTTCCTCTCAAGGTTTCTTCATGTCGCCTCAGCGAGTTTTTCCTTGCCACTGTCGCCTCTGGCTTGCTCATCAGGGCTCTAGATCTACATCCGGATTTCTGTAAAGCTATTTTTTGACGATGTCTATTGTTAAAAGCGCGACACAAATTAAATGAATCTTAATTGAATTGAGTGGCATGTGAACCTGTGGTACACCTCAAGCAGTGTTGATGACTCAGCATTGAGCAGCCTTTCTTGGTTGCTATGGCTGCATGTGTGCATGTCAAATACTGCATATTACTGAACTAAATATTATGTCAAAATGGTATCCCAGTTAAATAACCGACGGACACAGTATTTTGACATACTATTTAGTACAGTATTATGCGTTTTTGGGGCTGACCTACTCGTCATGGTAACCAGGAGAGCCTCATTGTGGCTAATGGCACCTGACACACCATTCAATATGGTAGTATGTCATTTGGGACGTAGCCTTCTGTGTGCTTTTTTGATTCGGATCAAAACCCCAACAAGTGCAATAATATGTCCCTGTCTGTATCTTTGTGCAGCCCCAGGCGCAGCAGCAGGTGGCGGTGGGCATGGTGGGTGGTCAGGGTGTGCCCGCTGGCCCCACGGCCGACCCGGAGAAGCGCAAGCTGATCCAGCAGCAGCTGGTCCTGCTGCTCCACGCGCACAAGTGCCAGCGGCGCGAACAGGCCAACGGCGAGGTGCGTGCCTGCTCCCTGCCCCACTGCAGAACCATGAAGAACGTCCTCAACCACATGACCCACTGCCAAGCCGGCAAGTCCTGTCAGGGTGAGTCAGTCATGGCAAAACACTCGTGCTCGTTTCGTATAGCTGAGGGTTGGGTGACATGGCCAAAATCTCACGATACCTAAAAACATTTTCACCATGCACAATGCGTATCACAATATCGTATTTTGCTGAGAAGCCATAGCTGATTGTGGTAAACACACTTGACGCCCGACATCACCCCAACAGCACAAAGGCGAATGTCAGTGTTTGTGTGCACTTCTCTACAGGCCCCAATTTTCCACATCTGTAGCAAGAAGACAGATTACTCCTCTTCCTCTGCTGTAGTTTTCAACTCTGTCTCTCTTTCTATCTCTCTCTGTCTGCAGTGGCCCACTGTGCGTCCTCGAGGCAGATCATTTCTCACTGGAAGAACTGCACGCGGCACGACTGCCCCGTCTGCCTCCCGCTGAAGAACGCCAGCGACAAGCGCAACCAACAGCGTGAGTCTCTAAACCTCCTCTCTTTCTCAAACCTTCTCCTGCTCCTTCTCTGCCTCTCGTCGTTCTTCCTTTGTGGGATTTTCATATTGGAAATTGAGATGCTGGGCTAAGGGCAGTGGCGTCTCGTAGCGTGTTGGAGTGCACTGCAGTCGGCTTAATTCTACTTCTCGCCAAACATTTCATTTGAAGCCGGATGATGGGGAAAACAAATGATTGCAATACATATTTTAGCAAAATACCTTGATTACAATTATGTGACAATAATTAGGAACATGTGTTGCAAACCGGTTTTCTCACACACTAAGCAGCTAACGGTTTCCCTTTAAATTAAGCTCTGCAAATATACTTGCTCTGATTGGCTGCTGGGAGCCAGATTGGAGCCAAAAGGAACGTTTTCAGAAATAGCATCGATAAAACAAATCACGCTTTTTATATGAACTCTCTTGCAGTAGTAATATTCTGATATTAAGCTCCCTCTTGTGCCAGCAGCCACCCCACCCCTCTCTGAAACTTTCTGTGAACTAAAGTGACCTGTGCATGCACCAGGCTCCTGCAGCACAATTCAGTGGAAGCCCATGACTGCTTAATACACAATTATATAGTTTGGAGTCGATGGTAATCTTTCTCCCTCATCTTGCAGCCATGCTGACGTCTCCCAACGCGGCCCTGCAGAACTCGATGGGATCGGTGGGTTCAGGCCAGAACACGGCGCCGGCCCTAAACGCGTCGACTCCCATAGACCCGAGCTCCATGCAGCGAGCCTACGCCGCCCTCGGCCTCCCCTACAGCAACCAGAGCCCTACGCAGACCCAAACGCCTTCCGCTCAGTCCACGCAGACGCAACACCAGCAGCAGATGAGGCCGCTGAACGCACTCGGTACACACACACACACACACTACCCAGCCCTGCTTATTTCCTAACATACACACATGTGCTCTTTCATACTCAGTTTTCCCTGCAGAAATCTTTTCTGAGACATGATGGACTGATTCTATTCATCTCTCAGTGAAAGGTGACCAATAAGGTCGGTCATTACAGTAAGTGAGGCGTCAACTGCGGTACTGATTGTGTGCAAACTGTGTGTGTTCCTCTGAAGGAGCTAGCCAGATGAACTTGAGCGGCGGGGCGATGGGCATGCCCACGTCGGAACAGGCCAAGCTGCTTCCAGACATGCCGTCCTCTCTCAACGCCAACAAGTAGGACATAAATCTCACATGCACGTAGACATGATGGCGTAAAGATGTATTTCAATTTACTTTCACCTAGCTTGACGCTCCAGTTTTCAATAGTTTGAGGAATCTCAGGTTCTCGCATGAATCGCACATACGGAGCTTCACAGGTGGGAATGTCCTTTTCTTAAGGCCTAACATGACCACGTTACGTCGACCTTGATTAGCTGCCACCATAACAAAAACTGTCAATAAAAACGGTTCCACTATTAACAAGCTATTTGATTTAAAGCCATAATGCCACCAGCTGTGTACAAGTTTGGTCATTTGTGGTGTTACGACTCGTCTGGGTTGGTCGCAACATAAACAAGGGTCTCGTACTTTGCAGCATAGACGGCAGGATGCTCTGACATGCTCTCGCTCTCTCTCTCTCTCTCTCTCTCTCTCTCGCTCTCTCTCTCTCTCTCTCTCTCTCTGTCTCTCCTGTAGTCAGCTGATGCCGGACGGCTCGGGGGTGGGAGCTCTGGCCAACATGCCCACGGCGGCGCCGCTGTCAGCCGGCGGAGTGAGGAAAGCCTGGCACGAGCACGTCACTCAGGACCTCCGCAACCACCTCGTCCACAAACTGTTAGTACCCCTGTCCTCCTACCTTATATACCGATTTGTGTTCTCTTACTGTCTGCTCTTTTTCTGCCTCCACACTCAGTGGTGTGTGTGTGTGTGTGTGTACAGAGTGCAGGCCATCTTCCCTACGCCGGACCCTGCAGCTCTGAAAGATCGGCGGATGGAGAACCTGGTGGCGTACGCGCGGAAGGTGGAGGGAGACATGTACGAGTCGGCCAACAGCAGGGTGAGGAGACGCACAGAATTCAAATAAATGAAGAAAAAAAGAAATGTACAGTTTTTTCGCTTTCTCCACATGTAGTCGATCGGCCAAGCTTTGTGTCGGACAAACGCTTCTATTTTTTTAAACCCTTTCTATTTTTTTTAACCCTTTAAGCAGTCTCTCAGCAAGAGAAAATCAGCAAAAATAAGCGAAATTATTGCTTTGGATTTCTTTGTTCTTCATAGTAATAATTAAAACAATGTTATGTTTTTTGTTTTTTTTTTGTTTTTTTTGACCATGCTAGCAAATGGCTTCCATGTCTATTATTGGTAATGGTTATTTATTTAAATCTTAAATAAAAGACCTTCGTCCTGCATGTTTCTTATATATGAAGTGTGTAAAACCTGAGAAAATCATTAAAAAAAAAAACAAGTAAATTATAATCGTATAATAATATTTTTAAACATAAAAAATATGTTCAAGAACATTAAAAAAATAAATAATAATAATAATAATTAAGTTATTTTAAAAAAAAATCTTTCTTGTGTAAAAAATCTTGTATCAAAATACCTTAAAATTCAATAATAAAATTTTTTTTTTAATGAAAACTAGTTCATAAGTCAAAACGTACCTCAAACGGGTGCCTGAGACCAATTTTTTATTTATTTATTTATTCTTTTCTCAACAAAATATCCTGACTTAAAAAAGATGCTCTACCAAATGCTTGAGCAGACTATTAAAGGTCTAAAGCTCTAAAAGTACACGCCACCAGTGAAGATCCGGCAGTTGAGTCCCTTTTATTTGGCCAAGCGCAGTCCCTAACTGGCTGACCGACTCCCCAGGGTTGAAAACCTCGATATACATATTCGAGCCATAGATGGACCACATTTTTGAAGCTTTTTCTTTAAGCGTGACAGAATTAAAGCGTTTTTTTTGGTTTTCTGCAGCGATGATAGAAATGTGGACCGAGATTACGTTGAAAAGTGCTGGAGTATTCCTTTAACCATGTGTCCATGAAGCTAACGGTTACATAGCGCACTAGTATGCAGCGGGCCTGTATTTTTGCTCGCTTATTAACACGTTTATAACGAACAACGCTCGGTGCAAGCTGCATTTTTGGCACTGATGAACTCTGCTTGTTCGTCTATGCAGTTTTCTTTTTAAAACGGGAACTTGGTTTTGGTTACGTTGGATGCGTTGCGGTTATCTGGGGTATCCCTTTAGCTTGCTGTGCTGTGTGTGTGCGTGTGTAGGACGAGTACTACCATTTCCTCGCGGAGAAAATCTACAAGATCCAGAAGGAGCTGGAGGAGAAGAGACGCTCTCGGCTCCAGAAGCAGATCATTAACCAGCCGCCCATGACTGCACCCGGGGCACAGCAGCCCGCTCTGAACCAACCCAACGCGCTAGGACCTCGGCCTCAGAGTCAGTCTCTCACACATATACACACACACACACACACACAGAACCGGTCCAGGGCGTTGCAACTGATTACTTACTTTTCTCTCTGTATATCTGTTAAGATGGACCTGTGCCTCTGCCCAACGTGCCAAACCAGATGATGAACCGCATGCAGGTCACCCAAGGTACTGCACCTTTTCCCCCTTTTATCACCGCTATTGACTGATCACAGTGTGTGTGTGTTATAAGCGTGTGCAGGTTGCATTTGACTCTTCCTGACTGTGTGTGTCGATCCTTTAGGGATGAACCAGTTCAACGCGATGCCCATGCAGAATGTGCAGATGTCCCAGGCTCCGATGGTCGCTCGAGCTGCCTCCCCAATGAGTCACGCGCAGCAGATGAACATGAGCTCCGTTCCTCAGGTGAGCGTGTGTGTCCCTGCACACACTCTTCATTCATGTGCGTTAAAACTAGGACGAACTCGTGTTTCTCATTTCTGCACGTTTTTTTCGCTGTAAGGACGTGCTGGTGGCCGTCCGTGACCGCTCTTGTTTCTGAATCGTCTCTTTCAGATCGGCATGTCGCCCACGCGCATGGCGCAGGCACAAGGCATGATGGGACCTCACAGCGGGAACATGGTGCCTCAGACGGCAAATCAGACCCAGTTTATGCAGCAGTTTTCCGCCAACGCAAACGCGATGAACACCAACATGGGCCAGCCCAACACGCAGGCAGCGGTCCCACAGGTGAGCGTGCGCACACACACATACACACACATGTGGGTCTAACATGCATGCAACAGTATGTTTCTGCATCAAACTATTCCTGTATCTGTCTTTCCAAGCAGCCGCAGAACCTCCCTCTGAACGCACATGGCCCGCTGGGCCCGCAGATGAACTGCCCTGCCCCTCCCCAGGCCCCTCACGGTGCCACTCCACCTCCCAGTGCTGGAGCTGCCAGCACCGGCGCCAACCTGCCAGCACTGCAGGCCAATCAGGCCGGCCCGCCCACTCCCGGCCCATCCCAAAGCACGCCGCCACACACACAACCCCAGACGGAGCTGCCCCCCCTGCCACAGCCGCACCCAGGCACGCCGGTGAGCGCCCAAGTCTATTCCTCTCCACAACACCGTATATCCATAGGGTTCTACAGTACATACACAGCACGCAAGAACATTTGTGAATCGTTAGCCTTTGAATGGCACAGCATGGAGTTTCACAGTATCGATGTAGCATTAAATATGATCAGGTGTTCTATCGTAAGAAGAAGAAATCATCCTAAATCCAGTCTGACTGTTCACGTTACAGTCGTACGGCCACCGATCTGTTCTCGGACCACGTATGAAAGCGTCTCATCTGGTTTTAAGACATCGGATTCATCACGTTTAGAAAAAAGAAAATCCGATCCGTGCTGTGTAAACAGTGTGATATGCTCCGACTTTTCGCTTTCTCATCCTCTGTACTCGCTCCGTCTCGTTCAGAGCGCCGATAACCGCGTGCCCACGCCGGCGTCGACGGCGAGCGCTGACTTGCACACGCAGCATGCCGCCGCGCCCGAGCTGCCCGCTGCGCCCGAGCCCAAAGCGGAGCCCAAACAGGAGGAGCAGGACTTTGACTCCAGTGCTGTGAAAGCCGAACCCAAGATGGAGGTGGGTGCCTGTTGATTGCTATTGACTAATACGTGTTCTGCCCCCAGTACCTCCAGACTGTCAGGCTAAAGTACCGAGACACTTTTGAGCCAAAAACAAGTCGGCATCTCTTTATTTTTGTTGCTTTTTAGCATAAAGAAAAGAAAAAAATCAAACATGTACAATTATGCATAATATTACAATTCGACTCCAAATCAGCATTCAATGCCAATTCTCCCTCTCGCAGGTGGAGGACGACTCGGGCTCCATCTTGGTCAAGAAGGAAGAGCCGGAGAGCTCAGAGGTCAAGCAGGAGCCAATGGAAATGGAGGACAAGAAAATGGACATGAAGGCAGAAACCAAAGAGGAGGAAGAAGGCGGCGCGGCAGGCACGACGTCGTCCTCGCCATCGCAGTCTCGCCGGAAGAGTAAATGAAAGCCTCGATTTTTATAACGCTACGTGCCCCCACCCCAGCTTTTAATTATTATATAATCGTTTTTCCTTTGCTGAAATTTAACACTGAAGGGTTTTCAGCAATAAACTGGCCTTAAGTAGAATTGAACCCTGTAGCTTTGCAAATCCCCATGAGATCATTTCAGAATAAAAGGTTCTGTCCGTAGTAGAACGGCTGTTTCTCCTCCCTCCAGTCTTTAAGCCGGAGGAGCTGCGACAGGCGCTGATGCCGACGCTGGAGTCTTTATACAGGCAGGACCCCGAGTCTCTGCCCTTCCGCCAGCCTGTGGATCCCATACTGCTGGGCATCCCGGTAAGTCCCTCACCCCCCAAACACACACAGTCTACACTGTCAGCAGCTCACAAAGCACCTGCGCCATCGCCTGATGGTTCACAAGGACATTTTAATACCTGTCAAAAACATGGCTCTTGTCCTTGATTTCAATGACAAAGTTCACCAAAGCGTCGCTGTCTGTGCGTGAACCCGCCCACGACAAACCAGCAACGCGTATCAGCGTCTTATCAAAACGTCCTTGTGAATTTGGCCTTTAGTTGTTGTTATTATTACGCAAAACGTTATTATTAGGCTCCCAGTTAATGCCGATTATTTAGCTTTACTCTGTGCGTGCGTTTTGTTAAAACCAGGTGTGCGCTCTGCTCTGACGTTTGGAAGTCGTTTTCGTGTCGGTAACCGGAAGCGTAAAACATCTCGTTATTTTTTTTACGTTGTATTCCGCTGGCTTGTACAAGCCTTTTAAAAACGGTGCTGCTTCCCTTCGTTTCCGCAGGACTACTTTGACATCGTAAAGAACCCCATGGACCTGTCCACCATAAAGCGCAAGCTGGACACGGGGCAGTACCAGGAGCCGTGGCAGTACGTGGACGACGTGTGGCTCATGTTCAACAACGCATGGCTCTACAACAGGAAGACGTCGCGCGTCTACAAGTACTGCTCCAAGCTGGCCGAAGTGTTCGAGCAGGAGATCGACCCCGTCATGCAGGGCCTCGGGTATTGCTGCGGCCGGAAGGTAAGCGTGCAAGCGGAGCGAGTGTGTGCGCACGTCTCTCTCGTTTTAAAGCTCACAACGGTCAGGTAGACCGAGCGGAACTGTTTCAATAAAGTGTCGTGAACGTCTTGTCTTTCTTTCCACACGGACGTTAAAATGACATTCTTTTTATTTAATCTGGAATGCTCAAAACTGCAATGTAGTTATTCGGTCAATAATGTGACTGGTACTTGATTTAAGCTGATGTCTTGTGCGTTATTGTGTTCCCTGGATTTACCGCTGACTTCCCTTGCAGTACGAGTTCTCCCCTCAAACGCTGTGCTGCTACGGCAAGCAGCTCTGCACTATCCCGCGTGACGGCACCTACTACAGCTACCAGAACAGGTGAAGCCCAATTTGCTTGAGCTGATGATCGTAACTCGCCAGTTTGAGTCTTGAACTGTATAAAAAGGATGCGCATAGGAATGGACGTGAACATGTACTCAGGTTGCCAGGTTCTTGGGTACACCCCCTATCGTTATAGGTCACTTTTGTAGGTAGAGGGGCGCTGACGCGTACACAGTGACCCATATGGCAGGTGTACCCGATAAACTGGTAGCCCTGTATTTAATAATAATACAGCAGTGACACAATGAGGAGTAGCAACCTGTCCTTTTTATATTGAGTGTCTATGCCTCAACAAAACTGCACTGTGTGCGTGTGTGTTGGCCTGCGTTCAGGATTAGACACGTCATGTACTGCATCCGGCCTGCTACACTGTGTGTTTACACTGATCTCACACACACACACACACACACACACGCACCATTTCTCTCTACTGATATCTCCACAGATGTGTGTGCAGATCTTCATTATTCCCTCTCAGAAGACGCAGCACGCACGCTGTTATGCCTGATTGGTCACAACAGACTCCCCTGCGCCCCCTGCAGGATGAACACGGTCACTGCAGGCACGGTGCGAGCAGCTCGCACACAGACGCCGCTGCAGGGAATTTGAGATGACTCAATTCAGAAAGAAACTGATCAAAATGTGTGTGCGTGTGTGAGAGATAACTGCTGTTTTTTCTGACTGTATGTCATCTCTGTTGTAGGTATCACTTCTGCGAGAAGTGCTTCAATGAGATTCAGGGAGACAGCGTGACGCTCGGGGACGATCCCACACAGCCGCAGACGTGAGTGATCGTAAAACCCTTCTGCGTTGCCACCCTTCGGCTCTGACGTCTCCGTTTTTATTAAAGCGCGACCGTTTTTAAGGTCTACGGTTTGCCCCTGATGGCCGGCGTCGCCATAGTAAAATAATGTGAAATGATGAAACTAAACCAACAATGTAATAATCAGAATGGTCTATAATGAAAGATGATGCTCATTAATAATAATCAATAATCCCAGCACTTGGTGTTTTCACTGACACTCCGTCAAAAGAGAAATGGAATAATACGCACGTCATTCGTTTGTGGCTGTTTGATTGATTTATTTATTTTTGACATATTCCACATTTTAATTCAGTGTGACGTCACTCTCAGCCACTGACTCACACTGATAACGCTATAAATATCTCAAACACCAAACCGGCACAAATCAGCACAAACAAATGACACCGGGTTTATTTCATTTCTTTTTATATGGAGGGGAAACTTCATGGAGGTTATTTTTCAGCCCAGTGTCGTTAATTTCATTTTAGTTTTTTTTTTTTTTTTTTTGTGCATCACTGCTTTTTAGAAATCGGAAGTGAAATGTTTTAATAGGGATTGAAAAGGCAACTTTTTTTATTGTTATTATTTTTTATAATTTTTATTAACACAATTTACTTATAGTGCAACTTCCACTGCACACGTCTTTTACTGTACATGTCTATAATTGCCCACAACACTGATATTCATAATGTAACAGTACATGAATCTCACTACTCACTACAAAAATCATTATTCTTTAATTGTACTTTTGTACAGCGTATCTAAAATATATATATATATTTATTTAAATCCTTTACCCTTTATATTACAGTAATCTATTTTGACGTCCGCACCAAGAAAAATTATATATTCTCCCTGGAGTTGGTTAATAAATCTTTCTGAATCTGATTCAGTTTTATCTTTTAATGGAAGACATTTCCATAATTTTCTGTCAAAAGTAAAAACCGAAAAGCAGTCACGAAATCGTAATTTTATGAATCGGGTGTTTTGTCTCAAATAAAATTTTGTAAACTTTATATATATATTTTTATATATATATATATATATATATAGGTGAATCAGAGTTTATACACTAGGCCTCACTTTATCGGTTTACAGATTATCTAAATTTATTTGCAGAATTTTGTCAGTTTGTATCCGCAACGTGTAGAACCCCCTTGGCCACGGCCCTTGTATCCGCGCTCGCGTTCTCCCGACGACAGAGGGAACGCTTTTTCTGTGGCGCCACTCGAGAGGCCCAGGCGTAGAACTTTTTTTGTTGTTGTTGTTGTTGTTGTTTTAGCCCCGCCTCCTTAGCTTTCCGGAGCCGTCCGCTGGACCCCATCTATCATCAACATTACAGTCCTAAGACGCTTCAGTTGGAACACTTGAGCTGTAATCATGTGCTTTAGTAGTGTAACGAGTAAACTCAGAAATGTTTGAGGATTGTCATTGCAAAATCAAGGTTGTGTCTGACCAGAATGTCATAGTCTTTCTCTCTCTCTCTCTCTCTCTCTCTCTCTCTCTCTCTCCCTCCGTCCTTGTAGTATGATTTCCAAGGATCAGTTTGAGAGGAGGAAGAATGACACACTAGACCCTGAGCCGTATGTACACACCACTGCACAAACACTGTCTGCACCAAACCATGTGACACTGTGACAGACTTCACTTTATTACTGTAGTATAAAGATGTTACGCTGTGTGTGTGTGCGCGCGCATTAGACAGAATAGTCCAATAGTACGGATTCTGTTGGATGGCGCCACCTGCTGTAAGACTTGTAATGACACTCCCACTCTGGTAACTCTTAAAGCAAGTGTGTCCGTTATGGATATAATCCTAGTCCCGAGTTAAAACCTGGGTTCAGCACCCACTGTGTTCATGTTAAATATAGCGTTTACGCTGTCGTGTGTAAGACTTCTATCACGTTTGTCCTCCAACAAAGGCGCGCTTGCATTGGTCTGCTTGCAAATGCGTAAGAACTGGAGGCAGAGAGAGTGAACGAGGATTTCTGACTCGCTATCTGTACCTGCAGTTAGCACATCAGCGTTCAAACAACGTTCGAATGTTTGCCATCATTCGCAAGTGGCCCGCTAACCGTGCCTCGATTCTTTTCCCCGTGCAGGTTTGTCGAGTGTAAAGATTGCGGGCGCAAGATGCATCAGATATGCGTGCTACATTACGAAGTCATCTGGCCCTCTGGGTGAGTTTTGCGTGTGGGGAATCTCTTCCATTCTTCCTCTTGCGCTCGTACAGCCAGGCCTGATGACGGCTTTGTCTCCACAGCTTTATCTGTGAAAACTGTTTGAAGAAGAGCGGGAAGACGCGGAAGGATAACAAGTTCTCTGCCAAACGTGAGTTGAGTTGTTCTTGCCGGAACCCCTGCCATGTTGACGGTCGTTACAATAGTTTATCAGCTTAAGTGTAGATCGTTAGGTGAGCGTCATAACTGTAGACTTCAGAAGCAGAACTAACCCGATGGACGTTACGCCTTTTTCCACTGCACAAAGTGCCTGATATTTTTGGCACCACAACACTGGAACTGTGTTTTTTTTCATCGGCCACCTTGCATTTTATGTCTTATCGGTACAAATTTTAACACCCTTCATCAGTAAGCTTTTTTTGTTGTTGTGTGTGTGAATAATTTCTGATATAAGCCAAATGCAACCAAAAGGCAGATCAGACAAAATCAGATCAATTTCTGTAATTGTTTTTTTATTTTTAATATAATATGCAGTGGACAAGAACTCTTGAGATCTGATGCAATCTATTTTTCAAAACAGCAACTAAAAAGCAGACAATGCAGTTTATACGTTTTAAAATAATATCTATATATATATCATTTGATTTGCTGCTTTCTAATTGGGGTTTTATGTAGTGCTCTGACTAAACATGACAGCCGACTTTGCTACGTTGCTAGCTATTTAACGTGCTGGCCGTTTAACGTGCTGGCCGTTTAACGTGCTGGCTAGCTGGGATTGGGATTAGAATCGAGCTTTATTGGCCAAGTACACGTGCACATAGAAGGCATCGCACTCGGTTGTCGAGCTCTCGGTGTAATTCTGTACGTACTTTAAAGCTACTTTACCTCGACAAGTCGCCAAGGAAAATGCTTCAGCTAAGCTACATTAGTCTTGCTGTCCCTTTTTTGTAATGTAGGTGATGTGCTTGTTGGGGTCACAAGGGGAAATGGGGTGTAAACACTTTTTTTGCAAAGTGCTTGTCCTTTACGGGCTGATGTCTTGTATAGATCACACCTATGGACCCCCTTGAGTGTTTGTGTGTGTATTTCAGGGTTGCAGATAACACGGTTGGGCACGTACATAGAGGACCGGGTGAACAAGTACTTAAAGAGGCAAAACCACCCGGAAGCTGGCGAGGTGTTTGTGCGAGTGGTGGCCAGTTCAGACAAAACGGTGGAAGTCAAATCCGGCATGAAGGCCAGGTAACCCCCCACACTACATATAACCATATAAAACCTCTATAGAAGCACATTAAGGAGAAAGAATGGTTAAAAGACGACTAAACTGTGCTGATGAATCAAAGCTTTGAGAAGCCTCTTAGACTCTGCTACTAGCTCATCATTTTAGCCACTAGCTTTAAAAAGAGTTTTTAAACAGTTAGCATATGGACTGAAATGATCTGTTAACCTCTTGCTTTCCCGCCAGGTTTGTAGACAACGGCGAGATGTCCGACAGCTTCCCCTACAGAACCAAAGCACTTTTCGCCTTTGAGGAGATCGACGGCGTCGACGTGTGTTTCTTTGGCATGCATGTGCAGGAGTACGGCTCGGAATGTGCTTTCCCCAACACCAGGTTAAACGTTTGCCTGAGCACCGGCGCCCCGGTTATGCACGTTTCCTGGGGAAAGCGCCACAAAATCTTAACGTTGCTGTTTCTTTTTGCAGACGGGTATACATATCATACCTTGACAGTATTCACTTCTTCAGACCTCGCGTGCTTCGGACGGCAGTTTATCACGAGATCCTCATTGGCTATCTGGAATACGTCAAGAAATTGGGGTATATATTTTTGTTTTCTTGTGAGAATGAGAATTTTATTAATTTTTTTATTTACTTTTTAAAATCTATGTGCATGTATATTGAAACGCTTGTTCCGTAATGCCCATCCTGGCTTTTAATTCCCCTCGGCAGGTATGTGACGGGTCATATTTGGGCGTGCCCGCCGAGCGAGGGCGACGACTACATCTTCCACTGTCACCCCGCCGATCAGAAGATCCCCAAACCGAAGCGCCTACAGGAATGGTACCGCAAGATGCTGGACAAGGCCTTTGCGGAGAGGATACTCCACGACTACAAGGTACGCTTGACTTTGCTGCTCCTATTTCTGGAATAATTTCTGAAGCGTTAAAAAATACATTAAATGAATCAAGGTTGTATAAATGATAACGGATATATTGATGACGACGTGGTTAAATGTTGCAACAGTTAATTAATCGGCTTCGGGCTATGAAGGGGTAATAATTGGTGTTAATCAGTAGCCATAAACCTTTATTCAATAAAATAACAAGAAAAACACAACTGGTACTTCTAGCTAATCAGATTGTGTGCACTAGTTACCAAAGCAAAGAATGCGTAATACGTAAGCCATCCCGTAATTTAGATCTGTTGATGAGCTTTTCAGAATTTACATGTACAGAACGAGATATTTGTAAATAACGTCAATGAGATGTAGGCGACTATTACGTTGCAGTGTGAAACTGTTGTCAGTGTTGGCTCTGAAACGTAATTGCACATATGGATGCGTATGATAGGACATCTTTAAGCAAGCGACAGAAGACCGTTTGACGAGTGCAAACGAGCTGCCGTACTTCGAGGGCGATTTCTGGCCTAACGTGCTGGAGGAAAGCATTAAGGAGCTGGAGCAGGAGGAGGAGGAGCGGAAAAAAGAGGAGAACACGGTAGCCTGTGAGACTCCAGAGGTGAGTGTTACTCTCTGCTTGTGAAGTCGCTGTGTCATTTTTGAAATTGGACGTTGGGGGCCATATTCATTGTAGCTAAATAAGCATGTTTTTGCTTGACTATGTATTTTTCAATATACACAGTTATGTATTAGGCCCTAGTGTCTTCCTCAGCTTGTTGAGTGTGCTAAGGAGTATTTTATATATCCTTTTCTTCGTTTAGGGCACGCCAGGGGACAGCAAAAACGCCAAGAAGAAGAACAATAAGAAAACCAATAAGAATAAGAGCAGCGTGAGTCGAGCCAACAAGAAGAAGCCTGGGATGCCGAATGTAGCCAATGACCTATCCCAGAAACTCTACGCCACCATGGAGAAACACAAAGAGGTGTTGCATATCAGCATTTCACCTGTATATCATTTGGAAGCTTGCTTTAGAGTTTGGCATTGTACTTGGGTTGTATGTTGATACCCTTGTCCTTAAAGCTCCTTAATTCTTCCTCCAGGTTTTCTTCGTGATCCACTTTCATTCTGGTCCGATCGTGAACACGTTGCCTCCCATAATGGACCCTGACCCGCCGCTCTCCTGTGACCTGATGGACGGGCGTGACGCATTCCTGACGCTGGCGCGGGATAAGCACTGGGAGTTCAGCTCTCTGCGCCGCTGCAAGTGGAGCACCATGTGCATGCTGGTGGAGCTACACAACCAGGGCCAGGACCGCTTCGTCTACACCTGCAATGAGTGCAAGCACCACGTGGAGACTCGCTGGCACTGCACCGTCTGCGAGGTCAGAAACAGTGAAACGCTTGTATAGCAAAACCGGGGTTGGTTGGGGGGTGTAGGGGAAGGCTTGTCAGTGATTTCATTGCAATTGTAGTTCACAGGAAGCAGATGGCTCAAAAAAAATAAAACCTTTAACTTATTTTCTGTACACAGTACATTGTACCTTTTGCTTTAAGGTCAAATTGCTGTTGTAAATGCAGGTTTTTTGGAGGTTTGAGTTTGTATTGTAATCATATTCACTCTGAAATTTAACTCCATTGTGTTGTTTTTCCTATTTAGGACTTTGACTTGTGCATCAACTGCTACAACACTAAGGGTCACGAACACCAGATGGTCAAGTGGGGTCTCGGTCTGGATGACGACAGCAACAGCCAGAGCGGCGAGGCCTCCAAGAGCCCACAGGAGAGCAGACGCCTGAGCATCCAGCGCTGCATCCAGTCACTGGTGCACGCCTGCCAGTGCCGCAACGCCAACTGCTCTCTTCCGTCCTGCCAGAAGATGAAGCGGGTGGTGCAGCACACCAAGGGCTGTAAGCGCAAGACCAACGGCGGCTGTCCCGTCTGCAAGCAGCTCATCGCCCTGTGCTGCTACCACGCCAAGCACTGCCAAGAGAACAAGTGCCCTGTGCCCTTCTGCCTCAACATCAAGCACAAGCTGCGGCAGCAGCAACTGCAGCACCGCCTCCAGCAGGCCCAGATGATGCGCCGGCGCATGGCCACCATGCAAGGCCGCGCCATGCCCCAGAGCCTGCCATCCCCTCCACCCTCTGTGGCTCCAGGCACGCCCACAGCACAGCAGCAGCCCAACACGCCCCAGACGCCGCAGCCCCTTCTCCCCAGCCAGCCGGCCACGCCCAGCACTGATGTCATGTCCCCCACATATCCTACTGCTCCCCGCAACGGCCAGCAAGTGTCTCAAGGTAAGCCAGGTTCCCAGGCCTCACCTTTGCACCAGCAGCCATCTCCGCTCCCTCAACCCCAACAGCAGCAGCAGCAGCAACCGCAGCAGCAGCAACCGCAGCAGCAGCAACAACCGCAGCAGCAACAACCGCCGCAGCAACCGCAGCAGCACCCGCCGCCTGCCGCTGTCAAAATGGCGCGGCAGATCGAGATGATGGCGCAGGCCCAGCAGAACCAGAACTACCGCATGGCCGTGAACGGCTTGGCCATCAACCACCAGCAACAGCATCAGCGCATGCCGGGCGCCATGCAGCCTCCTATGCAGATGGTGGGGCCACGGGGGCTGCAGGTAGTACAAGGCATGCCGCCGGGCCAGTGGACACAAGCAGGAATGCAAGCGGGCATGCAGCAGGCAGCTCAAACACAGCAGCAGCCGACACCCCAAGGCCCACAGCAGGCCGTGCCCATGCAGAGGCCCATGATGCCCCAGCAGCAGCCGCAGCGCATGATGGTGCCTGCGCAGGGCCAGCGGCTAACACAAGCGCCCCAGAGGCCCCCAGCCATCGCACCCAACGCCCTGCAGGACCTTCTGCGCACACTCAAGTCGCCCAGCTCGCCGCAGCAGCAACAGCAGGTACTTAACATCCTAAAGTCCAACCCGCAGCTCATGGCAGCTTTCATTAAGCAGAGGACAGCCAAGTACGCCAACCAGCCGCAGCAGCAGCAGCAACAGCAGCAGCAACAGCAGCAGCAGCAGCAACAACAGGGTATGCAGCCTACGATGCAAGCCATTGCAGTCATGCAGGGTGTCCAAAGACCTGGCATGCCAACCCAACAACCTCAGCAGCCGAACACGCAAGGTATGGCGGTTCTCGGACCATCGCAGCCCCAACTCATGACTCCGGCACATGCCGAGATATACCGTCGGCAACTCTTGCGCCAACAGCAGCAACAACAGCAACAACAGCAACAACAGCAACAGCAACAACAGCAGCAGCAGCAGCAGCAACAACAGCAGCAGCAGCAGCAACAACAACAACAACAGCAGCAGCAACAACAACAACAACAACAACAGCAGCAGCAGGCCGTGATGCCTCAAGCACATGGCCAGTTCCCCCAAACGCAGGGTGCTGCATCCAGCTACTCACAACTTCGCATGCAACACCAGCAACTGACGGCAATGCAAGGCGGCGGTGGGCCTATGAGCCAACTTCCGCAAATGGGGCAGCCGGGTATGGGCATGGATGGCGCGCAGAACCTGCTGCATCAACGCATGCTCCAGCAACAACAGCAGCAGCAACAGCAACAGGCAGTCCTTAAGCCCCAGATGGGCTCGCCAGCACCGCCAAACCCCATGAGCCCTCAAGGCCACCTGCTGCCTGGACAGCCCATGCCGGGCAACGCTCTCGGTAGCCAGGTTCGCTCTCCGGCACCTGTGCAGTCGCCGCGGCCACCGTCGCGACAGCCACAGCAGCACTCCAGCCCCTCGCCACAGGTCCAGCCGCAGCGCTCACCCCACTCCGCCTCGCCTCATCCTGGCCTTGGTGCACCTGTGCCTGCTGGAGCCACCATGGAGCAGCAGGGGCACCTGGGCACACCAGAGCAGAGCGCCATGCTCCCGCAGCTTAACGCACCTGGCCGAGGCGGCCTGCCCACCGACCTGGCGATGGTCGGAGACACCACGGGAGACACATTGGAGAAATTCGTGGAGGGGTTGTAGCATTTTCAGCGAGACTTTGACAGTCCTTCCACCATTTCCTATTTTTGGCTCTTCCCTCCTTTTTTCCTCATGTTTTTCCTCTATAAATAATTTTTTTTTTGTACTGACATGTAAAAAGTTCCAGAAATGTAATAAGAGGGAAAAGAATAAATAAATTTAAAAAAGTCAACAATGCTAGGAATGTTGGTTTCCTAAAGCAAAGACTGAGATTTCTTCCTTTGAGTTGAGGGATAAGAAAACGTGGTGTTAAAAAAGCAACCCCCCCCCCAGCTAGCACTTGTCTATAGGCTACATGTCGAAAATAGAAAATATTTGACCTTGAATAAATTAAAACCGTTATCTTTT
>JAOUQW010000001.1:1228467-1246238 GCA_028565825.1 Olivaichthys viedmensis
ATGGCACTACCATGGCTTTAATGTGGTAACCATGACACTACCATGGCTTTAATGTGGTAACCATGGCACTACCATGGCTTTAATGTGGTAACCATGACACTACCATGGCTTTAATGTGGTAACCATGGCACTACCATGGTTTTAATGTGGTAACCATGGCACTACCATGGCTTTAATGTGGTAACCATGACACTACCATGGCTTTAATGTGATAACCATGACACTACCATGTTTTACTATAGTACTTAGTGGTAACCATAACTACCATGGCTTTAATGTGGTAACCATGGCACTACCATGGCTTTAATGTGGTAACCATGACACTACCATAGTTTTAATGTGGTAACCATGACACTACCATAGTTTTAATGTGGTAACGGTGCTACAATAGGACGGTTGATAAGTGTTGCACAGTAACCGATGGGTTACAGGCAGTAATAACTGTAGAGCTATAAACTGTAATGGTTCCATCACACGGAGCTGGTCCGCTAACTCAAACAAATGAACTCGTGTTCCAGGTGAGTCGACCGTCACACTCTGGAGCGTGATGAACACTGTAACCGGGTTTTAACCGGGTTTTAACCGGGTCTGTGCTGCAGTCTCACTGAAGCGGCGCGTCCGCTGTTTGTCTTGTAGCGTGACGCGTTTTTCAAGGCGACGCTACCTGAGCGGAAGTGCGTCACGCGGTTAAGAGGACGTGAGTGGTCCAGCCAGCGCGGTGAGGAACAAAACAAGTAAACAGATAACTTCCTTTAGAGACATGACGCGTGGCGTTCACGCGCTTGTGTCGGTCATGTGAGGCACAGAAGCGCTCGTGCTGTGGCTCTATTGTAATGTCCGAGGCACTGGCGACGGTTTGCTAACTAGCTAGCTAACTAACTAGCTAACTAACTAACTAGCTAACTAACTAGCTAAACGCAGCCTGCGTGTTATAGAGGCGTTTAATCAGTGATGTATTAATAATAGTGAACGTTTCTGCACGGCTTGGTTACAGCTGTGTGGACATGACGGGCCATGTGATGCTAGCTGTGATGCTAGCTACCCGAATTGGAGCTCCACTTCCGTATCCGGCTCTTGTGAACCTCTCTGCGAGGGCGTGATGTTACTCGATGGACGACTCGGACCAGGACTTCTCCTTCCTCTGCTCCCGGCTGCTGAAGAGAGTGAGACGGAAAGGCGGAGAGTCGGGAGATGAGAGGAAACCTGTGGTGGAGGAAGGATCAGGATCTCGGATCCCAAGCAGGAGCAAGGCGCCATGCAGGAGGAGGAGGAGGGAGGAGGAGGAGGAGGAGGAGGAGAAGGGAGGCGTACAGACCAAGACAACAGGCAGGATTCAGGCTGATGGGCTTAAAAGTGGAGGATCTGAGGCTGCAGCGGTGGGAGGAGTGGAGCGAAAGGTGGTGCACCACTGTCAGCCTGTTGTCCTGAGGCTGATTTCTGTGATTTGGTGTAATTACCGTGTGCCCTGTAGTTACTGCACTTGTTGTTCCTCTATGTTCTTCTCACACCTGCTTTGGTTTACGCACTGTCGCCGTGTTTCTGCCTTCTATGTTCTTCTCACACCCGCTTTGGTTTACGCACTGTCGCCGTGTTTCTGCCCTTTATGTTCTTCTCGCACCTGCTTTGGTTTACGCACTGTCGCCGTGTTTCTGCCCTTTATGTTCTTCTCGCACTCGCTTGTCTTACCGCACTGTCGCCGTGTTTCTGCCCTTTATGTTCTTCTCACACCTGCTTTGGTTTACGCACTGTCGCCGTGTTTCTGCCCTTTATGTTCTTCTCGCACCCGCTTGTGCACTTTATGCACCACCCCCTCGTGTTGTCATTTGTGTCGCGTCTTGATATCGCATGATATCTCGTCCCACTGGATGCACAAGTGTATGTGTGTAAGCCGACACCTGAGATTGTTTTTGATTTTGTAGGAGATGATGATGGGGGTGAAGGAGAAGGTGCTCAGCAGGATGCAGCAGTTTAAGCGAGCGAGTCCGCCTCGCCTTGTGCACGCCGAGAAAGAGAGGACCGCGGAGTCTGCCGTACCGACTACTCAAACGCAGTCGCTCCCCACGCAAGGTGATGGCAGATCTAGCCCCGGAAAATGTCGCGCGAAATAGTGAAACGTCAGCTGAACTTTGCTGATCAGACTGATCTGAGGAGCTGTCCAGACATGGCTTTATAGTCTAATCAGCACTTTACACTGGAGGAAGAGAAAATGTAGGCATTAGAAAGTCACTAATTAATTATGCTTAGTGTATTGCATGTCGTGGCCCAGGATTCAGCCGCTTCCAATGCATAGCCATGAACATGAAATGCGATATGACCAAAATATCATATCACGATTTAAAAAAATAAATAAATAAATTACATTGTTGAAGGTGTTACTGTATTTGACGGTGTTTTGTTTTCCAAAGCAACTTGCACTAGAAATGTATCCCTTAAGGACCGCAACTATTGAGTTCACGTCAGTTTTATCATCCATTCAGATTGTTGACTCTTTGCACATAAAAAATAAGAGTCAATTATTCTATAGAAGAACACGGATCAATCAAAATGCGGTATTGTATATAATTTTCAGGATTTTTATTTATTACACTGAACCATGAGGAAACAATGAAGCATTAAAAAAAAAAAAGTAACATTAGAAAACACATGCAACCTGCAAATCTGGGTCAAAGAAAAACTCTTTAAGTTTACAGTGAAATGGGGGGGAAAAGAAACTTCTAAGTTAGCCTTAATAGAAATGTTAAGTGCAAATTAAAGTATCTTTTCACTTTAAAAAATAAATAAAAATCTATGAAATTGTTTGTACGTAGCAAATTCTTTCATAATTTTGCAGTGAGCAACTTTTTAATATACCGTTGATGAAGGTGTTGCATTGTTACGTGAATCAGTAGCGGTATAACGAAAAATAACGTAAATCGCCCAGCCCTGTGCACGGGTTTCACTTTGAGTGTGTGCGTGTGTGTGTGTGTCAGGGCCTCTGGAGAAACCGGAAAGCGATGCGCTCCTGGCTCAAAGGTTACAGCAGGAGTTGGAGCGCGAGGCCGAGAGCCGGGCTGCAGTGGATGTGGCGGACGGAGGCCTGTTCTTCTGCCAGCTCTGCTACAAAGACCTGTCGGCTATGAGCCATCAGCTGCGCACTCAGCACATCAACAGGTAGCACCGCGTCCCTGACAAACCGTAACGAAGGCTGGAGCGGTGTGAAAACCTTACTGCATCACGGTTTTTAACACGTCCCGGTTTCTGCTTCCAGAGTTTTCTAATAAATGCCGAAGAGCGATTCGACTCGGACACGTTGGAATTGTACTTTCTGTAGTTCCACTGGGATGTGTATATTACATTTATTTAGGAAAGTGTTCATGTACAAATAGTGTTACAAAGCCAAATGAGATCATTTAAGGTAAGTGTGTGATATAGGCATGCAGTTCTATGAGCTTCCCTGAATATTTAACTTCTCCTACCCTCCCCTTGTACCCCTTCTGCTCGGCTTTCAGGTGTCTTGATGCGCGTGAGAACCGCCCCTCTGGAGATCTTCGTCCCACTCCGGCTCTGGCTCCCCCTCCCCCTCGCCCAAGCATACCCGAGTGCCCTATTTGTGGGCGGGGCTTCAAGTCTGAGAAGACCCGCTCCACCCACTTGAAGCGCTGCTCGGCTAGCATGGGCGTGTCTCCGGTCGAGCTGCTGCAGGCCCTGCAGAGGCAGACAGCTGAACGCGAGAGCGTCTGCGCAGCCGACCAGTTGTAAGTAGTTCGGTCTGAAACGTCATTAATGATTTCAAAGCTGTCCGTAAATGTTTGCAGTGCTCTGAGTCAATGCGAACTCGTCAGTTCAGCGCTCTCTCTTTCCCCAGGCAGCAGGGGGGAGGCAGTAGTGACACTTCCGAGTCCAGCATGCCCGTGAAGAAGAAGGCCAGGAGAAAAGCGCCGCGCATGGACGAGGACACCATGGTGGCCCTGGCCCTGTCTCGCTCTCTGCTGGAGCAGGAGAAGGAGCGCGAGAGAGACAGGGAGGAGGAGAGACGCATACAGGCGCAGCTGTCGAGCTGCACTTCAGCCGCGGCTCCTGTGGTACAGGGGAGAGCTGGAGCAGGTGATCACTGATTCTTATGTTCTATTGTCTGCATATGACGACAAGAAGAACAATTTTAGGCTCATATTAAATACATGGATCCTTTTCATTCCAAAGCTCGGGTTGCACGTGTGATGACATGAGCATCAACGGCACGAGATTTAAGGTCACAAAGCAACAACCAACATGACGGCAGAGCGGCTATGCCGACTATGAAAAAATGTCATAAAAAAACAAAACAATGGAAGAAATGCTTTAAGCATGCGAAGATAATTTAGAAGAGAAGAGAAGTTCGTTGCATTCCAAGCGTTGTGATTGGTCGCTGTGCGCACGATGGCATTCAAACCATTGCGACTGGCCAGTGGGGCGTTCGATTTGATCACTGTAAATATTTTCACCAGGGTTGAGGCACTTTGTACATCAAAGAGTGGATAAATCCGGATTTATATTTTTTGCTAAATCAGTTATTATGATCGCATCTACGGGAAAAAGGCAAGTCTAAACATTTTTAAAGGTGAACTTTTTCCAGCTACTTCTGGTGGTAGTGTATTAATTGATTAACTCTTAACTGATTCATTGCCAGTGTGCATAGTAGAGAGAGAAAAAAGTCAAAGTGTTAATGTAGATGCTACTGCTGTGCATTGTGGGAGGGGAGAGCAAGCACTCGTAATGCTATGCTATGTTCTGTCAGAGTCCTCTGCCCAGAACTCTGGTGGGATTCATAACAACACCTCCAGGACCTGTTCATTAGTGTGCTGTGAGTCAGTATGTACTGTATAATGTGCTGCTCAGTGTTTGATTGTCATTGCTTTGACTTTCCATCAGTTACCAGACATTAACGCGTTATAGAGTGTGAGTTAGTGTGTATAACACGGCGCTCTCTCGCTCAGGTAAGAGTCGAGCGAAGAGGAGGAAAGGCGCCCCCGCCGCTCCCCCTCCCCTGCTTCTGGTACAGGACCCGCAGGCAGCTCAGAACCGGATCCAGGCGCGCGTCTCCTCGTTGCTACTCCTCCCCAGACCCCCGGCTCCTCCCACCCCCACCCTGCCGCCCTCCGCGCACGCATGCAGCGCCCCCTTCTGGCTCAAGAGCGCGCTGCCTGGAGGAGGACCAGCCTCACTCACTGAGTTTTACACTGCAGAGCTCGGTGCGTTCATACAGCCATGGGACAGGCCAGAGGTGAGATGTTCTTTTACACTAACACGCTTACACATACACGGAGAAGCACGTGCTCAAAGGAACACATGGAAAATGCTAACGGTGAGTGAAAGAGTGGGGAGCAGTTAGCATGACCTAATTAAGTGGAAAGCCCCGTTCACATCAGGTAGGCAAAAAGTCTCTGACGTCTGAGCTTGTTAAAGTTTCCTTTCGGGTATATCGGTTCTCGATTTATAGAGATGATACATCTGTTGTTGCCCAGATCACTGTATTACAGAGTATTACAGAGTACACCATGAATCTGTTCCCAGCTCAAATATTCAAATTGTGTCGATAATGCCCTTTGTCACGTTATTTTAATTTAAAGATGTATTTTAATTTTGCCTGTATTTGAGTAGTTAAAATTAAACATTACTTGTCCCTTTACACCTGAACATTTTTGACAAACAAACCCTCTCTTAAAATACAAAACATAATTTGTTCCCTTTAATTTACCAACAAATGAAGCTTAGATTTTGTTAAAAGTTAAGAAGACGTTTAATATGTCGCGCTGTTCGCGTGCCATATGGTGGCTGTGTGGTCTCCTGTGGCTTCGTCGAAAATGTCAGCTTGCTGCTGCCGGTCGTGCATTATTAGCACTGTGAACTATTCCTTTAAGCCCTCTCTCTCTTTTATTTTGTTGTTTCTCCACAGAAAAAGCCGTCTCCGTCTTCTGAGGTGACGCCAGTAAAACGGCGTCCTGCCGCAACCTCAGGAGCGGCTTCACGTCCAGCGCGCTCTGGCTCGGCTTCACCCAGAACGGTGGAGCGCCCTTCCACCCCGAGCCTGGCCACACAGGTCCTGAGCGACCTGGTGGATCTGGCAGAGGAGGGCATGACGCTCACGCAGTACAGATACACAGGTGAGACGTGACGGGAAGTCATATACACAAGACCAGTGTGTATCAAGTGTGTGGAGGCCAGACACTGATCCTGAATGAGTCACGCACATTAAACTCTCATTTCCCCTCTGCTTTGCAGATAAACAGCCTGATGTGGCTGAACCTCCTCTGAGTGGATTTGTCCCTGAACCTGCAGAGCCCATGAAGCCTCCTACAAGCTCGGTAACACGTTATTTATTTATTTATTTTTTATAATTTAACCCTAAATAAGAGCAGAAAATTTGTATTAATCCTTGAATCAGAACTTTAAAGGCAGTGTTCCTCTCACCCCACTGTAGTCCATCAGCCAAGACCATGTCAAGGCTAGCAAGGCTATTGCTGCGCACAAGTTCGGGAAACTCGTAGCTACAAGTTTAGCACTGTGCAAACAACATGCCTTAATCATCAAACAGATGTGTTTATGTGCTCCAGTGCAAAACTAAAGAAGTAAACTTCAGACCCCAAACATGCCTTGGCTGATGAACTACATTTGGAATAAAGGGGAAAATCGTGCACATTGTAAATCGTTCCTTTAAAATCTAGGATTATTGTAAATTGAGGAATGTTGCAGAACTCGAGTGCATATATAAAATAAAAAATGAATAAAGGTGACCTGTGTGAGGAGCTCTGTTGAATCTGCTTGGTCTGTTGAAATCCTTTCTCATGTAAAAATGTAAAAGGTTTAGATTGTGTACAACCATATTCCATGTAATTATAATGCTTCGTGGCCCTTTTTCTTGGTGTTACGATCAGCTTGGAGTCTTTATAAGTTGTTTGTGTGTCTTAGATGAGCGTGTCCCGGCTCTGTTCCGATCTGGGTAGCATGCTGAACAACCCTCAGCTCAGCGATGTGCAGCTGCAGGTGGACACTGGCGACGTCTACTTCGCTCACTACTTTATGCTCTACACCCGCTGCCCCCTGCTGGCTAACATGGTAAAGACACCCTCGAGACCCGTGGCCAGCGATCGATTCACTTTTCTTGGGATTGTCCATCGTAACTTTTTTTATTATTATTATTTTCAACTAGATGCATTATTGGTATGATCTTTATTTATATTTTTGCATTTTATTTAGTAATTTGGTCTAAATCTTGGAACGGTTCGCTGTTTTCTCTTATGCAACTCATGAGGGACTTGACGATAATTGGCTAAAGACGTGAATTGGACACCGAAGGGGGAAGATGCCGAGTCTCTCAATGTTCTGGATTGTAAAGCAATACAGATGAAAAAAAAAAAAAGTTAGTCCTTCAGGTAATTTTTTAACGCTTGTGTGTGCAGGTCCATGATGCAGGTTTTGGGGTGCAGGAAGAAGGTTTACCTCAGGCTCAGAGGGTGTTGGTGAATGATGCGTCAGGTGAGGCGGTGTACGCTCTGTTGCGGTACCTCTACACTGCTGCTTGCCCCCTGACACACACCCTGTTGCCTGATGTACTCCAGCTAGCCACCAGGTCAGTGTTGAAGAACCAATATCTAACCACATATCTAAGTATGTGCATGTCGTGTCTGAATATTTCTATTGAGTGAATACATGTTTTTAAAGCAACGGTTTGGCAAAAAAAATCAAATGTAGTCGATTAGCCAGGACATGTTTGGTTTCCGATGTTTGCTTTTTTTAGTTTTGCACTGCAGCTGTGAGCCTAATGTTTCTAACAAGGAACAAATGGAAGTCTATCTCACCCTAAAATCTTTTCTATAAATACATCTTCATATAGTTGCTCGAAATGACATTTTTCAGCTACGTTATGTCATAAAATAGCAAGAATAAGTCTGTATTTAAACTGCATTATAATCCGTATGACTTCTTCCAGCTTTCTGGTAAAATTACGCCTCCAAAATTGGGGCCTAGGGGTGGGAGAAAAATAAATAAATAAATAAATAATCTCTGCTTGCCCAAAATGGCTGCCCCATAACGTTACATCGTTCAGCTACACGGTGAGGTTTTGTTCATTTTTATAGATGACAGTAAATTACACTGTTAAATGACATCAGCAAGAACTGGATACAGTTTGAGACTGATGGAAGTCTATCTCACCCAAAATCTTTTCTGTAAACATCTCTGTCTGGTGGTAAGTATGTAATTAAAATTTTAGACAAACCATCCCTTTAACAACATTTGGTGTGGTCAGTGTAACCTTAAAAGGGCAGAGGACGGGGCTGGGGGAAAAAGAGCGCAAACCGTTTAAGTCCCTTGTTTAATGCTTCATCAGTTGGGTGAGCTATTGAAGCACAGCATGTTGGACCGCCGCTAGTCTCTTTTGATAAGCCTACTGAATTAGATTAGCATAATGTTGCGTATGAAGGCCTCAGCGTGTGGTTGCTTATTGCGCGTTTGTGTTTTTAGGTTTGGTCTGTCCGAGCTGCAGCAGCAGTGTGAGCAGTACACTGGAAATTCAGAGAACTCAAGAGAAGAGGAATGGGCCACTTGCCCAGTTCAGGAGCCTGCTGCTGGACCCCAGCAGAGCCTGGCCGATACCCAGTTCCTGGAGCTCCTGCGCTCCATGTGGGAGCATGAGGAAGGTGACGACGAGGGCGAGAAAGTTGGGGAAGCTGGAGGAGCCAAGAGAGGGATGGAGGGCGAGGAGGAAGCAGGCAGCGGAGATGGAGAGATTAAAGAAGAGGTAGTCAATGATGACGAGCTGGATGAGATTTATGAGTTTGCGGCCACGCAAAGGAAGGTGGGGGCCGAGTTAGAGGCAAGCGCTGAGAGTGGCAATGAGGAGGAAGGAGAAGATGAAGGAGTCAACGACTGCTATGACGTGGGAAAGAGGGATGAAGAAAAGCTAAATGTCAAAATGGAGTCTCACTCAGCCTTTGTTAAGGAGGCCAACACTTGTTGCCGTAGTCCCACGGATATGCGCCACACCCAAGGCCCTGGTATTGATGTTGAGTCTAATGCAAACGTGGGCCTAAGCAGAGGCCCAGACGCCAATTTAGACCGAAGCTACAGCCGTCTGTTCTCTGAGTCGTGGGGAGAGTATATGGAGCCATCTCAGACTCAACCTCGCAATGCAGACCGGAAGAACACGCCCGCCCTGCGGCGCCCGTCCACAGTCAGCGAGGTGATCGATCTGTCCATTAGTCCTCCGCCGGAATCTAAAGAACCAGCCAGGTTGTTCCTTCCTGTGGCCGGCGTGTCTCCAGGTGAGGGGGAAGGAGAGACTCCAGACCAGAGTGAAGAAGTTGAAAAGGCTATGACTTCTGAAAGTCTGAACGCTTACAGCTTTGCTAATGCTCATTCATCTTCAGACAGTGTTCAGCCTGAGCACTCATCTCGAGTATCCACGAAAATCTGGCCTAAACACCTCTTATCTCCAGATCTTGGTAAAATCCAGCCTTCAATAGCTAGCAGTAACAAACCCAAACTCTCCCCTCCAGCGCCAAGCAGTTCTCGAGCCGATTGCTCCTCTCCAAGACCCAATCACAACCAGCCTGAGCTCATCGTCCTCTCTGATTCCAGCGATGAGATGGATCTCGACTTCCCTGCTGACAAAGTTCCTTCACGTGGTGACGCTCCCAGGCCACCATCCTCGTCTCCACCAAGACTTGGTCAGCGCTACACTCGTATTAAAGTTCAAGAAACCGATCCTTTCCAAGAGGTTCGATCCTCTCCTAAAGGACCAAACGAGGCCCCTAATCACATGTCTGTGCATCCGGAACCTTCAAAATCTGACCAATCAGAGGGCCGTCTATGCAACGCAGGTGATGAGAGCGTATTGGACGGCTCTGCTGAGGTTTCCTGGCTGATCCCGGCGACTCCAGAGCCTTCCAGCCGCACCAGCTCCACGCAGACCTGTAGCAGCATGCGCCGCACTCGGCTCTTCCCCAGCTTTCGCTCTTCATCACTGTTCTCCTCTTCTTCCGTTCCTGACAACTCTAAAACTACCTTTCGCTCTAAACACACTGACTCCCTCAAAGAACCTCCTAGGGATCGTTCCAGCGGTGACGCACCTGGGCCATCTCCGGCTTTCCAGAAGCTCGCGTCCCATTTCCGATTCTCCCACACCTCGCGCAGTGACTCTGCAAAACGGAACCATCCCATTTCTGCCTCTGAGCCCTGCAGCAGCACCCCTCTCCACTCGGACCCTCCTCGGCAGCATCTGGACCCTCTCGGCTCTCCTCTACTGAGAGGCAGCGAGCTGAGGACCCGAACTAGAGCAGTTCAGGAGGGCAGCCCTTCCTATGGAGAACTTGGATCCATCCACCTTAGCCCTTCAGAGAACTTGCCGTCCCCACGCAGAAGCTCAGAGTCTGGGAAGGAAGCATGCGAAAGTCCCGCTCAGCGGAAGTCCCAGCGCTGTAATAGCCATGAGGATGCTGGATCTCCAGATGAGATGGGGATTGAAGAAAAGGAACCAATACGAACAAGGGACAAAGAAAGCACAAGTGAAGCTGAAATGGTAGAAGAGGATGTCTCCTTTGCGAGGAGCTTCTGTGCCTTCGATGAACCACCCATCGCGTTCGATGACTCGTGGGGTCTGGGTGGAGCGATTGCCGAGCAGAGGCCGTGCTTTAGTCTGAGGCTGGAGAGCAGTGGAGATCACGGCAGTCCTCCAGAACAAACGGGACGGGGTGAGACGGCTAACCCACACACCCTGCCAGATTCTGGAGGTCCACACAACCACAGCTTGCCTGCTGCAGAGATGTGGGACAGCTGGGAGGAAGATGATGATGTTGGTGATGAGGAGGGAGCAGCTGCGCTTCCTCTCTCTCCTCGAGTGGGTGCAGTGGCTCTCGCGAAGAGTGTGTCTCAGTTAAAAACGCCAGGTAACGAAGTCTTTGCAGAGTTCTAGTCTGGGTCTTGGTTTGGCCTGGAATTATACATTAGTTTTAGCACCCCTCTTCAAGACTGTACAATATGCTATTGTCAATTTGTGTGGAATATAAATCTATTCTGGATACCCTCAGTCGCCCGCAAGAAGAAGAATCAAGCCCCACTGGTGCCCATCACGCCCATGCCGAGCTTCTCAGACATCGACACACCTGAGCTTAAGAACAAACTCAACAGGTAAAGGCTCTGAATCATTAGAATGATTAAACTTGGGTTCGATTGTAAGTCAGGGTGTAAAGTCTGTCCCAAACCTCATGTTCTATGTAGTTAGCTTAAAACTAGGGCTGTGTAGAATTTCGGTTGCACCACAGACACTTAAGCACTCAAAACTTGTTTCGAAGACGATCATTTCTTTTTTTTCCATGTTGAATAATAAATTACTTGATGTGGTAGCTCCACAAGCAAAAGCCATTCAACAGAAGGCACAGAAGCACCGACACTTTTAACCCTCATCAAGCAATCCAGATTCCATGAACATGCAAATTAAAAATGCCTCCACCGCATTATTCAGGCAAATTAATTCCTCCAAAAGCATTTGATCATTTCAGGAACATGTTTTAGGGACATCAACTGGAAACATTACATCCATGATTTTGGCGATAAGCGCCGTCTTCTGTATTTCCGTTTGGCGAAAAGTCATCGTGGTAATCAAAAGGGTGTCGTCTTGTTTTCCACCAAATCTTGCCATCATTCAAATCAAACAGCCATATTAACGGTCGCTGTTGCACCTACTAATAAGTAGATGTGAATTTATTTATTCAGTCGTTGTCAATGGAGCCGTGTATTTACGCCTACAGGTTCATGAGGATTCATAGTGTGTGTGGCGACTGTATGTAACACATGGTCTTGTCCTACCAAGAGATTACAGGATTGTAGTGAAAAATAAAGTTTTTTTATTTTAAATGTTTCTACATTTATGATCTTTGTATTTATGATACCAGGTACGGGGTGCGCCCCCTTCCTAAGAAACAGATGGTCCTGAAGCTGAAGGAGATCCACCAGTACACCCACCAGCTGATGAGCTCCGGCTCTGAGGAGGAGGCTTCTCCCCAGGGCTGCCCCAGAGCTGCACTCGCCCACGCTGCTCCAGCTCTCCAGCCTGCACTGCTCTCCTTCAAACATCCCACAGCGCCCCCTCCTGTCTCGCCCAGGAAACTGCAGTTTGGGGAGGAGGAGGCGCAGGATCTGTTGCCTGCATCTCAGGATTCCAACACCTCCTCCTCCTCCACGGCCGAGTCAGAAAGGTAAAATGCCCACAAAGGTACTAACGCGCTCATTCGCGCTCCCGAATACTCGGAATAGCTGCTGCATTTGCATTAAATTAAAGACCTGCGTCCTACTAAACATAAAAATGAACAACGTGAATACAGCAGCTATTCCTAGTATTAATTATATATAATTATACTGCTATAGACAGAACTGCTGTGTTGCTTTCTTCAGCAAAGTAAATCATTGGGAAGCAAAAAATTTCTTCCCACAGCCCGATTACGCAGCATGATTTCACTGTGTATTTGTGATGGATTTATCCAGATCAAACCCGGAGTTATGTGACTCAGATGACGACGGTTCTGACAGCGAGGGTATAACCGCGTCTCAGACGGCCGTGCGCGAGGAGGACAAGCTCCAGGCCGTGCGTTCCTTCATCCTGTCGGACCCGCTGCTGTACGGCCGTGTGCTGCAGTACCAGCCGCTCTCCCTGTGCGAGCTGAAGGCCAGGCTCCGGGCAGCGGGGATCAAGCTGGGCACCGCTAAGCTGCTGGACTTCCTGGACTCCCAGTGCATCACCTTCACCACGGCAAAGCCAGGCCATCCAGCACCCTCGCGCAGGAGAGCTCGTGGAACAGGTAGAGGGAGGAAGAGACTGGCCAAGACAGTTGAATGAGCTGCGCGAGAGGGACTACAGGAGAGCCCTCTGAATGAGCTGCGCGAGAGGGACTATAGGAGAGCCCTCTGGATGAGCTGTCAACTGAAATTCTCAGTGTTGGCTGCATAAACTTGCACATGTGTTCTGTTCCTTTTTATGTTGTTTAAATATAGAATTTGATGTGAAATTAAAAGAAGAATATTTCTTAAACAAAGCCCATAGCTAACAAAATTGCTTAATTTCCCCCTCACATAACAGACTACCATTCAGGGTTGCTATGTCGATGTGGAAAAAGCAGCCCAATAATATAACTCTAAACTAAAAACATGCCCCTCCCAAAACCTATACGCTGATTTACTCGTCCAACATCAGCCCATCATTGCCAAACGTATTATAATATTTACAACGTTTTGATTTGTCCTGAAAGAAAGAGCGCCACACAACGTCTTGAAATACAATTTACTGTTTTTAATCATCATTTTTTCACACTTTTTTTATGCAAAGATCAGCCAGGAAAAAAAAAAAAGTTTCATTCCAGCACACTGCAGACTCACAAATGTACAACAGCAGAAGGAAAACCTCACGTCTCTTTTTAGTGTGTGTGTGTTTTTGTAGTGCAGTCTGGCCTCTTGGACTCTTAACGCCTGCGCCTTCACCCCCGCCCCCTGCCCCCTGCCCCCTGCCCCACTCCTCTTCTGTTCAGCAACGCAGTCCAGCTGCTACACCTGTCACAATGGGTTAGAGATGGTGGCCAGGAAGCGCTGCGCCCACCACTCCTCCAGATCTATAGGCACAAAGTCTGCAGAGAGAGAGAGAGAGAGAGAGACACAGGTCGTCAGGTCACAATCCAAGTTTAACTCGAGTTAGTTCACCAGTTTACAGTGTAATCGGACTTGAACATTAGACGGTTACACACAAAGGTTGCAAAGTACGATCCAGACGAGGTTAATTTATAATCTGTCGCCATTTGAAATTTATGTCTTGACTATGCTGAAATCTGAGGCACCCTACAGTGTAGACATACATGTACAGAGTTTATATAACCAGTGACGATTGTGACGCACAACACCTCTATTATTTAAACAGTGTTACAACTTCTTGGTTGCATCATCAAGACATTTATTGCAAGTTGGGTTTTACAACTGTTCCTTCATTAGAAGTAACAAAAATGCTCAATGTGGATTTTTGTTCCACTTTCCTTTTTTCAGGAGTCGCCCGCTGTTTGCTTTGGATTTTTGCAAATCTCCAGCAGTTTCATCCTTTTTATTTATTTTAAACCATTTGGTTGTCTGCGTTAAGGGGTAGCGTTACACTGAAAAGCATGATCAGGAATGAGCACTTGATCCTCTTTTCAAGCTGTTTAAAAGGTCAGGATTTTCTGTTTTCTTCGTTCCCACTGACTCTTAATCGGACTGTTCACAGCAAACTGCTTCAGAGTTTCAGCCCGTTATGAAAGGCAAAAAAAAATAATCGACCCTTCACAGAGCTGAAGGGGATAAAAAGCTTGTTACGGTGTCTGACAGTCACACAGTCATAAATATGGCTCCAAGATGTTAATGGGGATGTGTTTACTGTCTAACACCTGTTAAATGATGTAAGACTGCGAGTGAATGTTACAGCGGATGTTTGATTCTTCACTCCTTTATGACGTTAATGCTACCGGACGGTTTATATAGCGGCTGACCGTGTTATAAGAAACGTTGGGCAGTAGTGTCACGAAATAATGCAAAGCCATCTGTACATTTTAAGTTGCTTTTATGGAGTTGATAAATTCTGGCTGCTGACGGGTCCGTGCTCCGACACGGACAGTTTACCTCTTCCAGCTTTACCATTTCTATATCGTCATGAAGTCCGCGATGAGGAGGCGCCGACGAATTTGTTGTCAGGCATTCAGTCGGGCAGCTTTTTTATCATTATTTGTAATTAGCAGAGGGCTTTAATCAAGGCTGTAGCTTCAGTGTAGTTAAGCTGATCTTCCCATGTAGCGTAGCCACATTTCTCTGAAGGACCGCGTTTTTGAGAGTAGCTTGCCCAACACTGCTTATAAGACAGGAGGAATAGTACCAGTTAGTGCTATGTGATAATAATAACGACCGAACCGCGATTGACTTATCAGGATGTTATATTGACTCCTTAGTGCCTGGCTCTTATACTTCCTATCAGCATATAAGGCGATAAATACAGCATGATTTATAAGAGGATGTTATAGTGGCTGTTTAGTGCATCACATATCGAATGTTAGGATTATAACAGGGTTTTAAGCTAACAGCCAACAAATGCAGTATTAAGTAGGTTCTAATGTATAACCTTTCACCAAAACAGGCTGAATGTCTAGGATGAGATATCTCTGACAGTTGATACTTCACCCTCCTGGACGCTGAACTTTGATTATCTCGAGCACCAAGAAAGAAAAAAAAGCAGCTTTAACCCTTTTTACGCCCACGTTGCTACGAATGCTGAAGGGCTGCCAGGAGAAAACATTAACGTTGGCTCACGTGTAATTTTGTGACACTATTTCGGTGAACAGACGAGACGCTGAACGATGTGATGAATGTCTGCTCGTGATTGGAACCTTTTCCAACGTGGATTTCAGAAGTGGAGAGAGCGTTCATGTCACACACTGATCAGAGCACGTGATGTGGAGTGACGGACTCCGGCGTTGGTGTTGTGAGGGTGTGTGTACACTGACTGACTCTGCAGTAGTAGTAGTAATAAAAAAAAGAGTGTATAAAGTATGACTGACTCTTCATGCTGGGGTTGGGACTCCTCTCAGCGTACTGCACTGGGCCTTTCCCGTTCTCCGGCTGGGCTCCCTCGCCAAGCTTCTGCTCCACCTCCTGCCAAGCTGTAAGTAAACACAGACACAGAGTGCTGTTCAGTATTATTAATTTACACTCGAGGTGCATGCTACGGTGCTGGATTAACAGGTTATCAAGCTATTTAAAAAGCATGGTTAAAATCACGATATCGCAGCAGGCGAACCTCAGACCTGCTTACGGTTACAATAATTAGATCTTCAACATGCACGAGGACATGTTTCGGCTGATCGTTTGGGGTACTGAGGAAGAACTATACGTTTTATTTTTTGGAATAAACTCTCTTTAAGCAGATGCTTGTCTATTGAACTCCAAACAGAGCTGGGGTGCGGGTCGTGCTCCGACTGGTTTTGCTAACCGAGGGCACTTAACCGAGGGTTGCATCAGGCCTGAGGAAGGGAGGTGCCATGGAGATAAAGAGTTTTGGGCTCAAACCTGCTCATGAACTGCAGTGTTGAAATGTGCCGGACAGTTTGACTCCCTCTGCTTTTATCTATTTATTTTTGCGCTAATGAACGTGGCTGAAGATTTCCATAATTGTTTTATAAAGGCATAACTACAAAATGGGACATTTGCTCCATTCAGTAATGTTTTCTCTCTTGCACAACGACTGACCCCTGCATGTCGTTTCTAAACCCTGACCTGCCTTTTTTTATTTTATTTACATCACGCCCAAGTCCTGAACTCCTCCCGTCTGATAACAAAACCCTGAACCTTCGAGCCGCGCCGCTAAAATACATCTTTCCCTGCCATCCCAAGTGTCACGGTCAGTCCCGGCTCTGGCCTCGTTCCCAACAAACTCCCATAACCTCACCTTCGTAGACGAATCGGACGTTCTCCTCGTGCGCCGGGGTGAAGCCTTCGGCTGCGTTTTCCTCCTTCGGTGAGCTGGATCTGAGAAAGCGCTTTGCGTTCAGGCGCTGAAATACTATTTTAGGGGCAGGCGAGCTAGAAAGCAACAAAAAGAAAGCTTTGTAACAGACATGCAGTCTTCAAAGTCAAGACAGTGACTCTCTGATTAGCATGAGGCTACTAAAATGCATTTGGAGTATCCTCAGCGCCCTGGACTTTAAATTTAAATAAAAAAAAAATAAAAAAAGTGATGTACCACTCAAGTTGGACCTATATTTTCACCTGAATCACTTTGGCCACGCCTCCTACCTGAGGAGTGACGTCATGCTGAGATTTTAGAGATAACGGTGTAACTGCACAAGGAACCGAGCCACAGCAGCCCTTATCGTCTTATTATAACCATCAAACCACCGCACACACACACACACACACACACACGGAACTGCCTTATGTTGTGGAATTAGTTATGTATTTATTTATTTATTTTGGACATACTGCTAGCACGCGGTTTGGGACGCAGCCATGGCGAGGAGCCGAGCGGGCTGTTTTGCCGTAGGTACCCTTGTAGCACACTATCCAGTGTCGGTTTGGGACGCAGCCCCTCGCGAGAGCACGCGCTGAAGCGGGGAAGATGATTCGTGGTCAGATGGGGGCGTGGTCAGATGGGGGCGTGGTCAGACGGGTCAGTCGCTACAACACCGGGGAGAAGCACGCGCACGCGCGCAGCTACAAGGTCAAACCGGTTCACCCGAACATGCGACACGAGTCGACACACTTGAACCAAACTTTCATGACTTCACTTGTGTGCGGACTGAAGATGAATCAGTGTTGTAGCTCGGCTTGTTCCACACACACACACACACACAGAGAGACAGAGACACACACACAGAGAGACAGAGACACACACACAGAGAGACAGACAGACAGAGAGAGAGAGAGACACACAGAAAGAGACACAGACAGAGAGAGAGAGACAGAGACACACACAGAGAGAGACAGACAGAGACACACACAGAGAGACACAGACAGACAGAGAGAGACAGAGACAGACACACACACAGAGAAAGAGAGACACACACACAGAGAGACACAGAGAGAGACACACACACAGACAGACACACACAGAGAGACACAGACAGACAGAGAGAGACAGACACACACAGAGAAAGAGAGACACACACAGAGAGAGACACACACACAGACAGAGACACACACAGAGAGACACAGACAGACAGAGAGAGACAGAGACAGACACACACACAGAGAAAGAGAGA
>JAOUQW010000001.1:1258259-1268452 GCA_028565825.1 Olivaichthys viedmensis
GGACATGGGGGCAGGAGGACAGGAGGGCAGGAGGACATGGGGGCAGGAGGACATGGGGGCAGGAGGACAGGAGGGCAGGAGGACATGGGGGCAGGAGGACAGGAGGGCAGGAGGACAGGAGGGCAGGAGGACATGGGGGCAGGAGGACAGGAGGGCAGGAGGACATGGGGGCAGGAGGGCAGGAGGACATGGGGGGGGGATTTGCATGATTCATATATCCAGGTGCAGAGACGCTCCTGGGCCAGAAATGTATTAAACAGTTCATGTACTCACCGCTCTTATCGCTGCTATGGTGTTCTCGGGTGCGTCGTGAGCACCGGCCCGGTGAGCCACCACCGACACCCCGCCGGGCGCGAGCCTCGTGGGCCGCAGCACCTGCCGCGCGCGGCTCGCGGGCACTTGTGGGAAGCGGAAGACCACCAGGAAGAGGTAGAGGAGCGCGGTGAGGCCGGCGGAGCAGACTGCGCTCCTGGTGCCGAGCAAAACGAGCACGAAGACCGCCGAGAAGCAGACGACGCCGTCTCCTAACTGCAGCATCTTCTAAGCATAGACGCTTTCTTCATTTATGTGTGGCCCGTCACCAGCAGTGCGCAGTGCGCATGCGCAGAGGCCGCGTCTCAAACGGCGCCTTGCTCCCTGTATAAGTGTTTCCGTATATCGGCTTGTGCGCCCTATGTAGTGCACTAATTGTCCAAGAGGGAGCTATTTGGAGTTCGGCCCTATTTTTTTTGGTCCCCGTATTGATTGCAAAAGCGGTATTTTTATTTATTTTTAGCATGCATGTTTTTGTGTTGTTGTAGAGAAAAGCGTTCAGTGGTGTTTTCGGCTTAAAACGTTGTTATTAAAATACTTTTCTTAACGCACACACATTTATTCAGTTGAATGAGTGGATCCTTGGTGGGTATTTTTATTTTTATTTTTATTGAATATGAAAGTTAACTGAACTCGGGACTAAAGTTGTGTTTTACAGCCAACACAATTGTAAAGCTCGTATAATCGCTTACAAAAAACAAAAAAAAAGTGTTGCAATTTCATAACTCTTTCCTTGCCTTTTAATTTTTTTTACCACCTGCGTGTGTGCGTTTTTTTTATTTTATTTTTATTTTATTGCTTGCTTTTTTTTATTATTATTTAAATTGCTTGCTATTTGTTTTGTTTTTTATTATTTAAATTGCTTGCTATTTTTTTTATTATTATTTAAATTGCTTGCTATTTGTTTTGTTTTTTTATTATTTAAATTGCTTGCTATTTGTTTTGTTTTTTATTATTTAAATTGCTTGCTATTTTTATATTATTATTATTATTTAAATTGCTTGCTATTTTTTTGATTCATTTTTACCAGGTTATCATTCTGTTAAACACCAATAGCCCACTTGGAGTAAAATGTACACGTTTTCCGGGGACTTTTATTTTGAAAGCAGCTCGTGAGTGACGCTACTCTTCAAAATAAAAGTTCCCGGAAGACGTGCACGTTTTGCTCCAAGTGGGCGAGACATGGTGAGCGAATTTGCGATCGTTGTCCGTTTATTAAGATTTATTGAGGCGTGTGAAGACTTTTGCTCATCTATAAACGAGCAAGAGCGCTTAAGCTACAAACACTCAGCGATGCGTTACATACCTACAGCAGCGCGCGTGGCTAGCCGAGTGAGCTAGCGTGGCTAGCACTTTCTAGTCATTTTGAACGCATGCACTTCTATTTCTTCGTTTATTTAGCCTTAGTAAATATGTTTAAGCTGGCGTTATTATAATTAAGTACAATGATTGTAATAGTAATAATAATAATTGGCAGAAAAGAGGCTAAAATGAATATATAAAAACATAAATGCTCCATGAATTGTTACAATGGGCCTTAAAACTCACACACGCACGCCGAGGGTAAACTTTATAAATGCATGCTGTGGGCTATCTATACTTTTAATGTATAAAATAAGAAAAAGAAACGAATTTTTTTTTAGCTAAGCTAACAATAGCACGTGTCAATAGACTAGCCAATGCATCAAGGTCATGCTAACTATGTGAAAACGCTGTTGCTAGGCAACCAGGAAACCATCAGCGTGAATTAGCTAATGGCTAAGGCTTAGATTTTTAGCTAGCTAGCTAGCACGTAGCTGTTAAGTCTTTTACATGGACGATGTAAAGGCACAGTAACCGTGGAAACACTGTCACCATCAAGAACATCAACGTTGTCCTCAGATGTGTGTTAGTAAATTCCTAATAAATAATCAACACTTGGCATCAACCCACTAACCAAACTTCTATTGGTTCCACAAGGCTGGTTCCACAAGGCTGGTTCCACAACTCTAAACTATGAAATGCCACCACGTTCATATGGAGTCTTGTCATGGACACGGTGAACACGACGCCGCAACGTGTTGCACCACGACGTTTTAGTAACTGTTGGTGTTCGCAGCGACGAAGAAATCTACTAATCCATGTCTCCTGCTTTAATGAACAGTTCATATGAATTGGTTAGTGGCTCGACAAGCGAACCATCTCGATACTGTTGAATGTAGTTAAATCAAAGGAACGCGATGATGATGCTGAAAGCGCGTTCTTCGTGTCATGGTGTTGACTACTGAGTGCTCGTGTGCTGATTGTTTAATACTTTTGCCTCTTTCCAGCTGAGGTCACCACGTTTGATCCGTGTGACCTTATCGTTAGCGGCGGTGCCTGATATCCGATGCCACCACCCATATCGGAGTATCCAGCGATTCCTCTTCCGTTCTCACGGACGGGTTTTGTGGGCGAACCGGCCAGTGAAGCACCCGTCGCTTCATTCACCACACCATCAAGCTCTCGTTCCCTGCTCAGACCTCGCATCACGAAACTACACCTTATTTTACGCGTTCCCCGCCATCCGAGGACTGCGCGCGCTCTCCAGGCTCAAACTAGCACAAACGGGCATCACCTGCGTCCTTCTACCTGCCGTTTACTATTTCTACCTGCAGGGTCAGGCGACAATCACTCTCCTCAGCTACACTACGGGCATTGCTGCATTCGCCGGCATCATGCTCTACACGATTAGCCACTACGTCCGGCGAGTGGTGGGCATGATGTACCTGGACTCGACGCACACCACGTTAAAGGTGGCCCATCTCTCTTTCTGGGGCCACCGGAGGGACGTGTATCTGCCCGTGTCTGACGTAATGACTCTGGGGGACACCGGGGACTCTCCAGCTGAAGTTATTTCGAGGCTGAAGCGCTACAGCTGCTCAGACACGCTCTATTTCTCCACCAGGCTCGGGCGAGTGGTCGATAAAAACGGGTTTGAGAAAGTGTTCGGGACTTTGTCTCGATAGGCTCTTGTGTGTTTGTTGTTGACATGTCTTTAAATTATATCTGAAAGTGTTAAGAGGCTATACAGTGAAGTTTTATTGTGGTTTTGACCAGCACTGCGTTCCAATACCGTTTTTTTTTTTTTATGTCATAAGAGTCATAAGCGCTAGCTAACTAGCTGGCATGTTGGTTTATCTAGATTGCTAACTAGCTAACAGAATGCAGTTGCGTCAGCTGTCGTGTATTAATAGAGGCGTCGGCTACAAAACCCACTTTGAAGGTAGCAAATTGAATGTTTTATTTAAAAAAAATAAACATTTAGTGCCACCTGGTTAACATTAATAAACAGCTTTGGTCAAAAAATGTAAAACAAAATTTCTAATGCTGCTCTCCAACAAGATGGTCATTTCCATTTTGCAGAAGTAATCAGTCTGAAGCTTGGAATCGGATATAAGAAAAGCGATGAGTAATAAAGAAACTCTAGGGGCTCTATATTTCGATGTTGAGAGAGCTTATTATATGGTTTGGAAAGAAGGATTATTAATAAAACTAGGTTTTATGAATATTGGAGGGCATACAGTATAGTGAATAGAAAGCTACTTGGGACTTGGAAATGCGAATAAAATACAGAAACAGAAAATATGAAATACATTTTTTATCCGAAACTGAATCCTACATGAGCATTCTATGAGAAATGAGCGGACGTGTGATCTCTAGTTACTAGAACATTTATTTATTATTTCATTATAATAAAAAAGACTTGCAATTCAGTGTAAGTTGTTTTTTTTTTAAGTTGTGGTAAAATACACGAATGACTTAATGCCTCTTGTGGTCATCGGGGCTTGGGAATGATGACAATGTAAAATAATTTGTAATAGGAACGACACAATGTTAGCTCAACTTTATGACCGTAGACATAAAAATGGAACAATGAGGAACGCAATCATAAATGCAAAAGTCCAGAAATGGCGTGATGACGTGCTGGTGCGGCGCGATCTGCAAGTGACTAATGTACGGCTTCCTGTGAGGGAGGGGAAAGAAACACAAGAGCGTGTACACGTTTTGAACATATTTCTTAACACTCAATATTTATAAAGGATTTTTTTGAGCCAAAAACCAACAAGGAATGAGAAACATGTTAAAATGTCCGTTTTTTTCTTTCTTTCATTTTTCTATTTCGACTTGCCATTTTCTCTTTTGTGATTCCCATTTTTATTTTCTAAATGCAGATTGCAGAAGAAAAAAAGAACTGAAACGGAAAGGCGTGCACGTGCATCAAGCCGCGCCGCCGTGGGGGCTCATTACGGGCTCGTTCCACCGGAGAGAGCACAGAACTCTGGTAGCTTAGCCGATACAGATTATTGAGTTTACCACGGTAGTCTGCAGAAGCACCGAATTAAAATCTGAAGGTCAAGTCAGGATTTCGACAAAATGAGAAAGTTGCGTGCTTTATCTGGCTTCATTTACATTTCTTTAATTGGTTGATGAGTTGTGTAAATTTGAACGCACTGCTTCCAAGAAGCACAGCCTCGGTTACGGTTATGGTTAGTGTGGCTTTGACACAGCAGGTACAGCATGGCACGAGGGATACCAAGCTCATAGGTTTGATCGTAGATAGATTGTTATTTTAGTTTTTAATTGAAAAAAATAGGTTTGTTTGATGGGGAGCGCAAATACTGATTAGCAGGTTTGCCAAGTCTCGCACTTTCACTTTGTCCCTATGAATGAAAATCCATTTTATTAATCAACGCCAGACACATCTTTATCAATCCTAAACAAGCTGCAGGTCTCGAAAGCAATTTCTCATACGTTTCAGTATTAGGCAGCAGGAAGAAGACAAATGCAAGACAAGAATGCAATCATAAATGCAATTTTATCATAGAAAAGGGTTCAGAAATGGAGGGATGAAGTACTCACATGTGGAGCTGCTCAGGCCAATGTATGGCTTCCTGTGAGGAGGAAAACACATGAACTTGTACACGTTTTAAACACATTTCCTAACACTCAATATTGCAATAGATTTAAATCATTTTTAAAAAATTTACAATCAGCGTGACTCCCATAGAAACCTGTACAAATATATAACAATTTATAAACCATGCAACTTCATCTCCCATCCAGCATGAATGCACTGCAGCTAGCTAGCCAATTTGTTTTCTGAATAATGCTAGCTAGCTATTAATATAAAGTACCTGTAGCAATATAGCACCATTTAAATAAGCCATAATAAGGTATATGTAACGGTAAAGATTATTGTGTGTGTGTGTGTGTGTGATCTGGCTAACACAAGTTACATGTCGTTAGCTTAGCTGTAGCTAGCTAGTGCATAGCAGTTTCTGTAACAATTTGCTCATAAATACACTTTACACACTAAATTCAATCACAACACGAGGTTACCTGTTTACATTAGAATGGCAAATAAACGGGGGAAAAAAAGATCCCTGTCGCTTTAATCCTCGTCCCAATGGCGTTAGCGTCGTTAGCATCGCGGCTAACACACGTCATGACGAACAACCAGCAAATAAACATCCTATTAAAATACTAATAAAATTAGAATTTAGTGTGTTCAACGTTTAGTTGCAGGCAGACATGTAAAAGGTCTTGTGTGTTTAAAACAATATGTAAAAGCGTTGAATATGTGTCTGTGAGAAGAAGCTTTAGTGATGTTACTAACCGGCAAGGAAAAGAAGAAAGCGGCCGTTATTGATCTTCCAGCTCGCGAGGAGATTTCAAATTAAATTAATTAATAAATTAATAACTAATAAATAAATAACGGTCGCAGGAGGATGCAGCTCACGAGATTTTAAATAAATAAACTAATTAATAAATTAATTAATAACGGTCGCAGGAGGATCCAGCTCGCGAGGAGATTTTAAATAAATAAATTAATTAATTAATTAATTAATTAATTAGGAGACTAATTAATTAATTAATAACGGTCGCAAGAGGATGCAGCTCGCGAGGAGATTTTAAATAAATAAATAAATTAATTAATTAATTAGGAGATTAGGAGACTAATTAATTAATTAATTAATTAATTAATAACGGTCGCAGGAGGATGCAGCTCTCGAGGAGATTTTAAATTAATGAATTAATTAATAACTGGGCTTCATGTGTTAATTAAATCGTTGCCACGTGTTTACGGATAGAACCAGGGTTTCCTTTAACAGGTAAATACCGGTATTTGACGGGTAAAAACTCTGTGCTTACCTTATGGAATTGTGCTACCGTAGGGCGCAAATATATAGATGTACGTCCAACCATACCGCAATATTTTGTGCTACTATAACACTATATTACCCTGACCCTATGCAGAAAAAATGCCTCCAGCAGAAAACTAGAGGTAGCCACCACTTTCTACCTGACTACCACCACTGGGGCTACCCAGGGGCCATTTGACCCCTCTATGACTCCACTAGTGTGGTACTAAGCGGTAAATTCATTTGGTACATCAACCCAAGTGGTGTGGCCTCAAATCTAATGTTATATATCCTTCAATTAAAAAGGATGTGATGTGCTTTGTGTGTTTTGTATGTTAGTAAGTTGAATGGAACTTCTTTTCTTTTCTTTTTTTTTAAAGAGAGAAACTGTCAGTATCGCAGGAGCATATGAAATATGACGAGCTTCTTCACCACACTGCAGAGAACCCAACGTTCTCCCGTCAATGCATCGGAGGATGCGCAATAGCGCCACTTGCTGCGCCTCGCGCCAACGACCTTCTCGTGTAGCTCGAGGCGCCAGCGTTCGACACCTACGTCACTGGTACAGATACGTAATCTACCTACTGCACGGTTGTCTGTGACGTCACAGAAGCGTGACGCTTGTAAGGGGTTTGAAGCCCAGAGTTTCCTAAGCGGACAAGGACTTCAGCCGGAAATGTCTCCGGAGAAAGGTACATTTATATCTCTCTCTGTCTCTTTCTCTCTCTGTCTCTCTCTCTCTGTCTGTCTCTCTGTCTGTCTCTCTCTGTCTGTCTCTCTGTCTGTCTCTCTCTGTCTGTCTCTCTCTGTCTCTCTCTCTCTGTCTGTCTCTCTGTCTGTCTCTCTTTCTCTCTGTCTCTCTGTCTCTGTCTCTCTCTCTCGGTCTGTCTCTCTCTCTCTGTCTCTCTCTGTCTCTCTCTCTCTGTCTCTCTCTCTCTCTGTCTCTCTGTCTCTCTCTCTCTCACACACACACACACACACACACACACCGATACGACAGAAAATGGATCCAAAACTAAAATAATTATTTGGACTATATCTACTAGAAGCTTGAGTACTTCAGTACCTGAAGGTGTGAAAAACACAATAATAATTGCTATTGGATTACTAGAATTATTTTTAAGTCTACCTTTTTCATATATTAAAAATAACCAGAATTCAAAATTCAAAGCATCTGAAAATCATTTTTGGACTATTTGGCGAATCCTCCCTGGATTTATACGCATAGTAATACTAAATAGTGAGGATAGTAGGTCACCTAGGGTAGCGTAATATTCTGACACACTAGTGTGGTAGTAAGCAGCTTGGGGTGCATATATCCTGAACGCTTGGGGTGTATATATCCTGAACGCTTGGGGTGCATATATCCTGAACGCTTGGGGTGTACATATTCTGAACGCTAGTGCTTGGGAGGCTGAAGTTCTAGCAGAAAGAACAACTAGACTGGAATTCTAAGGCAAGTTCACTTGGTGTGGTGCAGCTCCTCAAATTGACCAAAAATCGACATTTGTGTGTGTGGACACACCGACAACCTCAACAAACACTGTGTTCATAATTATGGCAGGTCTGCAAATCTCTCTCTATCTAGCTATCTATCTCTCTCTACCAAACCATCAGCCAATCAGCGTAAACAATTATCTGCCTCAAACAGAATCCAGTTCTTAAAGGCGGAGTCAGTGATTTTCAAGACCGAACACTTTTTTGTAATATTTGGTGAAGCTCTGCTCACATTCTGGCAGTTTCAATAATATATCTGTTCAGAGGAGAAACAAAAAATGATGTGGACCACCAACATCCAACCAATCAGGACAAGGAGGCGTCTCCGACTTGCCTGTCAATCATGCTGCCTGTCAATTCAGAAAGCTCCGCCTCTTGCACTATCATTCAGGCATTCTAGTATATGTGTTTTGGGGGCGTGGCTTTGTAGGAACACTGCAGAGAGGGGCTGCTTTTTTGGATTTTGAGTATCAAAACAGCCTGTTTCAGCTAACTTCCTCCAAAATCACTGACCATACCTTTAAGTATTGTCACGCAGACTTGCCGATGTGGTTTAAGACACAGTGTAACTTACTGCGATCCATAAACATGAACAAAACTTGAGCTGAATGCTGTAATATTATGGGGGCAGCCATCTTCGATAACTACTTTTTCCCTTAGTGCAGTTTTGTATTGTTCCGGGCCCTAGGCTCCGCCTCCCAACGTTTGAAGGTGGATTTGTAATGGAAAGCTGGAAGTTATGCGGACGATAATATAGTTCCACTCTGAACTTAAATGTGTAAATATGGACTATTCCTGCTGTTTTAGTGTTAGTTTACAGTAACTGTGCTAACTTCTCCTGTTTTTCTCGTCCTGTAGATATGTTTAGGCGTAGTGCCCGCTTGTTAACGAGAGGGTACTACCTACCAGATGAGGACTCCTTGACCGGACAAATCTCGTATAGGGAGACCCCCGTCAGGTGTGTGTGTGTGTGTGTGTATATATGTGTGTGTTTTAAGAGTGCATGTATATTGTCTCAGCAAACAAGTTCTCCTTCTCTGTTTATATCTGTTTGTTCTCTTTCTTTTACTCCAGGATCTTCAAGAAGAAGATGGGGTACCGCAGAGGTGGGGGCGGGGCCTATCCCGACTCCATTAGCGACATGGGCATAAGCAGCTACCAGAGCCCGAACACAAGCAGCTACCAGAGCCCGAACACAAGTGAGTTCCTCAAAGAGGACAATTTCACGGATCACATGACCACATGAGAACAGTCTATAAGTAAGATAGACAACAAAGTGAAAACGTAACGGACGAGGCGAAACCTGAAGAACACAGCGAGTTATTTTCTGGACGTTTCGGCGGGCGTTATCTCACTTACATTGATATGAAAATAGCAAACTCATAGTCGTGTCCTGATATAAGAAAATAATGAACACCTGTGACCTGTGACCATGGTATCATAGCCATTGTATGTACAGTTGGACAGAAATGATCATAAACCAAGATAAGACCTTTCAGTCTTGAGCAAGTGTTTTACTGCTTTTAATACATTTAAATCCAAATCACACGTAATAAAAATTACATTTAAGTCACACGTAATAAAAATACCTCAAATGAAAGCCAGAGTAGAGATCCCAAGATATTTATGTTTTACTTTATATAACGGGAATATCAGCAATAACAAGATTATAAATGAGAATCACATAAAATCACAAAGTACAAGTTTCATGAACGATTCTCTAAAAGCGAACATGACTGGCTTCGAGCTGACCTTAGCAAGTTACATCATGGTAAACATAACAGACAAACTAAGTCCACGGTACTCGATCGCAGATACACAAAACTAAATCTAATCTTACCGAAATTAGTACGTACTACCAAATAATAAGAACTTTACAACAGAACTGAGGTGAAGTTAAACATAATGTAGACAGGAGTCTAAACTGGAAACACACCTTCCCATGCTTAGCTAACCCCTGCCTTAACCCCCACATAAAGTCCCTCATAAAATAGAAACACGCATATTGTCCGAGCTTCCACATGCGAAAAGTGGATTCCTTGTTTTTATTGTTTTGAGGTGTCAGTGATTCTTACATCCAAACGCTGCACAGTGCTGGTATTTTGTTCAAAATCGTAGCCAACGCTCTGAATTTAATTCAAGTCCAATAAGCTGATCCCACCAAGATGGCGGCACCGTTGACGTGCCTGGCTTCTACCTTTTCACATCTATGTCTCCAAA
>JAOUQW010000001.1:1268552-1281597 GCA_028565825.1 Olivaichthys viedmensis
TTTTAAAGCAGTTAAGTTTCTGCTAATCGGAATAAAACGGGAATCAAATAATTGCCTCATTGAGACATTTTTTTTAAGTCAAAAGTGGAAACATTTTGTTTTTATGCTGTTCTCAGCTAAAACAAAAAATATTACTTTTTGTGACACCTATACCTACATAAAAAATGACTTTCTATTACACATCTGAAGTTCATTAATCTGAATGAACTTAATTATATAAAAAGAGAATAAAATGTTATGCTTGTAACTGAAGTGGCTAAATTGAAATGCCAACAAATTAATTCATCTGTCATTAGTTACATATCCCATAATTCCTTCTATGAGACATTTTTTGGGTCAAAAGTGGATGCCTCGGGAACAACGTCAGCTGAAAATGACCACAAAATAGCCAATAAATTCTGAAAAGAGCTCTACGGATATGGGTTCATTTTGCAACTACATTTTTTCATGTTTTACGGCCATTCGGTCCCCACAGGCAATGGTGGAAAAGTAAAAACACTGCAAAAGTGAAGAAAAATAAAAATGAACAAAAGACATGTACAGCAGTGAAGTGCTTATTGTATTGGCCTGATAAAAAGCACATGTTTCTTGAAAATAGTCCTGTTCCCTTTGGAAATCATATCCACATGTTATTATTTTCCCATCACAATTACACAGTTAATAAGTGGGGATTTAGGACTTGCTCGTCATCCGGCGGAATAATAACACAGTTCAGCTGTTACACTGGAAACCCTTTCACATAGTGTGTGATTAGATTTTTTTGTTCTGTTCTGAGGCGTGCATTCAGTTCCCTCGTGAGCCGTAAAGTTTCCAGAATGACCTCAGATCAGATTATTATTGATATCAGAAGGTCTATGTATATTACAAAAACGTCCCTTGTAGCTTTATTCAGATTATAACAATGCACTCATATGAAAAGAAACCATATGGCCAAGTGGCCCGGTATGAGACGTTTGTAACAATAGGTTTATAATTAAATGGCACTAAATACTTCTATAATTATGGAAATATATTTTAATATTTCCCCAATATATAAGGCCAAACGACAAAATATCTCCTGATCCTCTGACTATTTACAGCATTACAGTTCTATAGGTCTATAAGAATGTGACGTATGGATAACATTTGGTCCCTAAATAGCACTGACCTTAATCTGATTCTTATTTGCATGAAATGAGAGGCATCTGTTATACAATGCACATTCGAGTGAAAAGTTGGATCAGTTAAAAAAAATGCATATTCAATTTATCATACATGAAAAAGAAATTGAGTCAGCAAACTTTTCTATTTCGTGCCTTTTTCAAAAAAGGACTCCATAGCAAACTGTATGTCAATTTTTCCATTTTGCAACTGTGATAAATTTCATAAATTGATACCTTATCAATTAAAATTTAAAATTTAAATTTGTTGACGCACTCTTTTACTGATCCAACCTTCCACTTTTACAACAAAGTCCCCTCTCAGTCCTGCTCGAATAGTAGATACAACACAATAAAGATCAACGAACCAACAACGTGATCTGGGGGTGCAAATACAATAGAATAAAAACCTCTGGCTGTAAGGAGATACACAATATAATATTTTATAAGCGGAAGTTTAAAAGTTAGCAGCTGCCAAAGAGAGTAGATTGCATTGATGTGAAAGTTGCATTGTCGTGATTGTTCCTGACATTGACACACATAAAAGGTGCTAATACTTTCTATAAAAGCATGTATTCATAAAGCTTTATGATGCTTTGTAATGTTGTAATAATGCTTCGTAGGCATGCTTATAAACTTATTAATAAAGTCTCATAAGGCAGCAATAAAGTACTATAACTAATTAAATTCCTTGACGCACTACGTTGCAGTTTACAAGACGACTTGCATGTTCATAGTACTTTATTGGAGCTTTATAAGGCATCATTAGAGTTTATAAGAATGCTTACGAAGTTACCAAATCACAAAGAATAAATAGCACAGTTATAACGATTTATGAATACGACTACGGCTTCATAGAAAGTGTTAGCGAAAAAGGCTAGCTAAATCAGTGCATGGACGATCATCTTATGACTTGTGACTCTTAGACCGGGGTTATACTTGCTGTTAACTATGCGTAAGTATACGCAAGATGGCTGCCGCACGTATCCTGCGTTCATTCGGCACGTCGATTGTGCACGTCCCAAAAATTTTACGGTACACATATGTGTGGTTTAATACCAGCGTAAACGTCGGGGGCAGTATAGTGAAGCAACGCACCGATCGGTAGGACGAGAGAAATAAACTCTGCGTTGTGGAGACGAGATTGGTTTAATGGCCTGATACACCGTCTACGTCGGTGCTGCTGTCGCTGCTTCTGCCGCTGCTTCTGCCCTTTTCACAAGATACACATTATCCTCATCACAGCCTCCTCAACTCCCGCCATCTTAAACTGTTTACCTCGTCGTGCAAAATAAGAGGAAGTGGTCAAAGAAGATATTCCGGGGCTGGAGATTTACGTTTCGACTCTGACCTTCGCCCTAGTGGTAGTTTTTAATCGCCCTGATGGACGAAAAGTATGCAAGCGAGTATGTGAACAATGACGGCTACTCAATATCTCTCTCCATGTCCCCCAGTCACTTTGTCCATCCTTTTTTTCTTTTTTCTTCCTCCCCTCTCTTCCTCTCTCCTTTCTAGTTCAACTCAACACTGATGAGCAACTTATTGTGAACAAAAAGGCACATATTGAACACATACTGCAGAGAAAAAACAAACAAAAAAAACATACTTTTGTCCCACATTCGGCCGCTCAATTCAGCACACAAATCTGCACTAGTACAAAATCTCACAATGGCAAATTGGTGCTTGATGTGTGTGTGTGTGTGTGTGTGTGTAGTTGGTTTCGGGTGCAGGATTAAAGGCATTTGTAGGCGAAGTGCTGTTTGTGCAAGCAGTCCACAGAGGGACAGATGGTGCATGCGTGCATACGTGCGTGTGTGTGTGTTTGTGTGTGTGTGTGAGAGGTGCACACGTGATACGCAGGTCAGAGACACGCCAGCTCTCCTCACACCCCCTCCGCCTTTAGTTGTCACGCTTTTTTGACTTCTTTATCCTGCAATTGAAGGACAGAGAAAGAAAGTGAGAGAAGCAGAGTGAGTTTAACGTCCAAACCAAAGGCACGTTTATTTCACTGGGCAAATGTTCATGTAATTGTTTCCTTACGTGTCATGATTTACATGAAAAAATCTTAAACAGATTAAAGAATAAAGCCGCGATTCCAACAACGGTGGAAAGCGACACTTGAATTGAGATTCTCTCTATTTTCCACAAAATTAGTAATGATGCGCTAAACCGACGAATCCAAACGATTCGTGGAATTCAGTAAATTCCTCGAATCAATATCTGATTTCCCCAAATTCTCTACTATACCAATTTAATGGTGTTGGTGCACAAAAATGTTTAAAAAAAAAACCAAAAAAAAAACCCCCTGCAGTTTATTCTTTAATCTTTACAAACGACACGGTGATATGTAGAAATTATACACCAGTCTGTATGCAATTTCACTCCTAGCCTTTCTTATCGGAGCTTTAAAACCAGCTGGACAGGCCACATCCAGGAGCAAGATACCCAGAGTGCTTTGCTAGTGTGAATGCATGGCAGTAATATGGAGGATTTAGAATCGATTGGGTTTTTTGGACTGTTTAAGTGTTTCATCGTCCCTGGCATTATTTCGGAGCTGAGCTGACAGCGAATCATAGTGAAGTTGATACCTTTAGGGTGTGTGGTAAGGGGCGGGGCTGGAAACATGCTCGCAAAATCCTGGATTCATTGGTCACTACCTGCAATTGAGCCGAATCACATTTGATTTATTTTCTCACTGCCATCAAGCTGTACTGCGCCATAATCTCATAATATTACCATAATTGCACCATCAAATGTTCAGTTAACCTTATATCACCAATGTCACCATAAAAGTGATCTTACATTACCATAAAATGGTTAATATTTGAGTTTAATTTATGGCATAAAGCATGTCACACTCCTTGTGTCATTTTTTTACATGACCATCTTATGTTACTATAAAATGTTAATCCCATGTTACCATAACCTTACTAATATGTAGCATAATTTTACAATAAATTATTAATCTTAGCAGCATTATAGCGCAAAATGTGAAGTTAATCTTATGTTATAATTTTCTTAAGGTCATGTACTTTTATCCTAAACATTGTCAATGTTACTATAATCTTATCTTATGTTACTATCAATTGTTAAGATAATTTAATGCACCATATTTGTATATTACCATAAAATGTTGAGTTTCATTTTAGACATAAACGCGTCACTTCTCGTTCAATTGTTTACTTTTACTTAAGTGTGATAAAATCTTAAACAACCCAAAAATCCTAGCATAATCTTATTCTGTGCCATAATTATACCATACATTAATCTTATCATAATTGTACAATAAAATGTTGAGTCAATCTTATGTTCCTATATAATGTTGATCTTATCGTATGTATTATAATCCTATTATACATTTAACTTTTGCTGTCCTGCAATTTATTTTTTAACGAGCGTCTGCCACGCGTGGTCCAGCTGAATTTAAGAAAGTCTTCTGTATTTCTAAATTTGCTTTCAGAATATTTTACGGGTGAGTTGTTTGGAGTGGAGATGGCGGTCAGGGTTAGCAGGCTGGCGAAGCTTTTACTGCTGCTGTCGGTGTTTCACTCGTTTAGGCTGTAAAGCACAACAGGAAACCCATAACGCCAGTCTGCTACCTCATTACGGCAATTAGCTCTGCCCGTTAGCAATACACAGGTTCTCTTAAAAAGATTATAAAGAGGCCATTTTCAGTACTAATTAACACAGTAGGGCTCACTACCAAGAACTGGTTTTAATCAGTTCTCAGGACCGTATTAGTTTTTCAAAATATATGAATAAACAACAACAACTCGGTAGTGGACTTTTGGTGTCTAATTTATGTCAAAAAATTCCATAAGGTTAGTTAGTGTTTACGCTAATGGTACGCAATTTACAATACAAATCGTTTAACAATTAGATGTTGATATTTTATGCCTTTAAACAATGTTTGGTGTCAGACGTTTGCCTCTTTAGTTATTGAGAGCTACAAGGCTAATGTTACTAAAAAGTAACAGAAGTTTATAGCTATGATACGGCGCCCCTTGAAGGTTAAGGGTCTTGCTCAAGGGCCCAACATTGGCAGCTTGGCAGTGCTGGGATTTGAATGACCTTCTGATTAGAAGCCCAGAACCTTAACTACTGAGCCTTTTAATTTGTATCTTTCATTTTTTAATACAGACCTATTCTACTATTTTATTAAACCATTGCCAAATGATGTCTTGAGATGTGTGAGGATTTATCCTTGCAGTCTGCACAATGCTAAACTGATAGCTACCCACTTCCCTCACTTGTTAGCAAGATTAGCCTCGTAGCTCCAGTACAAAACTAAAGAAACAAACTTTGTCATCAAACATGTCTTCGCTGATCGACTACATTTGGGGTAAAGGAACAAAATATGTAGATTTAATACATTTTTGGCCAAACTATCGCTTTAATGCTTTATACATTTTCATGCATGCCGCCTTGTGGGAATCCTTATCAATTTGCAATCATGAGACCATCTTGTCAGTGGGGACAGCTATCATTTCGCAGATGGCCGAGCCTCATTGATGGCGATTCGGGACACCTTGGGAGTGTTTCATCCGCCTCCCTGCCGCCTCGTTTGCTTTTGTCTGGAGGGTTTTACTTACTTGCTAATGGCGTTCTTCAGATACTGCTGCAACCATTTGGTCTTGGGGTTGATGCAGACCTCCCTATTGTTCTTCAGCTTGGCTCTGGAAAACGAGAGATACATCAGAGTGAGCGAGGGCCGAGATAACGAGGGCAAACGAGAGAAAGGGAGAAAGGGAATAGACTCAGAAGCAGGCCTTTCAGTTATTTAACTTGGATCCGGCCCGAGAAAGAAAAGGGAGAAAGAGACAGAGAGAAAGAGTGAATAGAGCTTCAGCCGTAGGTCTTTCTGTTCTTTCGCTTGGAGAAGAGAGCGAGGCAGTGACCGAGAAAAAGAGAGAAAATGGAAACTGATGCACGTCTTTAGATTTTGCGCTGGCAGAGGCAGACGGAAAGAGAGAGAGAGAGAGATACTGAGAGAGCATAAGGTATCTAATTGAGGATGTTGTCCTCATCAGGATCAGGTGAGTCACTGAGAGAAAGGGATTCGTTTCAGACGAAAGAATGAGCGAATAAGGGGAACGAGTGCGTGTTCCTCCCTCTGCGGCGCTGGACTCTATGTTATCAGATCGGCGCAGCTCATGAGCACTGCTCCATTACAACCTAACACTGGTACAGGATCAAACTTCTGAGTCCGTTTCCAAGAACTTGGCGCCTGGTCCTGTGGAGGCGTGAGGTACCGCGTGGTTCTTTAGTGAAAAGCGTTAGTGTTTAATTTGAGACGTTATTAACCTACAAAAATCTACATACATACTAAGTACATAGTGTATAGTATATAGTGCATAGTATGCCATTGGAGACGCAGCTATTTTTAAAAAAACAATTTCATTTGAATAACACGTGTGCTGCTAACATTCAGTTTTAATTGTTATCATCTTTTAAAAACCTTTTAAATATCATCCACACTGCTTTCAGACCGAAACAACCCATTTTTTTTAAAATGACCTCTAAATGATGGATCACATCAAAGCATGGCCATTTTAGCTAGCTAGCATTTTTATAGGACATTTTCAAATGCTAGCTTTCTAAATTTGCTAGGCTCCTGTGTTTAGGGATATCTTCTAATATTAGCTTGTTTACTTTGTTTTGGGGAATTAGCTTGCATTAGCTAGCTTTTGCTTATGGATTTTTCTGATGTTGACTAGCTAGTTTTGCTAGCTAGATAAACATTTACAGCTAGCTGGCTGGATAATACTGTTGCGGCCAGTCTGAAAGCTTTCTCAGCTTTCTTTTCACTGAGGGTCAGCCTCTTCTCAAAGGAACCTCGGGTAGTGACGATAATCTATCATCCTCACTAAATATCGCAATATATCTTTTCACCAATAATCGGCACATGCCTATAACCAACACTACGTGGCTAAGCCAAGCAGAGTGAACCTGCAAAAAGGACGCTGATTTGAGACGTAGCCAATACGAAGAGGAGAAAAAAAGAACGAAGAGAGCGAATGACGAGTGTTTAGGAACTGTGTTGTCCTGAAACGGCTGCTTTAACCGCTCAACTGAGTTTGATAGAGAAAACACGAGACAGCGCACACACACACACACACACACACACACACACACACACACAAAGACTTAATAGTTGCTTTCAGACACAAAACCTTAACTGGAACAATGCTGGCGGATTTCCCTTTCACGCTTGCAGCTCATTACCGTAACATTGCCGGGTCCGGCGTCTTCATACGTGACAAGAAAATCCTGAGAAGTCCAAATGTGACGTCTAAAGTACGTGACAGAATATGTTGTGTTTTAAAGAAAAACAACAGCTCAGCAGATCACGATTCATCATGATTCATTAATACGATTCGCCGATTGATTGCGTCCTCGGCTCAGATGGACAGAAGCCGCCTGGTTTCCGAATCTATTGCCACTAATAACGCAGATTGATCATCATTCATTGGTTTTTGGTTGAACTCTTTTAACTTTTTGGTTCGACTTATAACTTGGCGTAAACAAGGCACTGAAATATGCCATCGAAAACATTGTCATTTTATCCGCCAATATTTCGGCTGTTGTTCAACTTTCCCATTCATTGGTTAAGCTGAAATAATTGTGGGGACCAGGGCTTGTTTTAGGTCCCGACTTTGCGGCTTATGTGCCAAGGCCCCCACAATGTCAAAAAACCAGTCACAAAGTGCACACACCCACACCCACACACACCTCTTCATGCATATTGGAAATGAAATCGAGCATGCAAACCTACAATAAATGCACATGCAATATACTGTATGCACATATACCACACACACACACATCATGCATATTGGAAATGAAATCGAGCATGCAAACCTATAATAAATGCACATGCAATATACTGTATGCACATATACCACACACACACACACACATCATGCATATTGCAAATGCATTCAAGCACACATGAATGATTATATGATTACACTTATAATATATGCACATATACCACACACACACACACACACCAACAGAAACATATGCTTACTTTCTCTCTGTCTCCCTCTGTCTTTGTCTCTCACTCACACACACACACACACACACACACACACACAACACACACACCACATACACACACACACACCACATACATACCACACACACCCACATGCATATCACACCTCTGCGCCAAAAGGTCATGTTTGAGAATTAACAGCTCAGAGGGGCCACGGCTCACACCGCTTTGCAAATTAACCACATCCATACTAAGCTCAGCATATATACACACACACACACACACACACACACACACACACACATGCACACACACACACACACTGTCTTGTGGTCTGTGACCAAATGGTCCACTCCAGCAGGCATGGAACCCCCGCCCACTTAACACAAGCTGACTTCCAGGTTTGGACAGCAGCGTAATTGGATCTGCGTTTGATTTTTTGGTGTTTGTTGGTTTAATCTATTTGCTGGCTTCATTGTGTTTGTTTAGTTTTTCTTTCATGTTGTGGTTCGATGCGAGTTTCCCAGACTTAATTTGGCAGTCGGCAGTGTGTCTGCGCAGGGGAGACAGGAACAGCAGGTAGTAAGTGCCTCACAGCCAGCTAATGCCAACAGCAAACATGGCGTCCTGTGAGTGAGTGTGTGTGTGTGTGGTTTAAAGTGTGTGGGTTGGTTTTTCCAAAGGGGTAGTATTACAGCTGCCTGTCTTTCATCTGCCCCGTCGATTGATTCTTGGGGTGTTTCAGAGAGCCAGATCCTTGAGATTCGGGGCCAAATTCCTAAATAAACGCTCTTTAGTTGGTGTGTGTGTGTGTGTGTGTGTGTGTGTGTATGTGTGTGTATGTAAATTCCCCCAGGCCAAAGCCCTGTCCCGGCGTGACCTTCTGCCTTGCCATGACCCCTGTGGCCCAGTCAGTGCTTTTAGATTAATCCGTTCCAGGTTAGCAAAATGATGCCAAATGTTAGCGGCTAAAAAGATTAGCCGCGGGAAAAAGACATCTAAGAAGGTCACCAGAAATGCAAACGTAATCACTTTGACCCTTAACGATTATTTCCTCCAGAAAAAGAAGGGGAAAAAAGCTCTCTCCCTGAGTCTCGCACTTTCTTTTATCTCGGGGACCTGATAAGGATCTTACACACACACACACACACACACACACACACACACACACAACCCCTGCCTCTTTACTTCTTATCAGAGCTTCCCACATTCTGTATTTGAATAAGACGCTTTGGAAATAGGGATATGACAGTATGAAATAAATCATGGTACAATATCAATATCATGGTTTTCTATCATTTCTATCATAAGTATCTAAACTGCTTTACGGCAATGCAGACTTGTTAAAAATATCGCTCTTAGCCTTTGGTACTTCATCAAAACCATGTCTTAATACGACTTTCTCTAGTTTTTGCCCCTTAAACAGTACTTTTAAAAATCTTTTAGCTGCACCTAGTCTTTTTGTGAAGTCATTATCGATATAGCAATAAGTTATCAAAATATATCACAATTTAATACTGTATAAATATATTGTCCCAACCATACTTCATATAAAAAATGAGTACTTATGCTTTGTGATCTGAAAAAAAAAAAGGTAAAATAACTGTGAAAATATTTGCCTATGCTATCATGTCTGTATTTGTACAGATTTACAATTTTTAAATCATTTTCTGATGTGTGGAATCTGCTGTTAACCCCAGGCCATATGCTGTCTCTGGCACAAAAAATTATACAAAACCGCCTGACACCCTGATTGTACACCAATATATCGTCCCACCCCTATCTCAGAGTTTCAGGGTAAGAATTTTATTAATCAGATTTTTTTTTTTTTAGCAGACTTTAACCAGTGGTTATGAGAAACATAACTGTAATAAAGGCAGATTTGGAGTGTTAACCTACATGACTTGGAAAGGGCAGTGGGGTGTGTGGAGGAACTTGATCTCGCGGATGCTCCTCTGTGGCACAGTGTTGAGAGTCGAGCGGCACCAGCATCTCTCCAACAGGCTGATGGGCTTTGCTGCAAAACAAACGTAGGGGTTTGAATTTCAATATAAATTCAACTTTTCTTTTTTTTTCTCTGACAAGAAAACCTCAGTTCTACTGTGAAAAAGTCTTAGGTGAAGATGCTTTCAAAAATGTTTTTTAATATAAAAGATTTCCTACAAAAAGCAGTAAACAGTAAAAAAAACCTAAAATCAGTGTGTTGGTGTTTTGCAGCCTTTGGCTTTAAAACTGCATCAATTCTCTTAGGCACACTGTCGTGCAGTTTTATAAGGAAATCACTGTATTATAACATTATGATCAATATATTATTATTATTACTGTATTATAGCAGTATAATGACTATAATCTATATATACTTTATATACTATAAATCTTTATGTTAAAATAATCATTACACTATAACATTATTATTACTATATTAAAGCAGCATAATTACTATATCAAATCTTTATAATCCCTAAATTATAATATTATGATCACTATAGTATAGGAGTATAATCACTATATTATAAAATAATAGCTTGTTTCACAAGTGTTTGAAGCAATATTGTAAATTGTTGCTTTATTTTTCTCAGTATTTGTTTGCTCATCTTTTATTCTTTATTAGCTATCCAATTATTGCTAAGTAAAACATAGAAATACTTTTTCATCTAACGACATATTCACGCTTCTCCAGGTGATGAGTGATTTACGATTCAGACGAATTCATCCTTATAAAAAGACGAGGCATAAAATAGATGGAGCCCCCGCGTTCCACCTGCGCCCACAGATGAGCGCGGATCATTAAAAAGAGATTAAGCCGTCACTCTCACGCCAGTGTTTCCCACATGAGGGAACTCACTTTCTCACTCACTACCGTCGTCAAGGGCCCTTAAAGTGAGCCGAGGTGCTTTGAGGAGCCTCACGCTCCACAAGTTTTGGGTTGAATCTGTGTGTTTGATTAATGGCCTGAAGTGCATTCCCTGGTCTTCTTCAGCGAGTCCCGGGCCTCGTCCTCAATCGAACACTTCTCTAGGGTTAGACTGAGTGCCGTTTGTGTGTGTGTTTGGATCGGAATCTGTGCATGTTTGATTAATGGTCTGAAGTGCATTCTTAGTGTTGCCCTGGTGTTCTTCAGCAAATCCTGGGCCTCGTCCTAAATCCGGTGTTTCTCTAACTTTATGCATCGATCACATTTACTGCATTATTGCTTATATCTAATGTAATGAGCAGATGCATAGTGACGCATTTGCATGTAGTAGTGACATGCAATATGATGAAAAGAATCATTTTTTGCTTTATGATGTAGACCTTGTCTACGTAATACTAGAGATTGATTTATTTCATCCCAAAATCTGGTGTCTCAGCAACCTTAAATGTTTTAGTGGGGGAAAAAAATGGTACACAAAATATTACAAAATGTGTTTTCCTGGACTTTTATACAAGTCACAGATTGTAACTTTCTCAATTCTCAATTCCTGGGTCTCGTCCTCAATCAAACGCTTCTCTACCTTTAAACGGAGTGCCTTTAGGGGCAATCTGGACCCTTTTGCATCTTTAACGCTGTGCAGTTACGCTTGCAAAGTCAAAGCAACCAGCAAAGCCTTGTTTACGCTTGTTTCATTACGATTCATCCCTTGTATGAATCACAATTTGCTGCCATTTCTGGAAAGTTTCTCAGAGAAAAAGTGCACTAGTCGCTGAAGGCACCTTCCGCGCAGCAAACTTTGAGTTCAAGTTCTTTCTGAAATGCACACCAACATGAAAAAAAACCAGCTATAACACAAAGAGCAAAAAAATAAATAAAGCTGCACAATATAATCATGGCATGCGCAGCTAATCGGCTCGCTTTATTCCGTAAGGATGCAGTGAGGTGCTTGGAAGTAGAACAGGTCCCTCATGCAAAGGAGGGTTTTTTTTATTTATAATTTTTTTAAATAAAGGACTTAGTAATTGCAGGAGAAAGTTCTAAAAAAAAAAAAAAACTAAAAATTCCAAACTGCATTAAAAGCCCAATACCAGCACAGCTCAGATTTTCAAACCAACACTCATTGACACATTTAGCCTTATTTAACTCTGAAATTCTAGTCACATGGCCACCAATGATTTTTTTTTACAGAATTCAAGATCATTAAATCAGATGATGCTAAAACGCGTGGAAACAAAATCCAGAGTGTCTTACCTTCAGTCTCCGAATCCTTCATAGTCACGATCAGGAAAACCATCATCACCAGAACTTTGACATCCATTCTGTGTGTGTGTGTGTGTGTGTGTGTGTGTTTGCGCTAGCGAGCGAGTGTGTGTGTGTGTGTTTATCGAGAGCCTTTGTGTTCGTCTCAGGCAGCTTCCAGGACACAGTGTGGTGCCTCTGTACTGAGCGGGGTGTTAAGAGACTGTAGAGGGGCAGGAAAGCACTCCCACATGCTCAGGAGGAGGAGGAGAGAGAGAGACAGAGCGAGAGAGAGACATATGGTGAGAGAGAGGGAGAGAGAGAGTAGGGGAAAGTGGAGGGGCGTGTTTTTTGGAACCACTGGTCTCTCTGGGCCGCTCCTTTGGTGAGACAAACGTCCCCAATTAAAATGTTTAGGTTGAGGCTGGAGTGACAGTCTACGTCCAACTCTCTGTCCTTATCTCTCTCTCTCTCTCTCACTATATGTCTCTCTCTCTCTCACTCTCTCTATCTCCCACTATATGTCTCTCTCTCTCTCTCTCTCACTCTCTCTCGCTATATGTCTCTCTCTCACTCTCTCTCACTATATGGCTCTCCCTCACTCTCTCTCACTAAATGTCTCACTCTCACTCTCTCTCTCTCTCACTATATGTCTCTCTCTCACTCTCTCTATCTTCCACTATATGTCTCTCTCTCTCTCTCTCTCACTCTCTCTCGCTATATGTCTCTCTCTCACTCTCTCTCACTATATGG
>JAOUQW010000001.1:1281697-1294180 GCA_028565825.1 Olivaichthys viedmensis
ACTCTCTCTCTCTCTCACTAAATGTCTCTCTCACTCACTCACTCTCTCTCTCACTGTGTCTCTCTCACTCACTCTCTCTCGCTCACTCTCTCTCACTAAATGTATCTCTCTCTCTCTCACTCTCTCTCTCTCTCACTAAATGTCTCTCTCACTCACTCACTCTCTCTCTCACTGTGTCTCTCTCACTCACTCTCTTTCGCTCACTCTCTCTCACTAAATGTATCTCTCTCTCACTCTCTCTCTCTCTCACTAAATGTCTCTCTCTCTCACTTTCTCTCTCTCACTATATGTCTCTCTCACTCACTCTCTCTCTCTCACTGTGTCTCCCTCACTCACTCTCTCTCTCCCATTATGTCTCTCTCCCTATCTCTCTCTCTCACTAGAAATGAAATGTTTATATGATGCCAAACTTAAGTGTTAAATTAAACATTCAGCAAAGCTTAAATGAAAAATAAATAAATAAATAAATAAATCCAAGAACTGTCCTAATGGGTGTGGCCTAATATTGTAATATTCTAACAGGCATGCTTGATTGACGCTCGCTAGGTTAGCTCCTCAGACTCGAAGAGACCCTTTCAATGGGAACGCATAGTTTTAATGAAAAGCAACGTGGGCAATACGAGCAGCATCAGCCTTGTGATTGGTATGAGTAAAGTTTACCCAAGGTTGACCCCGCCCACTTTTCATCAAAAGTGGAGACATTCTGGCATGTAGAGATTGGAAAGCCACCAATTATTCATTCTTTGTGGCCCACAGGACCAACATTAACCTCATCAGAAAGCCACCACGGTTCCCTACGGCTTTAAAGCTACAACCAGAAATCTGTGGAATCAGCTGGCAGACCAGCGCAGCATTTCGAACGTTAAAACAACCACAGAGCCCCCACTAAAATATACAATATGAGCCTTTAACATGGCCGGTGTAAATAAACACAGAGCTAATTGTCGCGCTCTTTCAGCAGCTCCTCGCCGGGCCTTTAAGAGGCTGTGAGAGCGTTTAAAGAAAAACACTTTTCTGTTATGCTTTATTTGAATTCTAATGTATTTAAAAAAAAACTTTTTATTTTTATTTTTAATCATTACTACTTTTTACGCCTACTTCATTCATTTTATTCTTTTTTTCTGAAGGCTTCCTTCATATTCATATTTAATTTTCATTATAATATAATATAAATATTTCAGTTTCATGCTTTGCACAGCTATACTATATTAACATTCAATTGTATATACAAAGTTATTATTATTATTAGTAGTAGTAGTAGTAGTAGTATTTGTAGGGAAGCCGGTTGCTGTTAACGTCCTTTTCCAGGCCACTGAATGTTATCGGCTCTTTAACATTAAAATACAACTGTGGAGATGAAAAATGGAAATAATTAAATTAATTAAAGTGTGTGTGTGTGTGTGTGTGTGTGTGTGTGTGTGGCCTCTATTTATTAAGCTGGGACCTCTGCGATTTTCTTGATGATTTATGATAAATTTGTGGTTGATATATGATAAAAAGCTTTTAAAAGCTTGTGCACAGTTTTGGCTTTCCTTTGTAACCTAATAAAGCCCTACACTTCAACACTGGCTCTGCTACCCTGCAGAATCTCCGGCCATAAACTTCACACCACGGCAAACTTTCTTGCGTGCCAGAAACTATAAGAAATGCTGCAACTCTATCACCTCCCTTTTAAACTCTTGATATGTCATGGTTTGTACATTAGCTGTACATTAGCTCGACTGTCAATCCCTGCATAAAATTCAAACCTTTTTAATATTCTGTGGCGATCAGTGGAGGATGGGTTCCCCCCAGTTCCTCTCAAGGTTTCCTACTAAAGTTCTTTGAGAGTTTCTCTTTTCCACTGTTGCTTTTTAAGGGTCTGGACCTGGATTTCTGTAAAGCTACTTCGTAACAGCAACTGTTTTTAACCTCTTAAACTCTCAGGTGGGTCCAAACTTACATTCTTCATTCTCAGAACTGCAGCTTTATTATTAGTTTTACTGTAGTTACTTAATAACTCATAGTAGTTACTGAATAAAATGCTTTAAGATGAATAACTGAATAAAAAGGTGGGACTTTAAGAAGTTAAACGTGCTATTTAAATAAACGGAATGCTACTTAAAACTGTGATCAATCTGATAAACTATAACTATAATACAGTAGTACAGCAAGTAAGTAATAACACATTCTGTGTTGGTGAGGGACCCAAATTTTCAGACAGCCAGCTTGAGTTCATTCCACCAGTAAAGACAAAAGGCTTGGGTGCTTTGTAATACTCTAACTGATCCCTTCTTGACTCCTCGATCCTACGTCCTTCAGCCTGTGACCCCGAAATCAATCAAAAGTCCACCATCTTTAAGGTTGTATGAATTGTTTAAATGCTCTCATTGGATTTGAGGAAAGAGGAAGGTTCTAGGTCAAGGATACACAGGTGCTTCAAAAAGAGTCCAATAAATATATGAAGTACATAAAGATATGATAATAAGAACCACAAATACAAAATTAATTATATTATTTAAATAAGAAACAATGGGTACAAATAAAATAAAAATAAGAAAAAAAAATTATTAAAAAAAATGTCAATATGAGAAGTCAAGTGATGAAGCGAATCTTGTATAGGCTTAAAACATCACCATTTAAGCGTGCACACGTGCAATAATGTTTGAATTGATGTTTATTCAGTGTGTAATTACGTGTTTGTGTTGTGTCCGTTATAGCCCGCGACAGATGATACAGGTGCACGAGTCGTAAATAAGTGACGCCGCTTTAAAGTGACGCTTCAGTGAGCGAGCACGGCTCATTTGGAAAATACACTTGGCGTCGATTTCTCTTGTCTCTGTTTCCCGTCCTCAAGTCCTCAGGGGGAGGACCTAAGAAGCGAGAAAGTGAAGCAAGGCAAGGATACGAGGAAGTGCAATTAAGAAAATGAGAAGCACCCCATGATGCTTGTCTTCCTTGTGTCTTTTAGGGCTTGAGGCACAGTGCAGGGTGAACTTTGGAGATAAAGCTGGGCTGCTGCATTCTGGATTAGTTGCCAGGACTTAATGGCGCATGCAGGAAGTCCAGCCAGGAGCGAGTTGCAGGAGACAAGCCTCAAGATGACGAGGGACGAAACAAGCACCTAATATTCATTATTATTGTATAATAAACACCAGTTAATGATTATAAGAAATATTTGACACTGTTGCAAACTTTCTCTGTAACGTGTACACTTAACCAACGCTCGCATATTCATAACAATTCGCACAACTTAAATCGTATGAAAAGTTACGAAGGTTAGGGGTGTTCAGATCTTTTCTTACAATTCGTAGGAATTTCTCAGGAGATCAGGTTGATCAACTTTACAGATGCATAAAGTTTGAAAAGCAGCTTTGGGCCTTCAAATAATTCACACTGTTGCAGGTGCACCTAAAATGTGTTTGGCTTTAAAATGTAAAAATATTTACACATGCTTGACTTATTCATTTCAATTCCAAGATTGACATACTGCTCTTTCTTTATTTCTTCCGATAGTTCTCGACTTCAGAACCATTTTTTAAGTCTTTGTGTTCCTTGTGAGGTTTGTGTGGTGGATCTTAGACTGTGTTCAGACAGGCAGCTCAAATCCGATATTTTGGCATATCCGATTTGGGCTGTAAAGATTTTCTGCAGTCTGAACGGCAAAAGAAATCACGAAACAAAAACCCCACACGAAATCACGAAATGGTTCAAATTCCATTAAAATACGATTTTCTTGATACGCAATTCAGTCTGACTGGTCAAATCGGATTTCATGTGGTTTTTTCATTGTTCAGTGCGCGACGCTTCTCGACGTCAGACATTTGCGATGAGAACAAGATGGAAGAAAAGCAACATGAAGGCGGGTCAGAAAAGGAAAATAGACTGTGTATGTACAATCATTGGGGAGATTTTCATATAACTGTAGTGTGCGTGGTGAAAGCAGCAGCAATAACGGCACACTCCTCCCTCTTTAGTTTGTGTTGTTGGTGTCTGCGCTCAACACGTGACTCTTAGACACACTTAGAACCAATTTCAGTCTTTGAATACTATTTGTATTTTTGAATGTTTAAGATTCCATGTTCAACTTTTAATCACCCAACTTTATAACTTTCACCTGTCCCACACTATTCGGCCGCACGCCTGCACCGTTACTATGACAACCACTGGGAATATACGAGCGAATGTGACAGTCCGAACAGACAAATCGGATTTGGTCACTTGTAATGTGAACACTTGGTCTAAAAATCGGATTTGAAAAATAAATCAGATTTGCCCTGCTGTCTGATTTGCACCCCAGATCTTTTCCTCTGTATTTCTGCAGCACTTTTCGGAGATGTTGAAAACCCCTCTCAGCCTCGCACCGGGTTAGAGGGTAGCGTTACAGCTCTGAATATAGAGTTTCACACACTTTTTCACTTTGTTCACACAGTCGGTTGAATGACATCCCAAGACTACGATCTGACATGACGGGCACATAAAGTTTTATTTCAATGTCTTTTTGTTTGATTAAATATCTGAGCACCTATTAAATCTACAGTATACAGTATATAATTGGCTTATACACTAGTAGCAAATTCTAGGCCTGATATATTCCTTATTGAATCATTTAGTATTAAAAAACATCCAGTCCTTTTCTGTTTGGTTCCTTGGAAGCTGCCGTTTTGCATTCCAGTTTTGAGTCTGCTCTCAAAGTCCATGCACTCATTTTGCATTGAATTGAACATAAACACGTAGAAATAAGTATAGCTGACTACAAAGGGAGAAACACTGCAAGCAAACACTGCTGCCTGGAACAATATACACCTAGAACGTGCAGCGTTTTTGATGTTTCAGGAATCAGAGAACAACATGTTGTTGATACACATCACTATCGCCGTGTCTAAATTTGGATCTAGAGTTTATTTTGCTTAGAAGAAGGCGCTGATGTTTGTCGAGATATAGGAGCTTGTATGATGCCTGAACATGACGTGGAGAATGAGAGGTTTCTCTCCGAATCTCCATTTGCACAGTTTGTTCTGACAACATGGTGATAATACAGCCGCTGAAAAAAGCGTTCCCTATTCGATAAGCCGTAAAGAATATGAACAATTTCATGGAGATGGAGACAATTTCATAGCTAATTATTCGAGATGTTTTATTTTTACCCAGTTTTCTCTCAACTTGTGCCAATTTTTCTCCCTATTCTACCAGTTTTAGGTACAAATGAAGCATCTTTACCCATTTATTCTCATACTGGAATTTTGAAATGTCCTACAGCTGAGCTTCAGTCAGACTACAGTACTATACGAGTAATTGGTGGATATATATATATATTAGCTTTTGGATAGAAATCTTTAATGTTAAAGTTATTTTTAATAACTTTTTAACTTTCTGTTTTTCCCCCAAAAACCCAACTCTGGTTAACATTAGAGGTATGAAATTTCAGGGCAAAGAAAAATGTAGTGCCCCGACTCCAAATTTAAGCTATTTTTGTCAAGCATAAGAAATGTGGCCAGTTTCCTTACTGTACTTTGTTTAATTTTAGGGCAAAAATGGGGGTTTATATTTATTACAAAATATAAACACAATTATGAACACAGCTTTAAAGTATAATAGGCTTTTCTAAAATGTAACACAGAATTATAAACTAACTAATAATAACAACAACAAAAAAAAACTAATTATATGATGTCACGCGCGTGGCTGAGCGCGGGATATAGTTTGTGTTTCATATATAGAGCGCGCGTGTTTTTGTTTCCTTGTCTTTGTCACGTGAGTGCTGTTTAATGTCCCCAGCTGTTCCTTGTTCGTTTCTTGATGATTAAGTGTTTAAATACCCGCTTGTTTCCGTCTTGTGTTGTCTCTCGTTGTCAATGTCGATGTCTGTGTTTGTGTGTGATCGCGCCTGCCGCAGCACAGCTTGTAAACCCGGTTTTGTTTTGTGAAAATAAAGATGTTGTTTAAAAGGAAAAAGAGAAGCCTCGCGCTTGTGTCCGCACCCCCGAACCCGAACCTGACATATGAACATAATTTAAAAACTTTTATTTAAATATTCAAAAAGTATAATTAGGAATTTCTTCTCCTTGACTGTAGAAATATAAATGTCCAAAATAGCACTTTACCTTTGTAAAGAATTATCTTTGTAAATTTAAATGCAAGGACATTTAAAATGACAAATAATGTTGTTCAGACACTTGACAATGAGCAGTGACAGTTATAACGTCTATAAGTCATCTAGGAATTAACTATAGTACTATATTGCCTTTTTATGAGGCATTAATAGAATTTATAAAAACAAAATATTGTAAAATTACAAACAGTTATCAGAACAGTCATAACGCTTTATGAATTTAGGCTATATAGAAAGTGTACCTTTTTTTTTTTTTTACAATAATATGAATCCATAATGCACATGTATAAGCGAATCAGCCCATCAGAGTAGATGTTTAGGGTAACGGAATTGAATGGTCCTTGACTTTGGAATTAATTTACAAATTCCTAATTTTTAAAAACGTGGACGATTTTTCATCAGGTTAACACACTTTCCCATGTCTGATGAAGCTGTTTTCTCTCAGGTCCTGTAGAGGTCTAATAAAGCCCCTGTGGACCAGGGATGCCCTTTAATTTGCCCCTTTATCCTAGCGAACACAAGCAAATTAAATGGTGGCCATATTGGGCATTTCAGAATGACGGTCTAGCATTATTAGCCGTGTAATTGATCCAGGATTAGCACTTACAATCTTATCCATGGACTTACAGGAGAACACATGGAGAACATTTAATTTAGATATTCACTCGTCTAATTCTAGGTCCATATGCAAGCCCTTGATGTCAAGACAGAAGTTTACATTTGAAACATTACTAGACTACATTTAGCCTCGTGAACCCTATTTCAGTCCACTTGTCCCTGTAGACTATCCATGGGGCCCCCTATGGATTTTGGACCCCTGTTTGATTCGTGAGAAAATGGCACAGAAAGGAGAAAAGACGTTTACTTTGCAGCATTGTGTGGCAGAACCTGGCACATTCCCAAAGAACACTCAAAAGTCAGCTTGTCTTCAAAGCGCCGGAGATGAGTGCAATAACGTCGAGGCAGTCGTGTTCTTTCTCCTTCCCGCCACCACATTCGGCTTTATTTGTCAAGAGCATAATTTGTGCCCTTGCTGATCTCTGTGGACCCCGGAGAGGGCGTGTAGGAGGCTCCCAGGACAAGTTGGAGGCCCTGATCTGCAACATGGCTCCTGGAGATCCATCATTCTTCCTGCAGAGTTTAGTTTCAGTGCTAATCTAACACACCTGGTGCAGCTAATCAAGACCTCCAATGGCTTCTCAATATTAGAGCCAGGTGTGTGGAGGTAAACTGCAGGAATGAACTTGGCTGCCTCTGATCTACTGTATCTCAATAAACTAGTCTGTTTAAGTTCACTAACAAGTACTAACAAGGAGCTTGTATATGGTATGCATCTCAAGCTGAAATATTTCCAAACAGGGATTCACAGATCTGGTCCAGTGTATCAGTATGGTAATGGCCTGGAAGGTTTTTAGGGAGGGGCTGAGTGGTTTAGTCAGCATGTTCATCTTTAGTTCTCGACAGGATGAGAGCAGAACCATACTCATGTTTGGATCACTATTAGTATATGGTATATTAGGGAAAGGTTGAGTATAATTGGCGGCAATGTGTATAAAAGTTTAATATAATTGGCAATTGAGCATCTACGCCTGTGAAGGTTCTATGCTCCAGGCGTGGGTGCTCCAGCATAGTTGCACGTTTTTATTGGTGTTTGCAGGATTTTCTTTAAATTTTTTATTTTATAATTTTTTTTTACTGGGTACTGAAAATCTCCCATAATCCATCAAGCAACCAATAAAACACTGGAGATCAAGTCTATGTGACAAAAGCAGCCAAATGGCCATTGAAAACCAGCCATTTCAAAACAAAGGAGTGCATAACTGAAGGTTTGGCATTACCTTTATAAAGACCTTGATTCAATGATTCAAGACTGGATAAAACATGGCTTTCTTTATTTTGGCCTAATTGCCATAAATCCTCATGGCATTTAGAGAGTATTTTTTGGCTTCTGGGGATGTAAAATATATGGCATAAAGGGGAGTCACATCTTTCCTATTTAGAAAAATCAGATCAGTCAAAATGGAATTTTCTCATGACAGCAACAGTTTTATAAAAAAATGATATATTTTGAACCCTGGTGTATTGCATTGGTATAATAATAGTAATAATAAATTTTTCTCCATGTTAGGAATGCACTACATGGTCGTAGGCCAGACAGCCACAGTCCCTAGGCTTCTATAAGCAGCTCTGCGGCAGAAACCCGAAAATCGTGCATTGTGGGTAATCAGGGAAGAGAGAAAAAGCAAGACTGGAGCTAATTTCAGGGTCGCGACCCATCCAGATGAAACTGTCCAAGTCGTTTGACTTAACCTGCCCAACTCATCTCATTGCTCTGTCTCTCTTTATTAGACATGAGAGAGAAATAACTCTCCCTTCATCTTTTCTCTTTCTGTGATCATTGTGTTTCCCTTCTTCCGAGACGATAGGATGCGGATCTTGATAGATGATCTGTTGTGTAAAAGATGCTTTTAAAGCAGCCAATGACATAATGATATGATTTAGGGGTGTTTTGATGTGATACAATGTGAGTCAGTATTGTGCAAACAGTGCAGGAAAAAAAGTGTCAGCTATGAAAAGTGTGAGGCCACGCCTCCTTCACAGGAAGGCTACGCCTTCTTTACTGGGACTGACGGGGACAGAGGACACACCTTCTTTACTGTGACTGCCAGGCACAGAGGCCACGCCTCCTTCACTGGGACTGCCAGGCACAGAGGCCACGCCTCTTTCACTTGGACTGACAGGCACAGAGGTCACGCCTCCTTCACTGAAACTGCCAGGCACAGAGGCCACGCCTCTTTCACTTGGACTGACTCGGAACGCCATGACTTCTTCGTGCACCGATCCATAGTCTACAACTGTACTAGCAAAGAATCCGGTTTTCTAAAATGCAACTTTTCTATAACTTTTGATCACTTAAAGCCCTGAAGCCAGAACATTTCACCATCAACATTCTAACGATGGTCATATTAAAAATGTGTGTGTAAAACACTGAGCTCTCTTCTACTCCTGGAAAATTTGGGGAAGTGGTGTTTTCCCCTGATAGCTACAGTAAATCTGGCACTTTGCCTCGCACTGAATCAGCTTAATCTAATTCAACAGTGGATTCCTTCCATTCATAAGCGAGTGGGAAATTACATACCGGCCCTTTAAAAACCCTATTGCGATATGAGCTAGGGAGAGCCTGCTCGAGCTCAGCCAGGAAAGTGGAATTGGAAGCAGACGTTGTTCATTAATCACCATCCGTCTTTATAGTGCATCTTCTCTCTCTCTTCCTCTGCAGATGCTTGCATTACCAATTATCTATGTTCCTTCGAGTGACACCAGCTTTTGCAGCCCCAGACTCAATACTTTTTGGGATTTTGTGTACACTGCAATATCAAAGCAGTATAATTCAAAGCAATGTTCTCAAATTTGTTACACTGGATTCAACCCTCAAGAATGAATTGTGCCAGACGATTCAGGTTTGCTGTAGCAAAACGGTTCTGACCTCAAACCAAAACAACAAACCCAAAGGAAAACAATGGCCGTGCTTAGCACCTACTAAAGAAGCTGGATTTAAACACTCAAACACTCAGTATAGCCACGCATGCTCAAGCTGTCGACAATAATTGGGGCTGACACGTCTTACTTCTAAGGCCTCGGTGCCAAAGGGATCAATTTCAGGCCATTTTGGGTGGTTATGGAGTGGAGAAACGTGGTGCAGGAACAAAATATGTTATCAGCAGAGACCTCTGGTGAGAGGTCTGGTGATTTTGTTAGCAATAGATTAAGGTTTGCTAAGATACTGGTTTGTTAATAGTATGCAAAGGTTCCCAATCAAGATTTGAAGGCCTTAAAACCATAGGGGATGATAGAATGATAAGGGGGTAAAAAGAAAAAAGAAAAACCTTGCAAAAACTTAGAAACAATCCGTTTCAAACAAAGCGTTTGCGTCTCACTGAAAATATACGCTTCCATTTTAACCGGCATTTAAATCCACACCAGCTTTTTAAACACTTCTTACAATCATGGAATGATGGATGCCTTGAAGGTCTTTTAAAATTTAGTTGCTATGGTTTACATCACCTACATTGTGTCTTCACTGGGAGCCCGTTAGAAGTAAAAATAAAGTAAACCAGAGAGCGCGATCCTGCAGGTTAAATAAATTGGCCATTATAACGAGCTACAGCCGGTATAAAGCCCCACTTTATATTTGCATATGCCACAATATCATGATTGTAGTTTTTTGTGAAGAAATTCATGATACAATAATGTTGCCGTGTGTGACACAAACATAAAAAGCAGGAAAAAACCTGCTAGAAACTTGCTTTAGCCATGTTAATTTATAGCCGTCCGGATGCGAGAGTTTTATCATAAAGGAGTATTATATTACAGATGCCACCCTGAGAAACTAACCCTGTAAATGGAAATAAACTGATATTTTTAGAAAGCGTTTGGATCAGTTTCTGTCACGAGGTATTATTTAAAAGATATTTACCAAAGTACACTTTCAAAAAGTGGTGGGGACACATCCCCAGTGTCCCCAGAGTAAATTATGTTTAAAATCCAGTTTTAAACTGGTTTAGAAAAGACAAAAGATGGTGCAGGTCAAAACTATGCCAGGAAATAAACCTCGATTTCTTTAGCAAAAACTTAAAGTTTGCTAACTTACTGGGGATTGTTGAAGTCTTAAGGACTTGTAACTAATATGCATTTGGTATAATCCAGTGTTGAGAAAGGTAGTACAAGACCAAATTATGTCAGAAGTCTTGTTTAGCATTAAAGTTTGCTAACTTACTGGGGGTTGTTAAAACCAGGACTTAATACCAATCCAGATTGTGGTCTATTCCAGTGTTGAAGTGGTTGAGAAAGACGAAAATGTGTTACAGAACTAAAATATGTCAGGAAAGAAGTATTTTCTTATCCTGATGATTTGTTTAGCAAAAAGTTAACCGACTGGGAATTGTTAATAGTCTAGCATGCAAAGGTTCCCGATTGAGGTCTTAGGGACTTTTAACTAATATACATTTTGGTCCTTTCCAGTGTTGAACTAATCAAAAAATTACAAAGGTGCACGTCTAAAATATGTACTTTCTCAGCAATACTGGAAAGAGGGTCTTGTTTCATGATGATATCTTTAGCGATAAAGTGAAGTTTGCTTACTTAACAGTCTAGTATGCAGAGGCCGATGAGGAACCTTTGGAAACGTTTTCATTGGTAGACTTTTTTTTTTTGGAAGTAAGGAATCGTGTATGCATTATGATCGCCGCTCAGCTCTGAAAACTAGATGAGGTTCGCTCGATGTTGGCTAACTCTCAAGCCTCTGTTGGCCATTAGATTGTGGCACATGTTCTCCTTCTCAACACTCATAATTTCAAGCAGATTTCTGCCCAGATAACAGACTTCCTCTGACTGATGGACAGCTAAAGCAGGGAAACACTTACATACTATTGAAGCTGTTTCAAAGATCGATCCCAGATGGGACTCGACTGTAAATCTCCACCGCTCTTAGATCAGATCTGATCAGACTCATCAAGTCTCGGTCTAACAATGAGGAATGACGTTAAATCGCTCTCCTGCTCTCCAATTCTTGATTTTTTTTTTCTTCTGACTGCAGTTAGGCACCCACGACCTCACAGGAAGTGAAATTGAAGTAATAACTTTCACATTGCACACAGATGTTCAGTAATGGAGGAGAATGATGACTAGGTGTGGTGGGTGTCTGGCCTCGAACCAGTTCTTATTATAAAGGCAAAGATTCTCCAGCAAACAGCTTATATACAGTACGGTACAAAATTCCAGGTCTACCACCAAGAACTGTTTTTTATCTTTCATCAGTTAAGAAATGCAAATGCAGTTTTGTCGAATTACATTTCTCACACAAAATTACATCATTCTCAGATAATATGAGTCCAAAAACATTTGTACTTATTGTCTGAATGCAGTAGCGACTGTATTGCATAACCCAAAATTGAGTCATACAACAAACATACAGTGGAGTCCAAAAGTCTGAGACCACATTGAAAATAAATAAGGTTGTGCCTCAGGTTTTCAGCAGAATATTTTATACTAAGTAGCACTGTGACAGTGGTGAAAATGGCATCAGAACTAAGTGAAAGTGTCAGAAGTTAAATAGTAATTCTAAGCAAAGAAGGGGTTCCTCAGCGTCAAATCATGGCTAGACTGAAGGTTTCTAAGGGTGCAGTTTATGGCACTCTAAAACGCTCATTGGAACATTCTCAAATCATGCTGGGAGAACATGGATCATCAGGTTTTGCACAAACTTGTGAAGTCCATGCCAGCTCGAGTGCACGCTGTCATTAAAGCAAAAGGGGGACATACCAAAACTCTAAGAAATTCTGAAATTCATGTAAATATTTCAAAGATTCTACTTTTCAATCAAATTGTTATGC
>JAOUQW010000001.1:1302919-1316331 GCA_028565825.1 Olivaichthys viedmensis
AAATTGATTCTTCACATATCCCAGCATGTTGGTAAGCTGGGGTCAGAGCGCAGGGTCAGCCATGATACAGCGCCCCTAGAGCAGGGACGGTTAAGGGCCTTGCTCAAGGGCCCAACAGTGGCAGCTTGGTGGAGCTAAGGCTTGAACCCATGACCCTCTGATCAGTAGCCCAGTGCCCTAACCACTGAACCATCACTGCCCCAATATTGTAATACTACAAATATTGTAACCCTTGATAAAATTTTATTAATTATTATAACTTGAAATTGTGATAACAGTTCATGCCTACCAGAGCTCATAGTCATAAGATCAGGGAAAAAAATACATTCTTATTTGTTAATATAGCATTCTAAAAGTAATATGTTATTTTAATTACGCAAATAATATTTGAATTCAGATGTATTATTAACACACGTTAATGCACCTTGGGTTGAAACAGATGGTGGCGTGTTTACCCGTCTCTGTCACTCTGTCAATATTGACATTTTTACTAAATCAGTTTTAAGGCTGACGCCATCGGTGTGATGGAGCGTGGCCAAGAATTCCCTGTCAGTGTTTTTTCTTTCTTTTTTTTCTTTTTCTTTTTAAAGCTACGTTCATGTGAACTGACCGAGTTTGTTCTCCTCAATTAAAATAAATGAAGAAAGAAAAAAACACCCACTAGAAGCTATTTGATCTGAGAAAACCCAAGATGGCGGAAGATAAAGTGTGTATTTATTAAAGTGTGACATGGAAAAAATGTCTCTATAATACGCTGACTGCACCTTTAACTCACCCGCATGCCACGAATACCTTGATGCCTAAAATGGCTCAAACGCTGGCGAATCGCATTTATTTAGTCTCGACTGACATAAATTGGAGAACACATACACAAATAATTAAGCCGAGCACTTTTTCCCCTCCTAAATAAACGCCATTTCGTGCCTGGAGAGCAAACAAAAGTGCTAATCTGTCCCATATGTGGCGTGGAAATATTGGGCCATTAGTGTTTTATTAACTGACCTAAAAACAGCCCCTTCATGTCTTTATAAATTATTCGTTAGGACGTGAAAAACCAAGACCTGTTCCAGGATCAGGTCTCAAAGAAGTTTCACAGCATCTTAACAGATCGGACTTTGGGTCCAATTCACGGGCAGCAGTTCTGACATGGCTGACTGAAATTTTAGAGGGTCCTCATTAACACGTATTAACCTGAATTGGTGTTTACTGCATGGGAAATAGAAGTCATATGAGCGTGAAACTCTTGGGTTTTCTCAGCGCTGACAGCACGGCTTATGAGACACAATAAACACCTTAATACACACTCTGCTGTAACGTCCCCTAACCACGGAATGGATTATTAAACAGAGTGGACGGACATCTGGGTGGGCCGTGAAGCCCCTCCGTCTCTTCATACACTCTGTTTTTATAAACCTCATCCATCATTTTTAAGTCTTTGTGAAGCACTAATAGGTGAAATGAAGTGATATTTTGGTAAACTACACAGGGATACGATGATCTGGTTAATATCAGTTTCGGACCCACATTGGCCTGAAACACTGGATCAATATCTGACATATTTTTTATATATGATGTGAACTATGCGCTCTTAGAAAAAAAGGTTACATCTAGAACCCTTAAAGGTTCTTTGGTTTGTCCCTCTCGGGGATCCCTTAAGATTTTATGTAGGACTTTACAACAGAGTGTCTCGCTATCAGAGAAGGTTCAAAGTAGAACCCTTTTAAGAACCTAAGACCACTTAACTATCCAAAGAACCCATTTTCCTAAGAGTGTAGAGGACCAGATCCAGTGAAATAAAAAATAACCTACTTCATATCAAAAATTTGATTATATTTCATGTCATTTCATAATTGGACATTTCATGACCAAGCTGAGGCTTTGCGTTCTGTGAGGCTGCAGCGTGGCCACCCAGGTCAGAAGTGACATTAAAAATGACAAAACTACATTTGTAGCACAAAATTATTTATTGGTAATTAGAAAACGCAAATGTTTCCATAAAAAAAAAAAAGAAATAAAAAAAGGGGAAAAAAATAAAGGAATGCATAAATACAAAAACAATTAAATACTCAAAAGCATTTTAAAAATATACAGAAGTGAAGGAATAAATGCGTACATAAATACTGAAATAAATAAATATATTTAAAATATCAAATATATAAATTAATAAATAAACAAATCAAAATGTGATTAAAAAAGATTTCCATTATTTTTATAATGTATTTATTCATTAATACTTTTTTTAAATAATTTGATATTTTAATTTTATTTGTTTGTATTATTTTATTTAATATAATTTTATTTTAGCTGGTCTGAATGCGTATGTTGACTGACAAATCTTTTTTTATGCAGTCAAGTAGCTCAGTCAAGATTATTATTTCCATCTTGAGGACATTATTAGAGGAAAATACTGGCATCTAGGGCATCCTCACAACAAAAGCTTTCAAACAACTTTTACAATTATTAAAATAAAAATAAAAAGTACGATACTTAGAGCTCTGATATCAGTCTTGGATAAAATAAAATACAAAAATGATTTTGGTGCATCACTAACACTACAGTAGAGATGTGTGATATGTAATTGTAATAAAATGTCATAATATGTTTCTCTTATTTAATCATGGGTGTATGTTTCCTAAAAGGGACTTTTAGGGACAACCAGTGTTGCACAGAAATTAAAAATCAGTATTTTTTTTTTTTAAATAGACTTTTTCCATTGTCTTATTTTGTGTATATATATATATATATATATTCATATATATTCAATATATATATATATAATATGTGATATTATTTATATATTTTTTGCTGTAATGTCCACCCCTATACTGTTATAAGGCATTTTTCTCCCTAATATTTGGCCATAAAGCAGAATCAGTGTAGTAGACGAGGCCATGCGAACGCTGCCATCTAGCTGTTAAACTGATCAGCTAAATGAGGTCCAGGAGCAACAGTCCATGTCCAATATTCCACAAGGGTGCACTAAAGTGGTGGAAGAGCGAGTATTAGAGTGATTTAGGACGACGCGCCTGAGTAGCCATGCTGCGTTTGTGTGTGTTTTGGTCGGCGCCCGTGGCGAGGTCACTGACCTCTAATGCCCCCTGTAGCTGGGTGGCTGAATCGTGTATATCTCTGGCCTGACATGGGGAAAAAACCTTCCAGAGAAACAGAAGGACCGAGTACATGAGCCACACACTCGAGAACTAAACACATGGACTCACTTCTGTCTCCCAGGCAAACTCATAACTCGAAACGACCCCCCCGGTGTCTCGGCTCCTTAATGGATGCTGTCCTTTGGACTAGTGCCAAAACTTATTTGTGTGTGTGTGTATTCGGTAAATCAGCATAAAACTCCTTGAGGAAAAGGGAAAATAATCTCAGCATGTGCCCCACATCTATAGAGACAGACTAAAAATAGAAGTCTAGGACTTTTTACGGGAAACTTCACTTTGAAGATGACTCCAGAACGCGAGTGTTATTAAAGATATGCTGGGAAAAAAAGTTTCAACGACAAGACTTGGTGTTTTTAAAAAAAATGATAGGCACCCCTTGTTTACAAGATGTAATAAAATAAACCGCATGGATAATGATCGATATTCAAAGGAATAGTTTAGCCAAAAAAAATCTCATTCACACCATTTCCCACTTACCTCAAATGTAGTCAAAACATACAAAAACAGTCAATTCCTGGTAATGCATCGCTTCGGTTCACACATGAGCCTCCTGATCATTTCCCGGGATTTTTTAACGTTGGCTTCACACTTACCCCCTTCCCGTTTAATTGCCGTTAAATTCCCGTGGAAAAGTGAATATGTGAAAGGGGCTTTTGTTGAAAGTGGTACCAGGACGTGGGAAGAGCACCACATTTTGGGTGGAGGCATGGCTTCAAAGGCTTCTCCTGTAGAACCGGCCCTGCATGGGGATGGTGTGTGGCGTAGCAGCATCGGCCATAGAAGGTACTGTAACCAGTGAAACCACGCCGATATGAGCACGGCTACGGTTTCTGAAGGACTCTGTTGACTCTCTTGTGTTTTTGGATTCTTAGTGATTGTAAAGCGACCTTGGGTGTGAGAAAGGTGCTATACAAATAAAACTTATTCTAATAATACAATTATAAAGTTTTCATTCAACAATTGAATTGATTTAGATTTAGATTTTGAATTCCGATTTCAGGTTTCAGACTACTGCAGTGTTCACTGATAAACTGATCTGGACCTGGATCTGATGGTAAACACCCTGGCAGCCTCCCCATGAATTCTGCTCGGCGCCCCTTTTTCTGCCTAGAGGCCCACGAAAGTCGGCAGTTAAATTGCACACAAACAAGAATGAGTTGGCACAGAAGAATGGGGGCGACAGGTGGGTAGAGGGCATTACCAGGGAAACCCACTAAAGTCACATGGTTCAGAGCCATTGAGCACTTTTTTGTCTCACTCCGTCTGTGTCTCTGAGCTTTGGTTTGGTTTGGGGACTCGTTTTGGAGATGCCAGTGGTACTATGAGTGCCAGCCTGAACACTGCGGACTTTGCCCTTTCTCTCAACGCCACAACTGAAGACAGCGAGACCAGAGATGTCATCTACGGTGAGTTACACGGCTATGTTTAATCCTAAGAAGTCCAGCTATCCTGTAACTAGAGGTCGCACGTTTGTAAACGCTTCAATCTGTCGCCTGGTGGACTAACCAGATTAAAAAGGTTTTGCTACTCTTGGTACCAGATACCTTTCACATGAATTTTTATTAAAATTTGAATTATAATGCTATCCTGTTTGGTTGAGATGATTCCTATTGGTTGAGAAAAAAAGTTATTGCCTTTATTTAGGAGTACCCTAATAGGAGGAAAGAATTCCCTGCTGGGTAGCTAAGCGTTAACTAGTGTCTACAGTGCTCTCCAGAATTATTGGCCCCCTACATGAAAATGAGCAAAAAGGAATATACTGTATAATGATGGGTTTGTCATTCCCTAGGGGTGTCAATAATTTTGCCACATATGTTTTGGAGAGAAAATACTACTATTTAAAAAATGTTATGAGAATTTTTTTTTATTAGCGGAAAGGTAAGTAGAATTTTTGTTTTGTTTTATACAATCGTTTTTGCTCATTTTTAAGAAGGGTGCCAATAATTTTGGACTAGCTAGCAGTTAGATAGGTAGCTAAATGTTTTTAGCATTCACAACCAATTCTAATACAGAAAATATTATGTACTTATAATATAATTAATGTGCTTCAAGCATTTAGTAAGTCAGGACACTTAAAAAAAAAAATTAACATGGTTTTACACTTCCAAATTTCCAAATTTGTATGAAAAGTTACTACGGTTGGGGGCAGGGTTTGCGTTTCTTTGTATCTTTTCTTACGACTTTATTTGTATAAATGGAACAAAAACTTACTACATCGCGCTCTCTTGTTTGAATTCGTACAAATTCTTTTTTATGAGATCACGTGTTTGTTTGTTTTTGTTTGTTTTTTGAAATTAAAGTAACAATAATGTATGAGGATCGATTGAGACTGATGGGCGAATAGTCCTTGCGCAAAGCTGATTTGGTTGTGGTATCTATACAAATTGGTATGGATTTGATAGGATGTTTTAAATACAGTTAATAAATGAAGTAAAAATGCACAGAAACACGATTGATTGAATTGATAGCCGGTTAAAAGAAAAAACACGTGCGTCACGATCGTTTTATAATGAGAGATTTATAACGAGTAATTGAAAAGTCCAAACGAAAGTATAAGGAGTGAAAAGTTGTGGGGTTTTTAATGCAAATGTATTTGACCAAGATTAAGAGCATTCAGTTTGAATTGTATTCAAGGTCAATTACAAATCCCCGGAAATGATACTCGAGTAACGAAGTACAGTTACAGAAGTACTTTCCATCTTTGGCACCTTTTAAGGTCGTTAGCTCATTTCTGAACAAAATGTACTTGACATGTTTTACCAATGGATCAATGAGTTACAGTAAAGATTCAATCTCTCACGACCACTTTTCTTTTTCTCTTTTTAAATCAAGGCTTACCTGGCTGTGATCCGTAATCAAAAATGTTCTGGCCATCAACGTACAGTACTGTGCAAAAGTCAGGACTCACCCTTTTGTTGATTCAGTGCTTATGGTTAATGATTTGGTGGTAAACAATAATGATGGGGAAAATGTATTCAACAGAAAATCCCACAAAAAGTCTTCAGCACTAAGTGCAGTATGAAATCTGCAAATATTTCATGTGTAATATTGAACTTTTGTTTAATTCCATTCATCCAGTTTCATCAAACCAGTACGTTCCAGCTGTTTCATGCGAGTGCAGCTCTTACTTTTGCACAGTACTGTACGTATTAGTGACCTAGATAGAGAAGCTTTTTGACTTTTGAGGTAAAACTGGTGTGATTTATTAAACTCTCCCTCTCACACTGTGTAGAGTGTAAGGTGCTCAACATCACCATCCTCTCCCTGGCCGTGTGCATCCTCGCCGTGACGGCCGTCGTGTGCTGTGTGTCCTACCTCAACCGCAGGAGGTGAAACATCTCACTCCACGCACAGCATCTCGGTGATGGCTGCTGTGCTTTTCTTTCATTCAGTGTGCCGCGGTTATCATCAAATACATGTTGCATCTATTTAACATGACGTCATAGATATAGATGACGTCTTTAACATGTTTATGATGTGAATATATTTTCAATTAGGCCTCAGATTTTTAGTTCTTTAAACAAGTAGATGAGAGAATTGAAGGAATGAATCCTATTCAAAAGTTCAAATCCAGCTATCATTTAAAAAATAATAATAAAATAAAATAAAAATGCTTATATACGCATGGTGTTGCATCACATCTGGTCTCCTCCAGGCACAGGAAGTGGGCATGTGTGTACAAAAGCACCGTGACACATGACCTAGAGGAGGAGCCAGTGAACCTAAAGGTCATGCGGAGGTCACAGAGTTTGTGTAAGCCACTGGCGCTGTTCCGGACACCCCAAGCACTCAGAGTCGACGACTCCTCCATTTACTACATCTACAGCAATCCACTTCCTGTCGGACTCCACGAGGATGACGTCTCTCCCACACACGCCACACACACTCCGCTGATGCTAAATGACCCCAAGAGTGGTATCGTTCTGGACCAGCCCACCTTTTATATGCAGCTGTAGAGCGTGGAACCGTTCCAACTGAACACAGGGCACAGGGGAAATCACGTGACGTACATTACAGATATAGAGCCGACTGGAACGTTCCAAATGCAAAAGGGGATAGAATAACACAATCTACATGCAGCTACAGAGCTGGTTGGAATGTTCCAACTGAATGAAATTGAGGAGGGGGAGGTAGGAATCTCAATTTACATGCAGCTGTACAGCCGGTTGGAATGGGGATGGTTAATTTTTAATAACGTCACAAAATGTAAAAATTTACATTTAGCGCTCTCGGTTTTATTGTATTGTAAAAGATGTGTGTTTGTGTGCTTCACAAAGCAAGCATGAAGAGAATTCAGAGAGAAAAGTCAGAGACGAGTCACTTTGGAACAATTAGGAGTGTGTTAAAAATGAGTCGAACTCGGCTTTATGTGATTGGCTGGGTCTCCCTGATCAGCCAATCTAGGGCCTCCTTCCTGCCCTGCCGCTCCAGCTCTGTGCCAACCGTCTCGCGGCATGTCCGGTGGTAATCGTTCAGCCAATCACGCTGCGGGAGGAGAAAAAAAAATGTTTACTTATAAAATAAGTATTCATCATTTACATTATGTTAAAGAATGCATTTTTTTTAGCAAGAAAATATGAACTGTCAAAAGTAATAGTACATGAATGCAAAACCAAGATAGTCATTTTATGGATCACAAATCAATAGTCAATTTTGTAAAAATCCCAAATTTCGTGTGCTTCTCATGTGGCCGTTGCGAATCATCATTCACACATTCAGTTTGTACTTTTACGCATCACTTTTTATGTGCATAGTTTTGCAAGTTAGTAGCAGCAACTTGTAAAACTTTTCATTTCGGCCCCGCCCCACAGCTCCATAGAAGCAAAAAAAAATAAAAAATACATGCAGATTCAAAGGAAATTCATACATCATACCTTGATAAATGATACTATATGATCAGATGCGAAGAAACTAAGTGTGTGTATTTTAAACAGTCTAAATGTAATCTTTGATCGTTAACACTGGACTATAAATTCAAAATAATATAGGGTTTCACATCACTAGAATTCCTGTGCTAAAACTATTAACTGTAGCACTTCACATGTACATGGAACATCATACACATTTTTGTCCTGCTTAAAATAATGATGATTAACTGCAGTCATGATGATACACAGTGAATTCTTGCAAATAAACGGTGAAATATTTCCCGCACTGATGTTTGTGGTAACCTGTAGAACGCTCTTTCTAATGTCCTGTATTTCTAGGCTTCTAACAATTTATATGTTGTTGGTATGTTTGTTTGTTTTTTAGATATTTTAGGCTATTCATCATCACGCCATGCCATCACTTTAGTACAAAAATCCAGTACAAAGCAGCAGTACGTAATTCTGTGGGGATTTGGAGACCTCTCTGGTAGAAATATGTTATTACAAGCAATCGAGGAGGAACCCTCAGCTGTGCAGCACATTTCAGCAATGTCTAATGTTGTGGTCCAAAAAATCTGCGCCAAATCCGACAGCTCTGACACTGGGTTAATATATTAGGTTTCACGTTACGCGTATTTTATATATATATAAAAATTTTAAAAAGCTACTTGTTTTTCAACAATCACAACACATTTAACCAGTGAAATTAGAAGTTATTTTGCATGTGATCAGCATTTTTGGCTAAAAGGTAGCCCACTTTCAGGGGAATGATGCCATAGCAGGACAGTTTGTACACATAATTAGAGTTTTCTAAAGAGCACAATTGTATCAATAGAAAAGTCCAGTGTGTGTGTTTTTCACCTCTTTCTGTGTCAGCAGCTCCGTGTTGATCATCTTCAGCTGAATGGGGACGAGCGTCAAGGGCTCGAACGTCAGGCTGCCTCTGTTCCTGTAGTTATACTGTAGTTATATATAGACAGAGAGAGAGAGAAAACAGCGTGAAAGGACAGAAGGAAACGTATCTCTATATCTCGATAAACAATCAGCAATGATCCGATGTAATAAAGATTTAAATCAGCCAGTGATTCAATACGAATTAGAGCAATGTTGATGCAATGTGATTAGTATCATTCAAACAGTCTTTCTTTTTTCTTTTCTTTTTTTTTAAATCGAGACCGATGCACTGATATGAATTGGTCAATCTTTATGCCCCTAGTCAAAGCCTGTTTTTGGACAGGGCACGGATAACGATGTTGCACAGGCGCTCTTACTTTAGGCTTCGCAGGAACGACCAGCACGACGTTTTCCAGTCGAATGCCGAAGGAGCCGTCTTCATAATATCCAGGCTCTACAGAGGGGTAGCGAGATTTTACGTGTTATAAAAATGGAATGTTCCACCCAAAATAAATGATAGAAAACTCTAGGCTGTAAAGAAAGTTCCCACAACAGAGGTAGACAATCTAATACACATGAAATTCTTACAATTTATTATTATTATTATTATCATCTTTTTATAAACTTCACTTATATACAGGGATGTCCACATTTTTATCAATCTATGTCTATGTCTGTGTGTGTGTGGCTGTACCATCGCTGAGGATCATGCCGGCCTCCAGCGGCTCATCAGCAAAGGTTTTGTAGCTTATGCCGCAGGGCCCTTCGTGGACGTTAAGGAAGCAGCCGACGCCGTGGCCTGTGCCGTGCAGGTAATCGAGTCCCGAGTCCCACAGAGCGGCGCGTGCAAACGAGTCCAGCAGGTGACCTACACACACACACACACACACACACACACACACACACACACACACACACACACACTGTCTAAAAAGTCCATGGACACATCTCTGATGATGATAAACGCTTTCATTATCCATTTACCTTTGGTTCCGTTGGGAAAAATGGCGGCGCTGACGGAGATGTGGCCCTTCAGGACGTACGTGAAGCATTCCTGAAAACAGAGGAGGGGAGCAGCCGTTAAACACACAGGGTGCGTTACAATTCACTCACTGTAGAGGGAGCCACAGGACACAGATATAACTGTGTGCTTCTCTGACTCTGATTCAAGGCATTGGTGTATCATGCACACTACATACACATTATTGCTAGTTGTGTTTGGCATGTGAAATGTGAAGGAAAAAAAAGAAAAATGCTAATTTCTGATGGCTTTTGACATCATTGATCGGTGCCGAGAAACATACCATCCCTTTAAAAATAAATAAATGATTTTTAAAAAAGACCCCTACTAGTTGGATAGCGGGAAATTGGTTTTAAAAACCACGAGTTGTACTGGGAATTCGGATGGCAGGAGTCCAAATATTGCGGTTTGGGTGTATATGCACGATATGACATATGTTACATCGTGGGACAAAGAACAGGCTTGATCACCTTCTCATAGTCTGTTGGAGTCCCAAAGTGCACCGTACGCGTCACGTCCGTCGTTCCGTCCCTGCAAACAAGAGACAGTTGGAAAAGCTACGTTACCTTTATTCTGCATTTTGACAACAGCACGCAGTTAGACCACAGAGCTTTGCACACGTTACTGCGTCTAGTTTAAAACCTCCTAAATGTGTATATAGAGTGTGTGAGGTGGTTTTGTGCGTACTTGTACTGCGCTCCAGAGTCGATCAGGTAAACTTCAGTAAGAGACAGAGTCCTGTTGGTCTCGGGAAGCGGCCTAGCACAGGGAACGAGACAAGCACCATCAATCACGTTATACAGTTTAGTCCAATTCCTTGTTGTGCATTAATACAAGATTAGGTTCTTATGATGTTTAATGTAGAAGTGGATTAATCCAGGATTAGCTCTAAATTAGGTTTAGAAGGACAAGTGACACCCACCGGTAGTGAATAATGGCGCCGTTCGGTCCCACGCTGGAGATGGTGGGAAAACTGAGACCCACAAAGTCTTTCTGTTGACTGGAGAGGGGAAACAAACAAGAGTTCATCTCTGCAAGACTTAATCTAATTTTTGGCCAAATCCTGATAGTAGTCACTAGCCAATTACTTTGCAAGTGCATGGACAGCCCATATAAGCGTAGGCTATAAATGAACAGGAAGTGAATTGATGCATCTTAAAGAAGGCTGATGTTTGACCAAAAGTTCCAAGCAAGCAAAAAGGAGAACAAGCGTGAACATGTGAGGTTTGGATGGAGGCCGTGGGATTGAAAGAGAGGGTCTGGTCTCCGTAGGTGGCGGGAAGACCAACACTGATTACATCAGATTTCAAGAAATAATGGAAATAAGATCATGATCCATGACTTCCTGTTTCACTGGGGTATAAATATGAGGTGACACAGAGACCAAATTCCCTTAGTCATTTCATCAACATGGGGAAAATTAGTGAATACACAAATGAAATGAGACAAAAGTGTGTTGACCTTCATAAATCAGGCAATGGTTATATATATACATTTTTTTTAAATAATAAAAAATACATGTCTGAAAATGCCCATATCCACTGTTGGGGCAATAATTAAGAAGTCCAAAGTCTCATTTTTGGTTCCCATCTTTACCAAGGGTGCCAATAATTCTAGAGCTGACTGTATAAGCTTTTACGTTAGCATGTTTTGGGTGACGTATTCCTGCTTCATTAGAGAAAGCATCATATATGAAGGAAGTCTTTTTCTAAGGTCACGTCTACTGCCACGTTCTAAAAGAGAGCACCGCTTCTTCATCATTTCATTTTAAAATGAACCCTGCGTGTATGAAATTGTGTGAGAGTATATAATCCACAGGTGACGGGTGTGTAAGAGGGTGAACTCGCCTGCGCAGTTCCTCCGCTTTATCGGCGGCCGATATCTCGGTCACTGTGCCTGTTGGAATCTGTAGGGAAACAAACAACAACACAGTAAGCCGGCAAACGCTTGTTCAGGATGGAGAAGTTTGCACGATGCTAAACTGGCGGCTATAAGCTTTCCTTAGTTGTTAGCTACATTAGCCTCGTGGCTCGAGTGCAAAACTTCAGACACAGAACATGCCTTAGCTGATCGACTACATGTGGGGTAAAGGGGAACATTTTTCGTTTTTGGCCGAACAGGGCAACTTTTAAAACAGAAGGAAAATCACATGCAATTGTTCCAAATAAAAAATAATAAAAAAAAGATTTGGCTTTAAAATTAATACAGTTCCCCGCAGACAAAAAAAAAACAGCACATTTTTAGAGCCAGCTTAAAACTAGTGACTGCTTACATAATCACGTATGCAAATGGAATAAGTCTAATGGGGGAAAATAAGAGGAGGTGGTATTATTATTATTATTATGTAATGGTGGGTTGGATACCTCTTTCTCCAGCCAGGCAAAGAGCTCACAAAGCGCCACGGCATCTTTAATCTGAAACATGTTACGATAAGACACGTATAAGAGCACAACATTGCAGTTTGCCTTGGCACGCATCTTATGTCTCACCTGATATTATTACAATATTGTGGGGTTTTTTAAATTACCACATTCCTGTGCAGAATTATGGGATTTCTTTTACTAAGAAGGATAAATGCAATGCTGCCTTGATAAAAGAACCCTAAGAAGACAGCTTATATAAATATGCATGTCCTGGTGCATGTTAAATATCGTGATGCATCATATAATTAATTATCAGCACATGCCTGTTTACCAGTGAATGTGTGTGTGTGGTTTAATTTGTACTCACATGTGCCATTTTCATACCCTGTATCTCTGTGGGGTTCTTCACTGCTTTGGCCAGGCATAGTGGTGTGTATGGGATTGGAGATCTGTGGATCTGAAAATAAACAGAAGTATTGGATTATCCGGACTATATGTTGGAGTATAAACGTGTTTGTGTATCTGTATTTGAGTTCGCTCAGTGATCCCTAAGATTATAAACGTGTGCATTGATATTGTATTGTACTGAGCAATTCGTGTGTGTGTGTGACTGACCTTAGGGATGGCCTGGGTGAGGGCGCAGCTGGCCTTGTCGCTGATCCACAACTTGTCTTTGGGGCTGAGGGCTGAACAGACGGCCTGCAGCTCCGAGTGCACCCTCTCGTAGGGTAAACACTGCACACTCAGCTCAGGTTTGGAGGGAGCGTCCAGCTCCAGGTGCTGACTCACCATCGGGTCCTGGACACGCTTCCCGTCCATGAACAACCTGACAGCAGGGTCAGAGTGAATCAGGTGTACAAAAGACCACAGCGTTTAACACTTGTGTTAGCAGAATACATGTGTTACCATTGAAATGAAATACATGGTGTTAACGATTTAAAAAATAAACTAAATTAAGCGACAGGATATTGAGACGAGTTTCACTTTCATATGAGGATCTCTCAAACAGCTAAAAATGGAGCGCTGTTGAATTGTGGATTGTGATTGGTGGTCAGGTGGTGATTAATTTTCTATAACAGCAGCTCTGACAGTAGTG
>JAOUQW010000001.1:1376705-1386945 GCA_028565825.1 Olivaichthys viedmensis
CCCCTCTCCCCCTCCCCCTCTCCCCCACGGGGGGGGGGGCGGAGCTAACGCGCAGTGGGGCAGGGTCGAATCAGCTGCTCTTTGTCGGTGTCCATATATGGTCCGTGACGTCACGCGCCGGCGGTTCCATTCATATAAAACGCGATCCCACGGAATCCCCTCCAGAGGACGTGTAGGCGCGGAGCGGCTCAAGTGGAACCCGTCGCCGTCCCGCCAATAAACCGCAACCAGGGAACCTTTAACGGAACCCCCACCACCCCAACAATAAAACCCGACCAGCTGACCCTGAAACAGCACTAAGCAGTCATGAAGGTGTCGGGTATAGACTGCCGCCGCCTGAAGAAGCTCGTGCGCAAGGACAGCGGCTCGTGTCTGGTCGTGGACTGCCGGCCGTACTTGTCCTTCGCCAGCTCGAGCATCCGCGGCTCGGTGAACGTCAACCTGAACTCGGTGGTGGTGCGCAGGTCGCGGGGCGCGCCGGTGCCGCTGCGCTTTGTGATCCCGGACGAGCAGGCGCTGTTCCGGCTGCGGGAGGGCAGCGTGTCGGTGGTGGTGGCGCTGGATGAGCGCACGCCGCACGTGCGCAAGCTGCAGAAGGACAGCGTGGCGCGCCTCGCCATCCACAGCCTCGCGCACCTGGCCGGCTGCGCCAACATCTGCTTCCTCAAGGGTGAGCGACGCTCTGCGCCCGCACGCTGCTCCCTGATCACGCACGCATGACGCCGCGTCCTGCAACACAATCTGCGTTGGGGAATTACATGCAGCTCATTTGGCATGCACTCGTTATTGCATTCGTTTGTTTCGCGATGCGCTCGTGCGAACGTTTTTTTATTAACAAATACGATCGTATCTATAATTGAAGAAAATGACTTCATTATGAGAAACGTTACAGTGCGTTTAGGCCATCGAGATGTGTATATATATATATATTTTACAGTAGTCTACTAAACAGTGTGTGAAGATAAGGCTAGGTGCGTTGCGCGCGCGGTGCGTTGTGCGCGTGCGCTGTGCGTTGTGCGCGCTGTGCGTTGTGCGCTGTGCGCGTGCGTTGTGCGCTGTGCGCTGTGCGCGGTGCGTTGTGCGCGTGCGTTGTGCGCTGTGCGTTGTGCGCTGTGCGTGCGTTGTGCGCTGTGCGTGCGCTGTGCGTGCGTTGCGCGCGGTGCGTTGTGCGCTGTGCGTGCGTTGTGCGCTGTGCGCGTGCGCTGTATAAGTGGAATAAGTGGAAAGCAGAGAGGTGTGGACAAACCAAACGCGTCGTTAAATTCACGTTCGAGTTGAATTAAACACTGTGAGAGTTATTTCGACATTTTAGGCCGTCCTCTACTTTCAACACCGGCCCATACATGTGAATATTTGACATGTGGCCCTCAGATAGCCCTTATCTCGACTGTTCTTGATAACAAAGTGCGCGGGGGACTGTGCAGTCCTTGACATCACGCGCTCTAAACCTGTTGTGTCTTCACAGGAGGCTTCGAGAGCTTCCACGCGCACCACCCCGAGCTGTGCAACGAGGCTAAGCCGGCTCAGGAGCGCGTCCCGCCGGACACCCCGAAGGTTCCGCCGGGGCCAGATTACCACCAGGTAAATATATACACCTTCATTTACACGAATCCTCTTCAGCTTCCGTCTGGGAGAAATGAATGCGCTCATATTGTAAGGTTGAGTTCGCCTTTACACCCACGTTGTTGATTAAAGTCCTGCTGGACGACACACACACGGTCATCAATGTATTACATGTATTCAGTGCTGTACGAGTTTATTGAACACTGGCTGTGTTTCACTGTGCCGCTCTGAGCTCCCCGCCTACATCAGACGCCCTTTTTTATCCCTGACCTTTGGTCTGGAATGGGTGATTAATAAAATAAAGACAAACACCCAGGCCGCACTTGGTGTAGGTTAAAATGCACGAGGAGGAATTTGACCTTGAACTGAATCGAATTGAATCAATTTACTGACTAGTCTTATTGAATCGATTCACTTGAGTGGCTTTATTGTGCAGTCTCATTTCCTCGATTCTGGTGAATCACTTTGTTTGCCAATTTATTGAATCAAGTCATTTGAATCACTATATTATTGGCTACACACATAAATATAGAATGGAGATTTTTTCAAAAGGGACACATAAATATATATATATATATTCAAACGTTTCCCCTGACGTTTTTCGTGCTCTGTGTGTTTGTGTGCAGGACGGTCCGGTGGAGCTGCTGCCCTTCCTGTACCTAGGCAGTGCCCACCACGCCCTCCGGCACGACTGCCTGAGCGAGCTGCGCATCACGGCGTTGTTGAACGTGTCGCGGCGGGACTGGCAGGGCGCCGGAGGGCCACAGCGCTATAAACGCATCGCTGTAGAAGACAGCCACACGACCGACATCGGCTCACACTTCCAGGAGGCCATCGACTTCATCGGTGAGCGGGATGAAGAGAGATTCTGTTTTTTCCCCACAAGTGTTGGATTAACACCTAGAGCGTTTATATTATATAAGCCCAGCTGTACTCTAATGCAGTTTGAGTATTTACGACTTAATGCCACCTTTTCTTTAGAAAAAAAAATACAGTTAAATCCACCATTCAACGCTGTTTTTCCCCGGTGTGTTCGGAGCTTTGGGGGAATTTCTGCAGTGTTTCCAGACACTATTATCTGTCAGTTTCATGACATATAATTACAACACGAGCCGAGTTTCAGTTGTGATTTGGGCCTAATGTTCATCGCTTCCTGTTTGTGGGCAATAAAACGATAGAAAGCAAATAAACTTTAAAAAAAAAAAGGTGTAGCGTATTAAATAAACAGATATAACATGTAGCATGAAGTACAAAAGGAATTCAAAGCTAACACAGAAATCAAATAATAAAATAACTAAATAGCATTTCAAAACATGCCTGTGTTATTAAACCCTGAAGTAGAAAGATGAATAAATAAACCAGACGGTAGAAAAGTTCTCTTATTAAAAATATTCGAATCTAAAATCTTAAAAACACATTTTACACTAAAGTTTCAATCCAGCATTTAACATTAGCAGTGTTCCGAAAATGGGATGCCGTTATACAGCACCCTTATACAGAAGCAGGCTTGTGGCGTTACCGGTTAGATGATATATCGTGATATTTAACCCTCACGATACAAAAATATCAGCAGCACAAGAGCCACCGTCTCTTAAGGTTTCTTATCTCGGGCAAATTTCAAAAGGAGCATCTCCTCAGAGTTCTGCGAAATTTTGAAACGCGTAATAGACAGAACCATGGCCCTGATACAACGTAGTAATAACATCATAAACCGTGATTTGGTGCGAAATATTGACACATGCCTACATAGATGTTACGTAAAATCCTTGCAAGTTACAAAACCTTTCGCAAAAAGTCTCAAGTTAGAGCAGCAACTATTTGGACACGTTTTAAATGAAGCCTTCCTGTAGCCTTGGCTGGCTCACGATGAAGCTAAAATAAGCTCGCCTTGTGCAAAAAAGCTGGTTCTCTCGCTCTCCTTCTTCACAAGGGGAATAGATGTTGGCACTTTCTGCGAGAGACAGTAAAGGAAAAGAGGGAAACAAAAGAACCTGGTGCTTTGAGTCATCGGTGCAGGAATCTGATGTCGTCGGGTGTGACCGGTGTGTCAGCACATGATTAGCGCTTTAATGGCGGGCGTTTTTCGGGTGTGCGTGTGCCCGCGTGTGTGTTTGTTAGGCGTGGCTGTTTCACCGTTGGCTGCCATTTCACACTTCCGGGCGTGGGAGTCATTTCTCAAACGCGTAAACATCAAATATACAGCTAAATAAAGCTGTTTAGTGGACTATTTATAGCCCTGAGCAGCTCTCGGCCCCACCTGACCTGTAGTGTTCAAATACTTTGATGAAGAGTGTACTTTGGCTGTCATACTATAACGGGTGTGTGTGTGTGTTTTGTTTTGCAACTTAAGGATTCAACCGAGCGTAAACAAGGAAGAAGAAAGTTGTGAATTTGCGCTTTTTTCCGACACGCTTGCCATTCAAGTGGAACACCGTGCTAGCTAGTGTGCTTGCCATTCAAGTGGTTAAACGCAGGAGAACACCGTGTTGGCAAACTGATAAGAAAAGACTCCGTATGGCTGACGTTACACTGTAATCGCATTTAGCGTTGACCGCTAAGCGCAACTTCCCTTGGTTCGGCCATGTTGAAAAAACGTTGTCATAATTGTGTCACAACAACGGTACACAACACAAACGAACATGGCAAAATGACGCAGAGTAAATCATAAGAGATTATGAAAGCGTGATGAAATTATTAGGACGTATTATAGTGTGTGTGTGTGTGGGTGTGGAGGTCATCATGACAGCCATGGCAGATGCAGACGGTCTCATAGACTACACGATGATTCACTCGAGCAGGTTTTGTTTGGATTAGACGGACAGTCAGAGTCATCACACCGTGTGTGTGTGTGTGTGTGTGTGTGTGTGAGACAGAATGCAGAATGGTGGATAAGACTCTTAAGGCCTGCTGAGTGAATGACCTGCAAAAGACGTGTGTGGGTGTTTTATCTAGGGCTGGACATAATCTTATGAGTCACACTAAGCATAAGCCACTTCAGCTGGAAAGGGAAAGGGAGAATAAAAATATCTGACATTTAACTAGACAAAGATGTAGCGCAGAAATGTACAATCTCTAAAAGAGGACGAGACGAACTGCGAGGAATCTGCGTTGTTTAACTTTCTCGGGCAAGGAAAGCTTTTTAGAAGGTTAAAGTTTTAATGAGGACTTTGAACCAGGGATGGAAAATTCTCAGTAGCACAATTGTTTAACTTCATATGTATACATATATCACGGCCAAAAATTACAATCACACAATTTTCCACTCACCTCAAATGTATGTCTAAATCCTCACACACTCGCCTCAAAAGACATCGTCTGGCTCGGTGACACCATTTGTAATATGTAACTAATGTATATTATTTATGTTATCATTTAAATCACTTTTAATATACATTTCCACCTTTAGTCTGACGTAGAAATGCAGTTTTCTCTGATTTTCACCTTAGAAAGTCGGCTATTCTGTTTTAAAAACCTAGTTTTCTTTTGATTATGTTATATTATATTGGAATAACAATAAGTGGACAATATAACTATTTTAGATTTCCTTATCACGGTATGCTCATACGCCATCACATCCCTTGACACTGTGACACCAGGCTCTGGTAAATTTTTTAAAGGTATTTGAAGGTCATTTCTAAAAGCGCCTCTTCCTTTTGTCCTCTCCTTCCAGACGAGGTGAAGCGGGAGGGTGGCAAGGTGCTGGTGCACTGTGAAGCGGGCATCTCGCGCTCGCCCACCATCTGCATGGCGTACCTGATGAAGACGCAGCGGCTGAGCCTGGAGGAGGCGTTCGACGCCGTGAGGCAGCGGCGCGCCGTCGTCTCGCCCAACTTCAGCTTCATGGGCCAGCTACTGCAGTACGAGAACGAGGTGCTGGCGTCTCCGGCGAACAGCGAGAACGATAACGCCGACGTCGATAAGCTCGACGGCGCCGAGTTCGCGATCGACAAGAGCTTTGAGTCGTCCGTTTTCTCCTTCCCTACCTCCTTCCTGTCGCCAATCAAACTCAGCCCCATCGCTGCCAGGCCTTAGCCTCTCTGACTACTTGAAATATAAAGAAGAAAAAAAAGACAAAGGAAAAGCTAAAGGCAAGCGTGGCAATACATGGAATGGCGAAGAAGAAGAAGAAAAGACGTTACCTGTGTTTCAATACTGTTTTTAACACGCCCTCGTTGACTTCCCCGACCAATTTTTGAACAGAAACTCGACCTTGGCAGCAAAAACAACGTAGCGGAAATAATTCCTTTTCAACTTTGTACACTCATTATAGCATGCTAACTAGCTAGCTTGGTAACTAGCTGGCTTCCTGACTAGCCGTAATGCTAACTAGCGGCTTTGCTAACTACCTAGAGGGTAATTAGTTACCTTGCTAACTAGCTAACAGACGTTATCACCTGTCATGTATAGATGGAGTTGGCTACATAAACAACTTGAACACTGCAAATACATTTGAATAACATTATACACCATTTTTCTTGTTTTGAAAGGATAATTACAATCAGATTGCAAAGCCTTCTGGGTAATTATCCTCCTGATGTCTGCACTAATATCGACCCTAATATTGATTCGATCCCTCTGCCCTCAAGGGCTCAGCGAACGAACTTCAGTGATAAAGCACTGGAAGGGCATTTAAGACGGCAAGAGGGGTTCAAACAAGGGTAAAAATGGCGAGTGGAAGCCGGGCGAGGACGTTTAAAACAGTTTGATCGCACTGAAGCGAGTGTTATTTTCGTTGGCGTTTGCCTTAGAAAGAGTCGCACTGCAATACAAGCCTTAGTTTAATGACGATTTCTTCCTATTTGTGACGCCCAATGAGGCATTTCAGAATAACTTATTGATTTTTTTGTATTGTTTCCTTTTTTATCAAGTGTGGATCTGTTAATAAATGTTTTTTTGACAAAAAGAAAAAGTGAAAATCTGTCAATTTCTTGTCTAACCTCATGAGCCAGCTGGATTTTATTCAGTTCAAACGTGGAACACATAAGACTTGACTTAAGAGATGGACATTCACAAGTTATACAGTTTCACCCAATTACATTCTAAAATATACAGTACTGTGCAAAAGTCTGAGGCACGGCACATTTGATGTCTTCTGCATTAGTGGGACATTAGAAAAGAGTTCATTTTACATTTCCAAACATTAACTTTCAAATAAATTTTGTTACAGAGAAATGTTTGTGCGTCATTAAAGAAAGGGAGATATTCAGCACTAGAGCACTTTTTAGAGATAAAAACAGAATCGAGGCTGTTCTGGGATTTTACCTGCAGAGACAGAAGCAAGCGAGAACCAAAGTTCTGCAGAAGAACCGTGACAAGTTCTCCAAGATTCTCAGAACAACCTACCAGCCGATTTCCTTACAAAACTGCACGACAGTGTGTCTAAAAGAATTGATGGCTGCGAAACACCAACACACTGATTTACTTTAGTTTTTTTACTGTTTACTGCTCTTCATAGTATTTTTTAGGTTCCGACACGACCTAGTTGTTATTTTCGAGTGTTCATAGGATGTAGTCTGATGAGCCAAGTCCCAATATGTATTAGCATAATGTCAGATTTAACACTGACAAAGGTTTTGAGTTGGTTTCATTCAAATTACTGTACAAAATTAGCTGTGTTACCTGTAACATATAGCTAAAGGTCATATTTCTTCCTGTGCACGCTGTCAGGCTTTAGCCAAGTGTGCTGATTCATGTTATGACATTCTCATTTCTCTTTTTTTGTGACTCGTCTTTGTAAAGCAGTATCTGCGTACACCGTCCCAAAACGAAACGATGTTGTAAGTTTTCTTGACAATCCTTACTTGTTGGAATTCATTTCAACACAAGCGTTTAAGAAACATTCCACGGTAACCAACCTAAAGTCAATACTCTACTCAGGCAGATCAGCTTCATTTGAAAGACTTGACTTGATTCATTGATCTATTATTTATTATTAATAATACGGTACTAAAATTCGCCCAGGGGTCACATACACGACCAGTCAAAAGTTTGGGCACTAGATTGAATCTATATATTTTTTTAATTGTCTTAAAGGCATTTCGATAAAGGCTTACGGTGGAAATTTGTTTCTAAGAAAAGTGTCAATAGTGACGTTAATGCACACGTTTACATTTTATTTCTGAATCAAAATGTATTTCTTAATCAGCAGTTTTTACTTTACAAGTTAAATGGTTTCCCCAAACGAGTAGTTTATGATTTCGAGCGTGAGGAGAAGCAGAACAACGAGTCTCTCGGCCTATTTGGGAAGTTTAAGAAAAGGCTCCTGGGTGAAGCTCCCTCATGAAACTGGTTGAGAAGATGGCGAGAGTGTGCAAAGCTTCATCAGGAACTCTGTTAACAATTTCACATAGAAACTAGTTTGGATTTGTTTAACACCTTTCTTGGTCACTGCATAATTCCATATGTGTTATTTCATAGTGTTAATGTCTTCATTATTATTCTAAAATAGTTGAAAATAGTATAAAAATGAAGAAAACCCTTCTATGAGCAGGGGTGTCCTAACTATTGACTGGTAGTGACTGATAGTGTACATTGAAATATAACATTATAATATCTCAAAAAACCAAACCAGGAAGCAGTTTCCACCCTTGCCTCCCCAATTGCCACCCCAACTCTGAACTTAAATCCCAACTCTTAGAGGTTTATTACTCTTATGCAATTCATGCAGATTTTATTGAATAATTTGTAGCTCATGTTGATTTAAATCGTTATTGTGGGTATCGTTGTAGGCATTTTGGCCAAAATCCTTTCCGTATGAGGAACTATAGAGCAACTATGTTTCGTATTTGTTTACTTTTGCAAAAAACTATGTGTTGTGCTTGAGGAATGCGTCCTACTCTTGTGTTTTTTCCTTTAAACTATTAGAACAAAGGAACAGAGCAATATTAACAAGACTCAAAATCCCGGCCGTATAATTAGAATACAGCTCGGCAGTCTACACTCAGTAAAATTACATTTTCAAAGAAGAAACTTAACTACAGTGTACAGGCATAGAGTTTTTTTGACGTTAACTTCAAACGCTCTTTCTTTTAGAATAATCAATTATCTTAGCGCCTCATTTGCGACTACAGGATCTCCCACCACTGTTGCGTTTCTTATTCTGTGATTGGAATTCTCATTATTTCACACCAAATAGCTTTGTGTTGATAAAGAATGCGTGAAGCTCCGCTCAGACGGGTTATTAATTTTCAGGAGCTGCTCTCTGACATTATCTTGCTGCTAGGAATGTACCAAACAGCACATATGAAGCTAATAGGAAGAACCACACAGGGCTACCAACAGAGTAGGTTAGTATTCAGTGTATATACTATATACACACACGGATTCAATTTAGCAAAGGTTATTACAAAGGGGCTCTTATCAGGGCTCAATGAATCAAAACATGAGATCAGCAATGCAGAGATACTTATCAAACATAATTAGTTACACACAGCACGGCTCCACAAATCCTCTTCCAGCCCTGTGTGTGATACTGAACTGCCTCCAGTTCTGAAATCTGTATAAAGCAAAAGCAACTTTACAGCAAATTCCATTTGTTTACATCCCATGCCAACTTGTCACTCAGGTGAACACCTACAAGTACCTGGGTGTTCAACTGAGTGACAAGTTGGGATGGGATGTAAACATGGACAGCCTGTACAAGAAGGGCCAGAGCCAACTCTAAACTTTGAGGAGGTTAAGGTCTTTTGGTGTACGTGGGAACCTGCTGCGCATTCTACGAGTCTGGAGTATCAAGTGCCATCTCTTACGCTGCTGTGTGCTGGGGCAGCAGCATTACTACAAAGAACACTAACAGACTTAATAACATCATTAAGAGGCTCGTTCAGAGACTGGACATGGTGGCGATGGTGGTGCACAGGAGAACACTGGCCAAGCTCTCAGCCATCATGAGGAACCACTCCCACCCTCTCCATGGGACAATCAGTGGGTTACAGAGCACATGGAGCAGCAGACTACTCTTTTTTTGCACTTTTCATATACATCAGCATAGTTGCACCATCACTTCTGCACTAATAATTAGAGGCACCACTGTAAATAGGTACATATGTATATTGGCTCAGTTCTGTTTATCCATATTTATCTGTATATATCTGTTATTCTTTTTATATTCTTATATCTATCTTAATTATTTTTATTCTTATATTTTTACCATTTACTTCTGTTGTCTTGTATTATTTGTACTATGTGTATACTGCTGTAACACTTAAACTTCCCACCTGGGATCAATAAAGTCTTATCTTATCTTATCTTAAATTAACAGGGCAAGGTTATAAGCAACTTCAGAACAGAGAGAGTTCAATGGCTCAGTGGTTAAGGCTTTGGGCTACTGATAGGATGCTTGTGAGAAAGGAGGGTCCGCAGAAATGAACGAGAGAGAGAGAGTGAACGTGTATTATAAGTGATATGGCTGATTTATTTCACGCCCACAAATAATAGCGAGGCAAAAATGTGACACACGTTTATTAGAGACAATCGCCTTGTTGTGCGAAAGTGTTCACTTTGGAAGCATTTGGCCTGTTCCTGTAAAATGTTTAACTAAATTTAAAGAGTTCATCAGTAAATAGGACTTTTTTTCCAATGACCCACTGTGAAATGCTGCTATGTCTTAGCCCATGCCAAGCATTTGGCCTTGTTTCCCTTCCTGAGAAGTGCTTTAGAGACGCTACTCGTCCTTTGA
>JAOUQW010000001.1:1405356-1417407 GCA_028565825.1 Olivaichthys viedmensis
AGTTTATTTATTTATTTATTCAGACATTAAGGATATACTTGTACAATAAATATTTATTATTTATTTATTTAAACAGACATAAAAACCAACTGATACATTCTCCAGCTGAAATCCGGCCCTTAATAATTATCACAGTTGTCATGGCTACCGAAAAATCATGCAGTTGTGTGTGAGTGTGGTCTTGCCGATTTTCCACACCACTAGACTGTGTTGGCAGAGAAGGGGGGTGTTGAGGAGGTGGGGGGGGCATCGGGTCCGGGTCCGAGTCAGACATTAAAGTACCAAAAGTGTGTTAATGCTGAAATAAACCGTTCTGATTGATGTAACAGGAAGTAGAACAAGCTCTTCTCTCTAACGCACTCTTTCCCACTGGGTGTGTGTTTGTCATCAGGTGAGTCACATCGATGTGATCTCCGCTGAACAGGCCAAGGACTTTGTTGAGGACGACACCACCCACGGCTGAAGCCTCGTTCATCGTCCTCCTCCCCGTTCCTCTGTTCTCGTTCCCACGCGTCGTTCTGCCCAACCTCGAGCGAACGACATGCTACTTTCTTTTTCTAGTTTTCTTTTGTGTTGTTTTTTCTTTTCTTTTTGTTGAACAGGGAAAAACAGAAGAAAAAAAAGCATGTTTGTCTTTTTAATTATTGTATATTCAAATGTGTTGTGCTAATGTCGCTTTGAACGGATTCCTACAAATCTGAAAGGCGCGTCTGGATGGATTTTCGACGGCGTAACGTTAGACACGTGTTCAGGCTCCTCAAAAAGTCCTTCAGCTTAAAAAAATTGTTATTTTTTAATGATATTTCTCTCATTTTGTTGTCAAATGTTGTCAAATGTTGTTGTTGTTGTTTTTTTTTTGCATTCCTTAGAATATTTTAGATCGGAGAAGTTTCTTTCACCGACTCACTTTGTTACTCAAAAATAAAGACGCCCAGATATATCTAATGATTAGTTTTTGGTTGTTTATTACCTCACCAGTAGGTGTCACTGTGAATAAATCGAGTACAGCACGACTCGGCCAGCCAGAGCTTGTGCCCTACGCCTTAATGATCTCTCCATAATAAATGTGTCACGAATAGGCATGTGACGATCTTAAAATGTAATATCATGATAACGGCCTCATCGTTTTCGTTACGGCGTGCAGCCGTCCAGAGGAACCCTTAATCTCCTGGTGTTTAGGGCAGATCCTTAAGTACTGGGCTCCCCAAAATGTCTCGAGCGTTATAAAGCTTCTCATAACGGATTTAACTACAAAAGGGGAGATGTGGGGAAACGACTGCAGGAACCGAAAATCTAAAAGCACAATAGTGGATCAGCTCGCACACATCTTAAGCCTGGAGTAAGTAAGTAAGGTCAAAGGTCAGCGCAAAGCGTCCTTTTGGTATCTTAAAAGAGGCGGCATGGTTTACCGTCTCTCTCGGAGACCAACGTACTGTTTTTAGTTGATGTACTTTGACGGAGATACTGTTGAACAGGGCTTTATAAGATGATAATGTCTATATATGCAGTCAGTGAAAGTTGAGTCGTAGCAAGCGAGAGACCTCGCGGCCATCCGACCTCTCGAGCCCGCACTCCCTCGAATCCGACCAGGCCGACGGGTTGTCACCAGACCGAGGCATAAATCTGCCCCCTTTTTACAGTCACCCTCTGTACTAGTAAATTTGTCATCCGACAGGTGTCAGGTGGAACCCGTGATCGCCGACTCTCCCACTCTGCGCCCTTGCCCTTTGCGCTCTCCGGTCAATGTTGGGGCGTCGATAAAAGCTGGCAGTTTAACGAGGCGCTCGCTGAGAGAACAGATGCGTTCTCCGCAGCCGGCCTGTGTATGGCTCGTCAGAACATGCCAGAACAGCATTCCTCAGGAGCCATCTCACCGCCCGTGTCGTGTAATCCAACTAATCGACCCAGCAGGGCCTCAAACATGAGTGAAACTCGGTTTCCGTCGACTTTTTAAAATATTTCTTTTATTTTATTTTTTTATTTAATGCACATGGTACAAGCGATTAAAAAAAAAAAAAAAATTGTTGTGTTTTTAATATAAAAACAAAACGATTTGAAGAGGAAAACAGTGGGGCGGTAAAATTAAGCCGTAATCTAGAAATAGTCATTTTTGTTAAGTGTATCACAATAATAATAATAATAATAATAATTTGTTGTTGTTCAGTAAGAGCTTAAATTCTAGTCAGGGGATCCTGGGAGCCTATCCCGGGAACGCTGAGCATGAGGCGGGAATACACCCTGGATAGGACGCCTATCGTCACAAGGCATCTCACACACACACACACACACACACACTTTGGGGAAATGTGGAGTAGACAATCCAGCTTGGGGGCATGTTTTTGGGAGGTGGGAGAAAACCAAAGTTTTCAGAGGACACATGAAGAGAACATGCAAACATGAGAAACTACACACACACACACACACACAGAGTAACCGGAGCTCAGGATCGAACCCTGGCGCTGTGAGGCACCAACACTACCTACTGCGCCACCGTGGCGCCTATAACAATAACATGGTGTATGGAAATATATTTAAATTATTATACCTGAGAAATTCAGAAGTAATTGCAGAGCATTATAGGTCTTAGCCTTGAAATTCTGGAAAGTCTGAAATTGGTGCTGCTTTTTAATAAGACAAAAAAAAAAGAAAAAAAGTTGAGCACAAAAAGATGATAACTGGCTTTTTGCTTTGCTTTCAATTCTAAGAACCCCCCAGAAGGGCAGTAACAGAAGGGTTTATGTAAGGACACGAACAGAAGAGAGATTGATACCACAGTGGAACATGGTGCTGGATTTTCGATGTGCTCTCAGACTTTTGGACTCCACTGTATATACTGAGTTGCCAGTTTATTAGGTACACCTACCTTGCAGCTACACTCATTGGCGATTTGATCAGGTAAACCTGCCCTATAGGTGCACTTTGTAGGTGACCACCATAGGACAGATATCATAGAACAGATATTCTCAGCACGGCACCTATTATGGTAGGTTTACCTGATAAAATAGTCAAGGAGTGTTTGAACTAGGCGGGAGTGTGTAGTAAACTGGCCACTGAGTGTAGGTCATGTGTCATTTGTGCAATGGGCAAAGGTCCAGTGGTTTGGCTTTGCTACTGCGCCGTCCAAAAACCAACTGCGGCGTGTTGTCTCAAAGATTTTTTCCGTGTAGGCGTGAATATCATTTAATATCGCTAGCAGCCAAAATTGGACTTCAAGCTTCAATCTTTCTATTTCTAATAATGATGCATCTATTTTTAAATTGGTCTAATCATATCATTTTAGCAATTATTTTACAGTTTTAAAAAGAAAAAGAAAAAAGAATGACTTCAGTACCACCACAATCCATGGGGGGGGTTGCGGCTCACAGGCTGGAAACCACCACTCTAGCATGTCATAGCACTGCCTGTACAGTTTTTACCCAGCATACCACTATGTTAGCCTGTATACAGCCTCGTTGGAGTGCATGTGGGGGGGGGAAGCTTAAAAAATGGAACGATTAGATTAGAATCTGCATTCATTGTGTCCTTAAACGAATAGTGAAGTAATAAGGCTGCACAATATGGACAAAAATGGCACATTGCGATCGCGATATACCTTGCAATATATCAAAACAAACTGGTGAACCCGTGTCCTCGTTCAAGACCACCCTGCATTAATTAATAAATTAATCAATCCATTAATGATTTATTTATTTATTTATTTGATCACACCAGTGCCACAACTTGTCAAAACAACCACAGAAAACGTATCTGAAACCTCTGAGATCAGTCTGAATGATCACAAAACACAATACATATTGCAATAACGATTAACAAATGATATATTGTGGATCCCTATAACGTAATACTGATTTAAAATAATAAAATAATGGATAAATGAAAGGGTAGGCGGCCTAACAGTTCTGGTTCTCGAATGGCCTTAGCACATCTTGCTCCCTGATTAGAAGGCTATTGCGGCTTGTGGAAGGTGTCAACTCTTTCTGAGGGATTGGATGGGAATGGGAACGCAGGTTATCGTAGCGTTCCTTTGAAGGTGTGAAGTTGAGGCTCTCTATTGCCGCCAGCTTGGTTAATGGAAGTGTCTCAAATGTGCTGCAAAATGTGTTAAACTTGTCTGGGATACATCAAGATGTGTTTGAGGGGGGTCTCTTTTGAGTTGGTGACGGACAGAAGATGAGGAGTCCCTGTTACCAAAGGGTTGTTGCAGTTTGTCCTTGTAATTCCTTTGACCAGAATTTAGTGAAGAGCTGAACTGGTTTGTGGGCCATTTGTAGCGTTTCGTGTTCCCACTTCCATGGACTGACTCCTTGCCACCCAGAGGGCTCTCAATAATTTCTCAGTAATTTTGTGGAATTGCAGACGTTTTGATAGAAACTAATGTATGATGTGACTCTGTCTGTGGACTGTCTTCAGTTTTTTTCTTTTGGCTCCCCATTGTCCCATGAAATGGTCCAAGTTCCCTAGAAAAGATTTTACGGTGGTGTAGTAAGGGTGTAGATAAGTAATTGTTTATATTTTTCCCGCTCCCATGCTAACAGAACATTACTAGAACGTTCAGTAAGCATTCAACAGGTTCTAAGAAGGTTAAGCTGTAACGTTCCTGCAATGTTCCAACATCTGCTGTAATAATGGTTTGCTTCACAACATTATTAGAGCGCTGCTCACACGCCATTTTCCAATTGGACGACAACTAACATCATGGAAACATTAACTTTAGTTGCTGCAGCAACGTTAATAGGACAGATTGAACGCTCCTAGAACCATAATGTTCAGAAAACGTTCCACTAACCCTAAAACTGTCAGCTGGGTCCTTGGACAATTTGGTGTGATTAAAATTTGTCCAGGGTAATGATTTGAAAGCTGGGTCGATTTTATTTTCCAGCCATGATTTGGAGAGTAGTTGCTTTGAATCTAAAGCATTTACTTGAGGAGAAAAAAACTGAAATTACAGAAGGGTGGTCTTCAGGGGAATAGAATAACCAGCAGTTCACAGTAGTTCGCAGCACAGTGCTGGGCTGATCATTAAAGCTTTTGCTAGGCTTGTTAATTCCTATTGTCTAGCCTTTGTCTAGCCTTGTGTTCCAAAGCTCTCAAAGATGCATGTGGATTTGGAAACACGATAGTCTCGATTCTGTAGCGTTTTGCGGTGTGACGGTATATGTGAGGACATGACCGTGTCGTATAATGAGAAAATCTGATGTACTTATGTCATTCGTTTTATGTTATACCGGTTTAGAAATCAATGGTTATCATATGGTACATTTTTCACACCGATCCACCCCTCGAGACGAACGCTGAGTATATATGTGACATTGACTGGTACATTGTGTCATTGGATATTTTTTCTTCTGTAATTCTAAACCCCTCGGAGCAACTGTGACAAAAAAGACATAAAGGCATTTACAAGCTGTAGTTGCGAGCGGCAGCTCCAAGTCTGTTTTACGAGCTCACGCAAGCCCAACGTCTCCAGCCACAATCATACGACGCTGGAGGCAACAAACTCCAAATGCCTTCGAGTCTTCTAGCAATGACATCCATCCAGTTCAGATAAGAGTCAAACAACTGTTCGGATATGTTTGGATGTGACGCATACATTTTTATTTTTTCCCCACACTTGATTTCTGCCGCTGAGACCGACAAAAAAAAGTGCAGGAAATTGAGTATTTTTAATTTTAGCAATGAGTAAACAAACAAGTAAAGATTGAAGCAACATAAGTTAATACAGAATAGATTTTTTCTTTTGATTTTCTTCAAACAGGGACGTGTTCGGGGTAAACTTGCAGACAGTCTTCTACACACGACTGGCCTCCCAGTCGGTTCACCAGTGGAAAACTTTTTGTCCGGTCAAATTTGTGGCTAACGTGAGACCAGAAAGGGAAACAGTCAACTCAATTCCGGCATTTTTGTGCTAATAAAATAGAATTTTGACAAACCGAAGTGTAGCACTAGAGAAACAAAATAAATCATAACCTCGCTTTTCATTTTCAGCTGTTTGACCTAGAAGGGTGCAAATGTTACATTTCATATTTTATTCAACACTGTCATGTCCGTCTGTGCTAATAAGGTTCCCCGTGTGATGATGGAAACAACATGAGGTTGGAAAAAGGATCTTGTGCACTGGGGGCGCCGTCATGACTTCACCCAGGTCTAATGATGTTAAAGTGCTAAAGTGAGATGCCTTTGCTCACACGGTTATATATATATATATATATATATATATATATTTATTTAAAAAAAAAAAATCTAAACCGTAAGGGACAAACTAAAATTCAAAACAATATGCCGGGGTTTCAAATAGAAACCAGCTTAGATAAGGATGTCACTATTACATCATTTCCAGTTGCAGCGCATCTCTTCAAATCAAATCAAACGTTACGTTAAAAGAGTTTTGTTTTGATAAACCACTCGATGCTAAGAGTATGAAAAATCCATTTTCAAACTATGCTAAGTTGTTTTTCCCCCCATTCTAAATAATGGAATACATGCACTCCCGCTGCAGTGTTGCGTCATTCAATACCTAAAGTTGTAAGCAGATGCTGTAAAATATTGAAAGCCGTGATATTGGGTCTTGCCCAATTAACGCTGTTTTGCTGAAACAGGCCCCGTGTGTGTGAAGCACTTTCTCTACACTCGTGTCATCTGCAGTGTCCTATGACTTGCTTTTTTTTCGTCTCCAGAACCTGTCGTATTGATGGTAGGGACGTCTGGTTAACAGCGTTTCCCTTCTCTCGCGCCAAAAATACACAGGCGATTGTCATTCAGAGGCTCGCCCGCATGCGCCCGGGTCGCCGTGCTTGTCAGCAAAGGAATTTATCAGATGTTCTTTGACTTTCGCCATCAGTCATTTAAGCAGACGACGTGTTGATGTAGCGAGTGACGAAGTGAAATTGGCTCGTCCTCATGTTTGGGGACTTGAACGGATTCCGTGAAACCACTTTACACATTGACACCTTAACAGATGCATTTGCCGTCTGTATTGTTTAGCCGAGTAAAGGACTTGCCATTGGAACTCCGTGTTGCTACTCGTCTTAATATTGCTCTTTCGGTGCTACAGTGACTATAGCTATATTATAGCGTTATAAGTACTGTATAGCGTCACTATGTGCTCCTTATCGGCCCCGTGTTCCATTCAGGAGGAGGAGGCGGCCTATGTAGGCAGCCTTTTTTGCACAGTGACAGTCTTTTATTACTCCAGAAATAGAGAGTGTCCTATTATCCTATTCAGAAGCAGCCTAAGGACAGCTGTCTTCTAAGCTACCTTATTTTGGCCAAATTTGAAGACCTTGTATCCTTTTAGAGAGACTTGTGTAGTCCCGTAATTCTGTTCACTGGACAAAAACAGATGAATGTTTGGAGAAAGAAACGGAGGACAGAACTGTCACACGGGAATTATTGAGGAACAATTCATTTGTAATACAATAAAATAAAATAAAACAATACAATGTTAAGATAATTTCGTAAACCCTGATTAAGTCATTATCGTTCTATAGAAACACTGATTATCGGCACATGCCTAGTGTAGAGTGGAGCCTCAGACAGAGATTTAGTGCTATCACTATGCTGCCAGCAGTGGGTTTAGCAGTATTATTTAAGGTAAGCTGCCTTTTGTAATGTTGGCTGAGGAACAGCTGTGCTGTATGCAGTCATCTGGACACCCCAGATCTGCTCACGGTAACTTTTCCATACACCGAGCGTTTTGATGAGAAAGACTCATCCGTGGGACCTTTCTTACACGAGATACCTTCCCTTCACCTTGCTCGATAGGAAGTCCGTCTTTTGGCAAATGGCCACCTTCAAACGTGAGCAATCCGGACAGATTAGTCCAACATCTCGCTAGCCGAGCGACTTAATGTATTTCTCACGCATGCACTGTTCTGGTGAGAGTGAGAGAGAGAGGGTGAGAGTGAGAGAGAGAGAGAGAAGGTGAGAGAGAGGGTGAGAGTGAGAGTGAGAGAGAGAGAGAGGCAGAAGAGAGAGACAGAAGAGAGCGACAGGAGAGAGAGACAGAAGAGAGAGACTGAGAGAGAGAGAGGAGAGAGAGAAACAGAAGAGAGAGACAGAGAGAGACAGAGAGAGTGAGAGGGTGAGAGTGAGAGTGAGAGAGAGACAGGAGAGAGAGAGACAGAAGAGAGAGACAGAGAGAGAGAGAGAGAGAGAGAGAGGGTGAGAGTGAGAGGGTGAGAGTGAGTGAGAGTGAGAGTGAGAGAGAGACAGGAGAGAGAGACAGGAGAGAGACAGAAGAGAGACAGAAGAGAGAGACAGAGAGAGAGAGAGAGAGAGAGATAGAGAGAGAGAGAGAGAAAGGAGGGGTCAATAGGAGGGGGTTGAAGAGGGGCTCAATCCCCCCCCTTTGTCCTATCCAGGACTCCCAATTGGCCAGACGACTTTCAACTTCTGCTTCCTGTCGTATCCTTTAAGTCGGTGTTCCAACTTTGCCACTGTCTCCTTTGTAGCCTCTGCTTTTGGCTGGTCCCTTCAAACTGCTGGACTTTTAGCTGAAAGTTGAAGAGGCAGGCAGAGAAAGCGAAAAAAACTGCCACATTGAGCAGGCACTTGAGGCAGACTTCAGCCGAAGGAGCCGACGGGATTCCACTCCGCTCGGCCACCATATAGGGAAGCTCCTCTCGCTGGTTTTGTCCCGAGTTCCTGCTCTACAGGTGGAAAGTGGTTTCCTAGCATGAAACAGGCTTGGGAAAGGAGCGTTTTTGAGAATGGGCAAACCAAACAGCAGGGAGTGGGCCCAGTGGACTCGGCACCTTCATTCGAGCACCTCCAGAGGTAAAGGAGATTTTGTAGACTTAGAATTGTAAAATTGGTTGCCATTGATCGATTCATCTGGTACTTCACTAAAAGCCTGCACCAGCCGGTGTACCGAAAATAGCCGAAATTCTTGATGCTGCATGGTCTTTCCGAGCTTTCGTTTTTTAGATGTAAAACATGTGTGTTATCTGATGCCAGCGCAGAAAAGCTGGTGTATGCATGCAGCCAAAGTAATCAATTTCACAGTTTCTCCATATCTTCTCCCATCCAAACATTGTGCTATTAAATACAGTGCGGGTCTTTATGAATAGTGCATTATTTCATTGGGTTGTTATCCTTTTTATAGCTATAAGAAACCTGTTTTTCTTCGGTGTATATATTTTATTCGTTCGTAATTCCCTTTTAATCATTAATCACAAAGATCAAAACTAAATTGCCGTCACGTCACACTAAGATCATGACGCTTTTTAGTAGGAAAGCAAAGTTAAAAAAAAAATTAAATAAATGTACTATTTAATTATAAACCCATGAGAAGACGAGCGCTGGGTGTTCCTCTCCTTTACTATTTCCTTTATTAGAGGAAATCGCTTGACAGTACATCAGATTTTAATGGACAAATAATCTTGATGCATCTTGGCACGTTTGGTACTTTAAGGCAAAAAAAAAGTTTATTAATGTCTTAATCAATCAGTGTTTTTGTAATGGCATCGAAACAATTTTCATGTTTTTCCATTATAAACTTATAGAAAGAGGACTTTGAGCTGTATTGTCTATTAGTCAATAGACGGGCTCATTGTGACCTGCGTGTTATCTGAATTAAAAAATAATTGCATGCTGATCTAGTTGTCGTATGTTGTACACCTACAGGTAAATCCCTCTTACGGCCAGGTGAAGTTCAAACGCATGAAATCCTTCCGAATACAGGATACGAGAAAAAAAGAAATCCTTACATCCCGTTCCCATCTGCCACATGTTGAATCTATTATGGCCAGAACAGTCCGCCTGGGAACCACGTGCAACCTAATAGACCAGAAAATATCACGGAGGGCGATTTAATCTGTTAATTGTTTGTGGAATCCCAAAAAGCGTACAGTGTAATGCTTACGAAATTTAATGAAAGGTGACCTTTTTGTGGCTACTTTTTTATTCATTTTTAATCAAATGATTACAAAATGAGTGTAACTGCCTAAAAATGAATGTTACGCCTCCACTTATAACCTGTAATATCACTGGAATAGCACAAGCAATCCTACATTTCAGTGCCGCAGATGTTCAATAACCAAGTATAATTTGGATCTACTGGTTAAATTTCACGTTGACTACGAAGTCCTGTTTAAAGCAATACATTGTTTAGTGCCCTACTATTTAAGAAAAGTAGTGACCTTCTCTAATCCTCCTCCGTTATTAAGGGGACACAATGATTTCGTAAAAAAAATATCCACGACAAGGAAGAAGGGCATTCGCCTCAAGAGCCCTACAATTGTGGAACGTTCAGATACTGTAACGATTTTCAAATTCAGGCAAACGTGTCTTATTAGTCAAGCAATTACATGAAATCCAGGTTTATGCATTTAGAATGATTAATTGTTCCTTAATTTATCTGTTTTATTTTGCATTTTTTTCCTTTTATTCACTCTTAATTCATTGTTTGTTTTTTTTATTCTAGTGTTTAAATATATTTTTCATATATTTTACTGCCTTCAATGGTACTGCTTGATTTTTCATTGTGTTTATATGACGTAAAGCTGCCTTGAGATACTTTTATAAGACAAAATGTGCTCTAAAAATTGAGTTGAGGATCTGGTAAATATATACAGCCTTAAGACGGTATACATTGCAATTATAAGTCTTTACACATACATATTTAAACGTCTGGAGCACAAACGGCGCCCCGAAACGCTGCCTATTTCCTGATTTGTGAGCATGTGACGGTGAAGTGTTCCCTCATTAATGTCATGTCGTTTGCGTTTGTCCTCAGGCGTTTAATCAGGGGTTTATAGTTAATGTGTAATTAATACTTTACTCTGGTTTATGTGTAAAACCGGGTTTAATCTGTAAACCTTTGGTTTGGTAATTAATCTAAAATATATATATATATATTGAACACATATTTTACATGATTGTAAATGAAGGCTTCAAAGTGGCCTCTCATTGTAATTTCATTTTGTTATTTTTTTTTTATTTTTTTTATTAGTATCTGGCCCCCCCAAAAAAAGACCATAGATGTCATTTGAATCTTTATATTCGTACCCTTCAGAGTTAGGAAGTAATATTGAGCTCCATCTTAATACAACGTGAACAATTTCCGCGTTCGTTTCGTTTTCATTTCACCAGTTTAGTTTCGATCAGTTTACAAATAGCATAACCGTCCGTTGTTGCGTAGTTTAATATGTCATGAGTGACCAGAGCTTTATTTGCTGGTATGAAGAGTTTCACAGCTGGGAGTCAAGGTCGGGCCATTGACAGCTCCCTGGCACGTTTTCTCAGTTGCGTCTTAAGGCTCTGTGGACGATAGCATTAGAGAAGTATTGTTATGAAGTTTTGAGACCGGATCGTCGTGGTTTCCCTCTTCCTCTCTTTCTCCTGTGCGCTGCTCTCTCCAGCTGCTCCCTCTACATCACCCTGCCAGCTTGTCGCCCGGTTGCCTCTGACCCCCTGTGTAGTAAATGACTGTAATAGTAAAGGATGCATTATTTTCTTTGTGCGTGTTGTTTGGATCTCGTTTTTATGATTGTGGTTGTAAAGCTAAGATCCAAGCTCTCGAGCGTTGAAGTGTCATGTTCTCGGGTCCCGACCTTGGCGGCAGGGCCGATGATGCCGATAGAATGGCTGGGAAACGCGTTGTTAATGTCTTCCAGCATAAAGTGTTGCCTTCCAGCTGGAGTTTTTGAGGGTTGTGTTGGGGTAATTGTGTAATAGACGTGACTCGTGCGATCCAGAGGAAGGGTAGATGTGACTGTCATAGTAACATGTCTGGGAAATGGGATTTTGAAGATAATATGTAATACAAAGGGTCCTTTATCAGCTAGTCGTACTAGAAGTGAGTTAGGCATAGCATTCTTACTGCAGCCTCACTTGTTTTGAATGATACACCATGTTCCCTAGTTAACATACAGTACTGTGGAAAGGTTTTTTTTATTTAGGTGTCAGGCAATAATCCTGTAAATGTGAATTTAATCTACTATTAAACGCAGAAGCCTCCAACACTAAGTCTAACAGTTTTATCACTTATTTATGCAAATGAGCTGCACTCGCATGAAACAGCTGGAACGTACTGGTTTGATGAAATTGGAT
>JAOUQW010000001.1:1432000-1442424 GCA_028565825.1 Olivaichthys viedmensis
GGTAAAATAAAAAAAATCCCAAGTTTACAATGCAATGGGGGGGGAAGAAGCTTCCAGGTTAGCATTAATATAAATGTTAAAGTGCAAATTAAAGTATCTTTTCACTTTTGTTTAATTTTTTTTAAAATAAATACAAAATTCTATGAAATTCTAGCAAATTTTTTCATACTTTTGCAATGAGCAACTTTTAATATGTAACGGAAAAATACTGTTGATGGTATTGCAAAAACGCATAACTTTACGTGAATCGATACCCAGCCCTACTTGCATTCATTTACTAGCTGTATTTTGAATTTTTTTTAGATTAAAAATCCAACTAGGCTTGAACAGGATTAGCTTATTTATGGAAGAGCGAGGTGGCGAACGTAGCTAACGCTAGCTAGCACATTACGCTGTCTGTCAGGTAGCTAAATGTAACCATGAGGATGACTTCTGGCAACCTACAAACACAAATATCCTGTTAATCAAAAAAAAAAGAAGAAAGGTTTTGCTACGAGATGGGCAGTTAACTTGCATTTGTAAACATGCTTCTCAGTCGGAGAGACAGTTCTGTCTGCCTTGTTTTATGCACTTCCGGCGAACAACTAACCATTGGGTTTTCTTTGCTAAAAAAAAGAAGCATACATACAATGCCTGCTTTCAAATAGGACTGATTTCATGTCAGGAGCATCTAATGCTGCCCAAAAAATGCTACCCCTCTGGCTGGAATGGAACTTTTGGGTTGTGACAGTATTTTTGAAGCATACCAAGAATATTGTGTGAAAGCTGTGGTATATCGTTTAACTGTTTGTTGGCACATGCCAACAGCACGATGGGCCACAGGAATTTCTGCGCCTGTCAAAGCTGTTCCTTTAAGTTTTCCGCCGTGGGAAAGTCTTCAGGACAGAGGAGTTTGTGCTTTGTGGTTCATTAGGAACACGACAAGCTGCATTTTTTGTTCTTATTAACTGGGAGAGAAACAGGCTGGTGAGGGAACGACTGTTTATAGCTGTTATAAGTGCGAAACTAACTTGTTTTACTGACATTCCACAACATTAAATGTGACTCTAAACAGATTTTTTTTTTAAAGTACGACGTGTCGTTCTTCAATAAATAAAAAGTGTAATCGTTGGAAAACTGCTGTGGTATAAGCGGAAAATAAAGCACTGTCGTGTCTTGTTTCTTACATGTCACCGTTTTTTGCTAAATATTAGATGCATCTCTTGATTGATCTTACCAATGTTTAATTATTGTTGTTTATTTACCTTTGCTCCACACTGGTAAATGGTTCAGGTGAAGCCTTTCAGTTGAAGCTGCTCGCTTTTATGAACAAATAATTCAGCCGCTTGTTGTATTTGTTGATGTAGTCACCTGCGTTTGAATGCTTTCTTCGCAAACGTCACGTAGCGTGCAGCTTCATTTCTGTGCTTTCTCATCGTGTGTAGGTGAATATAACGTGCAAATGTCTGCAATGACCGTCAGATTAGTATAAACATTTTAAAAAATGCACGCTTTCCACGTGCGTCTGGTGTGTGTATACGGCTGCTCTGAATATTACCGCTTCAGTGGCCTTCAGCGTGCCATGACGTCAGGTTTAAGCACGTCAAGAGAAAACGAAGACGCGAGCCAGACAACACATCTATCACCCAAAGTCGTTGCGAGATCAACGCCCCCCCAACCCCCACCCCTAGGAATTCAAGGACTCGCTCATTTTCAATGTCGAGTGCTCGAGCCGTAAAAATGACTGAAACGCCCAGCCCTAGTGAACGCAGGACACAACTTGTCTTAAAGAAAGCTGCCATCGCACCACTGATGTTTCTCAAAACTTGGCCACAGTTGGCGGTATCGGATCACTGTCGGGTATTAGCTGATACACAGAGCTCTGACGTCGGTATCGTATCAAAAATGGGGAAAAAAGTCGATCTAATGCCAATAAACATTATCTCTGTCTCTATATTAGCATGAATCTACACCTGAATGCTAATTATAATACATTAAATAAAACAGGTTCATTGTTTTTACCAGTCACAAGTGTGTGTGCTGACCCAGAACAAATAATTATATTGCTATTAAATATGTTAAATCTGTTTTATGCATGTATGCATCTGTCTGTATTGATTTTATTGCCAAGACTATTGTGTGCATCAAATTATTGTAATTTCATTATAGTGATCTAATGCATTTAGGACAAATGGCTCACGGCTCTGCACACACTGTTCTTGAATTATTTGAAAGGCGATGGATCCTTTAGCTATAAAGGTCTCATGATCTGTAGGGAGTCCTGGCTTTGAAGCGCGCTCACAAAGATTATTCTCAGCGGCATTAACCTTTCCGAGGCTGTGATCTGGGCTTGGGCCGTCTCGCGCACACACACACACATAGCCTACGCTGTACAGTCTCACACAGGAATGCACAGAGGGAAAGGGAGAACTGAAGCAGATCGCCGTGTTAGACGCGTTTATACACACAGAATTAACGCGGTGCAGCCTTGTAGAGTCATGGTTAAAGGAGTACATGCATAAATTCATAGCTATACAAACACGCAGCTTAATGCGTTTACCCTTGTTTACACACAGGCCCCACAGCGAAGCAGCTTCACAAACATCTGGAACACGGCTGGTTCATGACCTCGCTGTGTTTTGGTTAGCTAGAAACTGGAGCAAATGCTGTATTAGTTTGGCATTTGCTGACGTAAGCCCTGTTCCTAAGTTCCAAAAGGCTTAAGGCACCTTTTGCCGTCATTCCTGGTAGCATGTAAATAAGAATAATGATTAAAAAACGGATGAAGGAGGACGAGAATTCACAGGTTATTCAGGGAATAAGTTGCACTCCATTATCTACAACTTCTTCTAACGCTATCCGTAGAATAAACCAAAGCCTCCTTATCTTAGAACGTCTGTAAATGTGCTAGTCAAAGATATCAGGCATGTTGCGTAATTAGTGCTTTTGTTTTAACAGCCAAACCCGAAAGATGCGACCTCTGCTGACCCCTTTGTCACGCCCTGTTCTGATCCAGTCGAGGGAGTACATACAGTTCAGCCAAGCATGAGGCTACTGGCCTCGTCATTCAACTCCTGGCTCCGTCAAGCTCCTCTCTTCCTCATGGAGTTTTAATGGACGCAGGACCCCTGGGTGCTGCAGCCCACCAAACACACACACACAGACGTGCACGCACACAGACACAGGTATGTATGAAAGCGCTGAGGAATAGCAGCGAGTCTGCCCATTTTGAAAGCATTTTATTTGAGTACTGAAAGACGAGACGAGTGAGAGAGAAAGAGACTTAAGGGTCTCATGCTCCGGCGGGCCAAAGTGCTTTCACCATGAGCAGCGCTTTAGGCAAAGACAAAGACTGCAAGGAGAAGGAGGCCAAAGCACCCACGGGCAAGGAGCGCGACAAGGACCCCAAGGGGCCCACAAGCCTCGGGAAGGAGGGCAAGGAGCCCAAAACCAAAGGGAAAGACGCCAAAGATGGAAAGAAGGACGCGAGCGGCGCGCCGCCGGCCGTCGCCTTCTCTGTGGACAACACAATAAAGCGGCCGAACCCGGCAACAGGCACGCGCAAGAAGTCCAGCAACGCCGAGGTTGCTAAGGAGCTGGTCAAATGCCGCGATGAGAACTCTACGCGCTTGGATCTGTCCAAGCGCTCCATCCATCTGCTGCCGTCGTCCATCAAGGAGCTGGCGCAGCTCACCGAGCTGTACCTGTACAGCAACAAGCTGCAGAGCCTGCCGGCCGAGGTGGGCTGCATCTCGGGCCTGGTGACGCTGGCGTTGAGTGAGAACTCGCTCACCAGCCTGCCGGACTCGCTGGACAACCTGAAGCGGCTGCGCATGCTCGACCTGCGGCACAACAAGCTGCGCGAGATCCCGGCCGTGGTGTACCGCCTCACGTCGCTCACCACGCTTTACCTGCGCTTCAACCGCATCACCGCCGTCGAGAAGGACATCCGCAACTTGAGCAAGCTCACCATGCTCAGCATCCGCGAGAACAAGATCAAGCAGCTGCCCGCCGAAATCGGTGAGTATCCACAAGAGACTGAAGAGTGTGCATTTGTTAGCTCAGCCATTAAGGTTCTGTGGTGTGGTCGGTTGTGTGATATCTGCTCTCTCTGTAGGGGAGCTGTGCAACCTGATCACTCTGGATGTGGCCCACAATCAGCTCGAGCACCTTCCTAAAGAGATCGGCAACTGCACACAGATCACCAACCTGGACCTACAGCACAACGAGCTCCTGGACCTCCCAGAGACTATAGGTACTACATCTTTTTAAATGGTTAACTTTCTTTCTAATCATCTGAATAAAAATTCAATGTGATATTTTTGGGTGGTTCCCATTTTTCGTTCAGCAGATTGCAAGAATTTACACTGGTCCTTCGAATATGATCCCGAGACGATGCTTTTAAATCTGCGTCTGCAAAAACCAGCCTTACAAAACCAGGGATGTTTAACACTTTTAAAACTGTTGCAGGCAATCTGTCGAGTATAAACCGTCTGGGTCTGCGGTACAACAGGCTGTCGGCAATCCCCCGATCGTTAGCGAAGTGCCGGGAGCTGGAGGAACTGAACCTCGAGAACAACAACATCTCCGTGCTACCTGAGGTAAGAACCAGGCCCCATCGTCTCCTCTTCTACCGAGATCAACCAAACAATGGCGATAAAAATTAAAACGCTTGCCAGTTTTTCTGCCGGCAGCTCATTTTATATTAAACTGTCTTTTTGCGATTAGAAATTCGGGACCTAATGACATGGATGGGTTGTTATTAAGGTTAAGGGCGTGTCTTTTATCGAGATAATTTAATAAAATTCCAACATGGGTTAAGTGGTGGTTGTTTATCCATTGGTAGATTTTGAAAACCAGCATTTGCAACATTTTCAAAGTACACATATCAAAAGGAGATGAAAGATAATGGCCAGTTTACATGCAACATAGACGCGACAACCTGCAGATCGTTATCTGGACAGCCGAAGAAGGTTGTCGGTCATCAAACATTGGGAAATATTGTTATTCCAGCAGGCTGTACGGTCTGTAAGTAGGCAAGACAACAACCACATGACGTCACCGTCTAAGCTCCTTACTCTTAAACCCCTGACACAGTGACCGAGTCCTGACCAGCTCTATCGACTTATCTGATGCTCATAGGCTCGCGCTAGTCGCCAGTCAGCGCTAGCATACTCGAGGTTCATACACGTTATTAAAAACAGCACAAAGAATTTAGCATCGGTATTACACGAGCGTTGGGGTTGACTGCACGTCCTTGTGAATCCACAGCTACACCACTGTCGTCTCACTGTCTTAAAAGCTTGTTGGTATTCAGACCGGTTGGTTGGAATCGGAGATCTGAAACCTCCGTCTGCGGTTTTTCTTTCTCGTTGTACACGAGGACAAGAAGACGCGCATAACACACAAGTTCATAAGGTTGATGCAGGGACTTGCTGTTTTCAGTCATGTCATCTATTGGTTAGCTTCAGCCAGAATTGTCGGGGGATTTCAAGGCCAGATGGATCATGTTTAAAAACTTCTACACTTTGCCTTTTCAGTGACATGAACCGAGGATGACGCATACCACAGTAAATCACAAGCTTAATATTATTAATTATGCTGCAGGCTTGGACCTAGCTGAATGTTTAAGTGAGCCCTGTCCCAGTTCTCCAGACACTTCAATGGTTGCATCCGAGACCAAACTGCAAAAAAAGAAAAGCATTTGCTGTTTACATTACGTCTGTAATGATCATACTGTGATCAAGGTCTGCACTTGTGTTGTGTTGTGTCCATCTGAGCTGTTTTTGTTTGTAGCAGAGCCCCGTTCTTCGTACGTCACTTAACAAATCCGAGAGGAACATCATTTATGCCTAATTTCAAGTTCTCGAACTACTACTACTCATCTGTGCTCTCGCATTAAGAAAACGTGCACACAATGGGTGTAAAATGGTAAACTGAAGTAGGTGTGTTTCGCTTTAATGAATCTCTCTTCACAGCAAAAACGCATGCACTCCCATGTTTTCTTTAGATGAGGGCACAAACGTGGCCACGTTTTTTAATTCATTCGAGAACTCAAATTAGCAAATTGAGCGCATGAAAAAGTAAATTTAACCTCAATTAATAACCTCAATTTTACTGTCCTGTGGCCACAAACTAAATCGTGCGCACGCTTCACTACATTGTGTATACTAATATACATATTCCATATCTTGTTCACGTTAATTAAGCCTGCTCTTGAGCTTACAAACTTGTTGTTGTCGTCTCGGCGACAAGTCCGACAACAGCTTCAGAACGGAAACATCCTGGATCGTGTCAAATCGTCAACAATCTAATCTGGCTAACGCGGAAATCCACATCTGGAAAACAGGGTCCAGGTGTTTAGCTGGTATTCATGGTCGTCATTGTCTTTGTTTTGTTTTTTGGACGTCTTCGTGCACAGGGTCTGCTCTCGAGCCTGGTGAACCTGACGAGTCTGACGCTGGCGCGCAACTGTTTCCAGTCGTACCCGGTGGGCGGCCCGTCGCAGTTCTCCACCATCTACTCGCTGAACATGGAGCACAACCGCATCAACAAGATTCCCTTCGGGATCTTCTCGCGCGCCAAGGTCCTCAGCAAGCTCAACATGAAGGTGAGGAGCATACGCAGATAACCTACGAATTCTGACTGCCGGTGTCCAGTAATAGCAAACAGTGAGAGAACCCCTTACACCTGCCAATCATCTAGCTGTAGGATTCACCTGGAAATTCTGCTGTCTAGCTAATGTTAACTCTGTAGCTACAACTTGTGGATGGGTGACTTCCTGGATATTTTTAAAAAAACCAATATGAGCAATAAGGAAGTCATGGTGAAAGTGGTTTGGGGTGAAGGGGGTGTTCCTAAACACGTGTCAACGTAAGCTCACAGTGAAGGTGTGGAAGGTGGGTGGGCAGGGATTTTTCCCGATTTTTCTATTGGACGGCTTTGACTTCATCTCTTTTCCTATTGGTTGGTTACCGAGTTACCTCGTAAGTCTTTGACGCCACATGTCAGGGGGAAATCTTGCAGCGCAGTGCCACCTCGTGGCCAGTCTAAATCTGTCGTCCCCTCAAAGTAGGCCGCCAGAACGGCTTCAGTGCTGCTTGGCGTAGATTCTACAACTGTACTAGAGAACCGTTCTTCCAAAAGATGTTCCCTCAGTTGGTGTTTTGATGATGATGATGGAGAGCTGCTGTCCAACACGTCGCTCCAAAATCTCCCCGAGGTGTTCAATTGCTTTGAGAATCTATTTCTCCATTTAACGTTTTTGTTGAGCAGTTTATTTGTGATTTACTGCCTTAAAAAAAAACATTACGAGCCCAAATTTGACATCGGACTGGTAATAAAACCACATAATAAAACGTTTTGTTGCTCAGAAATGTTCAGATGGAGAGGAAACGTGTGACTTGCGGGCATCATTAATGAGAAAAATCTGTTTCCACCAGCTTGCATCTCGTTTTTTTTTAGGTCAAGCGTAAAAAACATTTAGTTTTTTGATAAAAGAAGTGGATAGAAAACTCCTAAAAGAACGAAGCAGCTGTCTTTGCACGACATTATGGACATTATCACTATCTTTAGCTGTTGCTCCCCAACGCCGTGGAACAGAACAGCACTTGTGCACATCCTTCTGACCTTTATCACCAGAATAAGAAGCGGTTGGCTGTGGCCATTAAAATGAGAATTTATGCTTTTACATTTTTATTTTTTATTTTTAGGACAACCAGTTGACGTCGCTGCCGCTGGACTTTGGCACGTGGACCAGCATGGTGGAGCTGAACCTAGCCACCAACCAGCTGACCAAGATCCCAGAGGACATCTGCGGCCTCGTCTCCCTCGAGGTCCGGCACGCTTTCTGTCGCTCGTAGATGGTTAAATTAAACTCCCCATGAAGTGTGTGATCGTTACTTTAACGTGGGGAGCTGTGTGTAATTAAAAAAATAAAATTAAATGCATCTATTGTAAATACCACAGATAAAGTTTCCATATCAAATGTTTTAGTATTCAGCATTACTTCATCTTAGATTCTCTGCACATGGAAACATTTATACTGGACTATATTCGAGTAAAAACGCTTCAGATGTTTTTAAAACCCAGGTTTTAAACCTGACTCAAGCTAATGCTAAAAGGTGAGAAGTTCACATGTGCTGATTTCTATTGTTTATAACTGTTATAATCGTGTTATAATGTTATAATAGTGGGGTTATCATGATACCAGAATTTCTCCACTTTGCGCTCAAGTGTCTTATCGCAATATTTGATACCGAAACAATACTAATGCAAAAATAAAAAAAATAAAAAAAAATGGACGTCACTGTCTGAACAGTGAACACAGAAAATTCACCCCGTTACAACTTTGACTCTTATCTGATGGAAAGATATTCTCAATTTCCTGTTACGAGTGGGTAAATGGCGAACAACGGGCTGTGCATGTATTCACGCCTCCAGGTCCTTATACTGTCCAATAACCTACTGAAGAAGTTACCTCACGGCATCGGGAACCTGCGGAAGCTGCGCGAGCTCGACCTGGAGGAGAACAAGCTGGAGTCGCTGCCGAACGAGATCGCCTACCTGAAAGACCTACAGGTGAAAACACACCCGCCGCTCTAACCCTCCTTCTTCTACTGTGCGTGTTGCATTTGGTTATAAATCTAAAACACACATGTAATAGTGGTAATAAAGTGATCTTCCGGTTCATTTGTGAAATGGTGTGGGGGGGGAATAAACGCAGACCTTTAGTAAAGTTGAACAAAAGGACTGAACAGCTGTTAATTCCGTCTTAAACCTGTTGCTTAACGCATGTCGATTTTATTTTTAGAAACTCGTGTTGACTAATAATCAGTTGACCACGTTGCCAAGAGGGATCGGTCACCTGACCAACCTGACTCACCTGGGACTCGGAGAGAACCTCCTTCAGCACCTGCCCGAGGAGATTGGTGCGCGCGCACACACACACACACACACACTTTTCCAGACATTCTGCCGAGTTGTATATGAATCAGCTGGTATTTATGGGTCATTAAAGTCCAGCAAAAAACACAATTTAACCTGTTTTTGTAAGGTGCAGTTCACTATTTATTATTATTATTATTATTATTATTATTACTGTAACTGCCTAGTAATCGAACCGGCAAACTGAAAACACACTTGCCACTCTTCACTCTTCTCCATTTTTTATTTATTTATTGCATTTGGTTATAAATATGACCAGCGTCTCAGCAACACATTTAAAATATATATATATAATGGATGTTTTCAAAAATGAACATCAGTGATGTGTGCATGTGATATTTGGGCATGTACGGAGGGGGCAGCTCTGCCCTTGAGAGAGTACCACAGCGTACGTGGACAGCCGTTACCGGAACCTACCCACGTGCCAGTTATCTGGATTTGGCTTGTTTTATACACGGTGTCACTGAACGAGACATTTAAAGATGGTCTTCCACCTGTGTTTTTCTGTTGGTTCACCTTTTTCAGATTTGCTGTTAGGGAGAATTCACAAGGACGTTTAGATATCCGTCGAGAACACGGAACACGAGGCACTAAAGCACGGCAAAATTGTGCGTCATCCAATAGGAGGAGTCTGGAGTGGAGCACTCGTGTTTGAATGAGCTTCCTGGTCACGGGGGGGGCATGGCCGTCTGGCCGCAAAACACACCTACAACAAACTAACAATGCGTATAAATGCGTTTTGTGACTGATGAACTGGGCCTTGAGCATCTTCTATGTAAACTTGAACATCTGTTGGAACGCAATGATTTTTGCTTCCGTTTCCACTCATCTCCAGGCATTTTACTGTTTGCAGTGACGGACACTTCGGCATGAGAGCTAATCATATTTAAAGCCGAGTTGCGCTTTTAATGAAGCTAAGAAGCTATTGAGCGATTGTGAATAAGTGTCATGTGCAGATCATTTGTCAAGCGTATAGTGGTCATTGCCATAATTTTTTATATATATAGACCATCATGATAATGTGATGAAAGGTTCGGTAATTACTGTGATGAGACAAAATATTGTCACATGTTGACCTAAACGTTCGTCCAAACCACATCTATATCTCTCTATCTATCTATCTCTCTCTATATCTATATCTCTCTATCTATCTATATCTATCTATCTATCTCTCTATCTATCTATCTCTCTATATCTCTATCTCTCTCTCTCTCTCTCTATATATATATATATATATATATATATATATCTCTACCTATATCTCTCTTCTCTCTATATCTATATCTCTTTATCTATCTATATCTCTCTATCTATCTATATCTATCTATCTATCTCTCTATCTATCTATATCTCTCATCTATCTATATCTCTCATCTATCTATATCTCTCTTCTCTCTATATCTATATCTCTTTATCTATCTATATCTCTCTATCTATATCTCTCTATCTATCTATATCTCTCTATATCTATATCTCTCTCTATCTATATCTCTCTATAT
>JAOUQW010000001.1:1444545-1457198 GCA_028565825.1 Olivaichthys viedmensis
TTTATTTTTTAACGTTCATTCCCGTCCACTAGTAGATTAAACTAACGGTATTGCTCGTGTGTGGGCCAGATTTGCAATCATGGCTTTTAAATCTAGTAATTATGAAAACCAATCAAATCATTGAGTTAAAGCTTAAATTTAGGTCATATCAAAAATCTGATCAAGCAGACGACAATACTACAGTCTCCCATTAAGTACTGAAATAGCGAAATAAAAAGAAAACAAATGGCTTTTAACCATGAAAATAAAATAAATAAAAGAGCAGTTAATTAATTGCAAAATTAGGGAAAATAAAGCGCATCTTAACCAGAGAATTATTAGTAAATTAATGAGGTGATGATGAAAAAAATTCAATACTTTATGCAAAATAAATCAGAATCAGGTACCAGAATATCACATTTAAATAAAAATAAAAAAACAAATTTTTTTTAGTAATTACATAAATAAATAAAGCAGATCAGATGAGCAGAAAGTCGTTAGAGCTCGCTGACTTGTTGCAGATTTCCTCGTGCGATCAAGACTCACTGATTTCACTTTTTTCTTTCTTCCTTCCTTCCATGTCTTCAGTGTTCTCGGGCTTTGGCCGTGTGACATGCAGCTTCGTTTAAGCCCAGATTTTCAGCACTCGGTCTTTTTGGTTGTGTTTGACCCTCGCTTGCTCACACTGGCACTCGGAAAGATCGGATCCTAATGTTTTCTTTATTTTATGCACTTTCTAAACGATATCCGGCATCCTCTTCGACTTTAAAAGCTGAGTGGAGTTTTTTATTTTTATTTTTATTTTTTTTGTGCTACCGATTTAATCTTCGGAAAAGGGCATTTAAAAAAATCCTATAGTGAAGTATTTTACACTTTATTTAATCGATCACTCATCACGTATGAACGATAGTTTGCCTCAGCTGAATTTTTATTTTTATTTATTTTTTTTCCATTTAAAGCCGACTTTCGGTTGAGGCTTGTACGTGTTTTTTTTTTAAATTTTTTTAAATGAAATCTTTTGATTTGTGTCTCGATCAGTCTGTCGCTGTGCGTTACAAAAACATCCATATCTCTGGTGTTATCACTTTTTTTTTTCTTTCTGCAAAGTATTAAAAGATAATTCAGACCCTTAATGATGATTTAATTTCAACAATGAAATCGTCTTCAATTAGTATTATATCAATATCAAGTGACTGTACGTTTAAAAGAAGAAAAAAAAGGAAAACAAAAAAACCCTGTGTAGTTTATCAAACTTTTTTTCTTTTTTTTTGTAAAGCTTTTGCTGTTTAATTTTTTGTGTTTTATTTGTATTTTCTGAAGACGTCTCCATCAGCAGCAGCATATCAAAAAGAAAAAGGAGGAGGAAAAAGAAAAAAGAGCAGAGCGTGATGGATGCCCTTGCTGCTTTCGATCTGTTGCTGGACCTCCTTCAAAACAGACAGACAGACAGACAGACAGACAGACAGCTGTACAAGGACGAGTTACAGACTCCAGCTCGCAGCACGGACCGACAAACGAAAATTGTGTAAAAAGGGCTTTTTCTTTCTTTATTACCCGCTCGCCCCCATGCCACAGGCATCGCATTCCCAGTTTTGTATAAAAGCATCAGACGAAACAAACGTGTACATTTTTGATTTTTCCTCTTTTGTGTAATTACAGTTAGCTGTTAACGAGATGGAATTATTATTATTATTATTATTATTATTATTGTTTTGTGGAAAATAAATGCCTTCGATGAGTACCGAGTGCTCGTGTCCCGTTTAAGACGAACGGTTCTTGTCCATCTGATGTGTCCGGGACGGAGAGTTCAACATGATCACAGAGAAAATAAACGAAATCAATAGGAATGATCCATTTTTAATTTGAATTAAAGTATATTGTATGGCTTGTCCTGAACAGAAACATGCATGTTGTGCTTTTCTTTCTCTGGTTTTTTTTCCCCCCAATATTCTTGATCGTCATGTGGAAGAAAAAGGGGACGGTAAAGACAAAAAGTAGCCGGGATGTGTTGAATTCTGAATTTGACCTATTTCTTTCTATCTCTATTCCTCTCTTTCTCACACACACGCACACACCTCCTCAGATATGGCTTTTCACTCCATATAATAAAACATTATCCACAGAATAACGCCACCAAATGCAAGAAACAAGTGAAAATATTGGACATGGTGACCTTATGACCTCTCCTGTCCATGTATCCTAACTGCTTAAAAGGACAAAGCGATCCCCAGCCATTAGTATTTCAGAGTAAAATGCTGATTTGGATTAAGATTAAGAGGCGTGCACGGAGACGACCACCTCCTCTGGACTCGATCTGCATTAGGACTGGTAGGTTGTGATCCTGACTCGGGCAGTTGGAACACATCTGAAGGAGGGTTTGCATTTTTTTTTTTTTTTATTATCATCATTGTATATATTTTGCAAATCATAATGTAATGGATTTTAGAGGAGGCCAACTGTAACCAACATGTGTGTGAATCATCTTTCCAGCCTAGGAACATTTTACATTCAGGTCTGCTCTAGACTTTCTTCTTCTTTTTTTTTTAGAGAGGAGGATCCTTAACCCTGATAGAGAAACTCATATATATATATATATGTTTGATGATGTTAAATATTCCCAGGAGTTTTCATTAGGTGAGAAGCTGCTGTCTCTGTATGTGAAGGCAATATGAAAACGCACCAGCAGGCGTCGCTGTGTCCTCAACGCACCAGCAGCCTGTTACGACCGCGTCTGCGTAGTGCGCATGCGCGGCGCTGTAAAAAAAAAGATCAGACAGCACAAATACACGTTTTAAGGCTTTTCTTTATATTATATAACTCTTTTTTTTTTTTTTTTAAACGAAGACTAACATTGCTTGGTCATTTCCTTCTCGAAAAAAACAACTTCTAAAACTCCCCTAAGCATCTATTTCGACATACATTTATGTGCAATGATTAAAAAACAAACAAACAAACAACAAAATAAAAATTTATCTGCAAGTAAAAATGCTGTTTCTAAAAAAATTAAATTAAATTGCAAGTAAAAATGCTATTTCTAAATATATATATATATTAATCTGCAAGTAAAAATGCTGTTTCTAAAAACAATAAAAATAATTTATCTGCAAGTAAAAATGCTGTGTTTCTAAAAAAATAAAATTAATCTGCAAGTAAAAATGCTGTGTTTCTAAAAAAATAAAATAAAATTAATCTGCAAGTAAAAATGCTGTGTTTCTAAAAAAATAAAATTAATCTGCAAGTAAAAATGCTGTGTTTCTAAAATAAATATATATATATATATTAATCTGCAAGTAAAAATGCTGTTTCTAAAAAAATTAAATTAATCTGCAAGTAAAAATGCTGTTTCTAAAAAAAAAAAAAAAATTATCTGCAAGTAAAAATGCTGTTTTTCTAAAAAAAATAAAATTAATCTGCAAGTAAAAATGCTGTTTCTAAATATATATATATATTTATCTGCAAATAACAATGCTGTTTCTAAAAAAATTTAATAAAATTAATCTGCAAGTAAAAATGCTGTGTTTCTAAAAACAACAACAAAAAAAACGGGACTCACTATTAATATTTTTTATTCTTTTTTGCACACGAGACTTGGCAAGGCGGAAGTGTTTTTGGAATATGGGTAGGAAAGAAAGTCACGCGGAATACGCACCTGTGCCCAGTTGCCGGGCGACGCGTAACATCGGGAGGCAGCGGGTCTGATCGAGAAGGAGGGAAATGAGGGCGTGGCACAAATCCAGCGCGAGCGAAGTGCATTTGGACACCAGCATGCAGAGGAGCATGATTAAAGCTGAGAGGAGCAGCAGAGGAGCATGCAGAGGAGCATGAAGAGGAGCAGCAGAGGAGCATGAAGAGGAGCAGCAGAGGAGCATGAAGAGGAGCAGCAGAGGAGCATGAAGAGGAGCATGATTAAAGCTGAGAGGAGCAGCAGAGGAGCATGAAGAGGAGCATGCAGAGGAGCATGATTAAAGCTGAGAGGAGCATGAAGAGGAGCATGATTAAAGCTGAGAGGAGCGCGAGCGCGTTTCATCCGATCATTGGATAATTTATCTGATGCTGGATCTACTTTACAAAGAGAACTCATGTTACTTTTCCCCCTCACTTTTTGCGCCGCGTGAAGGTGGGTTTATTCCTCATTTAAGTTTGGTAAGAGCATCATGCATAAAAGCTGCACGTGTACAATATCTTCTTCTTCTTCTTCTTCTTCTTTTTTAAAGGCATCAAATAAATGTGTAAAAGTTGCAATATGTTGAACGATAATTCTTTAATGTCATCTCATTTTTGCTCTTTTAGGACAAAGAATTTACTGCAATTCTTGAAATCCATCGCAATCCCATTGTTAGGATGGAAAGCCCTTTTTTTTTTTTTGTTCCGGCATGAACTGACCCCGCGTTGTTTTTAATTCCCCCCCTTTTTTGTTTTTCTTCTTCTGGACCCGCCGCAAAACGGGAACGTGACCATGGGGGCTTTGGGGTGCCTAAACGTAACGAATGGGACCGGTGGCAGTGTGTCGTACCCGCTGCAGGTGTCTCTGGTGGTGCTCGTGGTGCTGCTCATCCTCCTCACCGTGTTCGGTAACGTGCTGGTGGTGATCGCCGTGTTCACGAGCCGAGCCCTGAAGGCTCCCCAGAACCTGTTCCTGGTCTCCCTGGCCTCGGCGGACATTTTGGTGGCCACGCTGGTCATGCCGTTCTCGCTGGCCAACGAGCTCATGGGCTACTGGTACTTCGGGAAGGCGTGGTGCGAGGTGTACCTGGCGCTGGACGTGCTGTTTTGCACTGCCTCCATCGCCCACCTGTGCGCCATCAGCCTGGACCGCTATTGGTCCATCACGCAGGCCGTGGAGTACAACCTGAAGCGCACGCCGCGACGCATCAAGTGCATCATCCTCGTCGTGTGGGTCATCGCCGCCGTCATCTCCTTCCCGCCGCTCATCACCATGGAGAAGGAGGGCGAGCAGGAGGCGGGGCGTCCCCTGTGCAAGATCAACGAGGACAAGTGGTACATCATCTCGTCCTGTATCGGCTCCTTCTTCCTGCCCTGCGTCATCATGGTGCTCGTTTACGTTCGCATCTACCAGATCGCCAAGAGCAGGACCAGAGGGAGAGGTAGAAAGGAGAAAGAGGAGGAACAGAGAAAGAACGACGCCAAAAAGGAGGAGAACGGCGATGGACAGTGCCACGAGAAGCTCAACGGCAAGCCCGAGGACAAGGACAAGGACAAGGGCGATGTCAACGGCGTGGACATGGAGGAGTCGTCCTCGTCCGAGCACAAAGTCGACAACCCTTGCTCCAGAAAGAAAAAGCGAGCCAAAGGCAAGACCAAGCTGAGCCAGGTTAAACCCGGGGACGACACGAGCAAGCGCTTTACGCGACAGAGCATCAACCGCGGTCGCCTGAAGGGCCGCCAGAACCGCGAGAAGCGCTTCACCTTCGTCCTGGCCGTCGTGGTTGGCGTCTTTGTCGTCTGCTGGTTCCCTTTCTTCTTCACGTACACGCTGACGGCGCTCTGCGACTCGTGCTGCGTTCCCACCACGCTCTTCAAATTCTTTTTCTGGTTCGGCTACTGCAACAGCTCGCTCAACCCCATCATCTACACCATCTTCAACCACGACTTCAGGAGGGCCTTCAAGAAGATCCTGTGCCGAAGAGAACGCAGGCTCGTGTGACTCCAACACCGCCGTTTCGGTTAGTTGCTCTTTGATAACGATGTTGCAAAAATGTCCCATTTTCCATATTTTTTACAGCCAGTATCGAACACAGTGCACGCTCTTCAAGTTCTTCTGGAAGACCTATTGCTCATCCCCAAAACATCTACATCACCACCAATGGTTTCAGGAAGGCCTTTCGAAAAAAAATAAAAAGATCTTTTGCCAAGGACAGGGCAGGAGGGTCGTGTGAATCGGGACACTGCCGTTTCAGCGTCTTTTTAGAAGTTTGGAAGTTCCTTTTCTGAACTTTAACCTACAATCCATTATAAAACAAACACGGCCTCACGTCAATGTGAAAACAGTAACTTCCCATAAAGATTTCTTCTTCTTCTTTTTTTTTTTTACAGCTTGTAGAGAACACAGTGGACCGAGAGATTTAATGACGCGGCATTAGTCTTGATTTATTGCGAGTTAACCAGCCGAAGGGATGTGTGTACAGTAAACAGTAATATGCGCCGCGTTGTTGAAATATCGGCCCCCGTCGATCTGACACCTGCTTTTATATCACGCGTCGTTCAGGCTATCAGCGCGATAAGAAGAAAAAGGCCTTCTGGCGCTTTCGTTCTGTAAATATCACAAATCACGCGGTGGGAACCTGCAAGGCGCAGTGACACGCCTGTCATTATCATAAGAGAGATTACGTGATACGTTTTACATGTTGTCGATGATATGCTTTCTCCGTGTTTCAGCGCGTTGTCAATAAATATGCAGAGCACGGATGTGTGGGGTCTTTTCTTTTTTTTTTTGCCGTCTGGACAGCAGCAGTCAGAAAATAAGATAATGAATACCTTCACTTCCCGACACTTTTAATGTTATAGACTCAATTAGTCATCACAGACTGCTCATGATGATGCTCAACCAAAATATGAAGAATAAAGACCATGTGAAAAGAAACAAAAGACTTGATTAATAGTCCCAGACTCCTACACGTGTATCAGTTTGTCTCCGTCTCCTGTGCTGTGCTGTGCTGTGGTGTTTTGTGACTTGTCAGATAGAGATTTATACCGTCGCAATTTTCTCCCTGGGCCTTGAAACACAATCCATTATCAGATTTGTTGATATTGCTTACCACTACAAATGATCCTTTTTTTCCTCCTCAGTAACGATTCACTTAGGATTCTCCGTGGTTCAATATGCACCATTAGGCAAATAGATGTTCAGTCAGTCAGACTTGAACCACATCGGCTCGTCTCGTCTCGACTCAGTGACACGATGTTTGATTATGAGGTTAAAGTGCACCTTTAATTAGCGTTAAATAGATAATATAGTAAATCACAGTCGCCCCATTTCAAGGAACCAAAATAATTAGGCAAATTAACCCACTTCTTCCCTGGTAATGTTCTGATTTTGCTTGCAGTTTTGTCTCCAGTGAAGTAAAATGCAGGGCTCAGGTCAGGAAATTGACTTGGCCGTTCCACTTTTTAGGCCCTGAAAAATGTTCCTTTTACGGCATGTTCTGGGTAAGTTTTGGGTTTTGCAAAGTGAAGCGCCAGCCTTTTTTCTTTTCGTTTTTAGATCTGATGTCAGCAGTTACATCATCAATAAAGACAAATGATCCAGTTCGACTGGTAGCCCATAAATGCTCATGTTACCATGTTTTACAGATGGAGTGGTTTGCTTTGGATTGGGGGTAAAGTTCCTTTTTTTTTTTTCCCCACCACATTCCTCTTTCTATTACCGCTGAAGTCGTTAATCTCCATCTGTCCATAAGAACTTTGTCCCAGAAAGTTTTAATGTTCTTTATTTCATTTATTTTTCAAAAATCAAACTGTAATCTAGTCTATCTGTTCATGAGGCATCCTGGAGAATGTTCTTGTTCTTGATGTTCTGGATTTTCAGCCTCATGATGACCTGCTTTACTTTTTCTTTTCTTTTTTGTCGTCCCGCTGATCAGAACCCAGATTCAAATGATCTGGGAATCCGGGTTCTTTTGTTAGTTCTCGTGTACCTGAACAAACTGTACAAAAGGCAGCCAGCCAAGAAACATCCAAATGCAGACAAATGTTCATTACTTTTGCTCTCCTGAAATTGATTGCGCTGCATCTGATTAGCTGCAGTTTACTTGTTGAGCCTATAAAGATTTTATAGGCTTTTTTTTCCCCCTGTAGTGCCTAGTTTTCACCGGCTAACACGTCACATTCAAGTGTTTTCTCAGCACCAACACACCTGATTCAGGTCATTAGGTAAATATGAAGAAGGTGTGTTTGAGCAGGGGAAAAACACTGTACCAGTGCACGACAGAGGTGCTCCGGAACAAAGATAGGAACCAAAAGTTAAGCCATTTGCAGTCCACTTTCGTTCAGTTCTCAGACATACTGATCTGGGATCAGTTCTTCCCTGAATATGTATTCATTATGATCTTAAAAAAAAAGAAATGGCTAAATGTAATCCGGAAACATTTGAAATTTAATGCCAGCCTTGCTTGCCACCCAGAATTGTACATTAGACAGCACTTGAGGCAGGATTTGGTGCCATCCGCCGAGCCCTTTTTCTGCATCCACATTAGACGCCACCAACTCTGCTTTCACTGTGAAGACTCATGAATCTTTTTCAAATCAAGACTGAAGCAACAACCTAGCCATGGGAAACAAAAAACATTATTCACTGAGTCTACAACAGAAGCTAAAAGCACTACGAGACAGAACATACGGTGGCATTTTAAGTGAGCAAACACTTCAACACTGTTTTTTTTGTTGAGTGACACAAAACAAATCCACAACAGCTCAAAAAAATCCACTGGAAAGATTCTAGGAAAAGGTCACGGATGTCAAGTACAAACATGTCTCGGTGGCTGAGGGCTGAGGGCTGAGGGCTGCGCTTGAAGGGATCGGGTTTAAATCTGACCCACATATTTAGGCTGACAACAGAGTTCCCAGCCATGTCGTCCATGTTAGTTAATGAAACGTCTCAGCAGGCTGCTTTGGGCCGTTTGCGTTGGAAATATTTTTGGGAACTCAGCAAAAAGGTCACTATGCCAGTTCAGTTTTCCTGACTGACTTTCATTTATAGTGATTTTTACATTTCTTTTTTAAACTCCAAAGGGAGAGTGTTGCTCTTGGAGCAACTTTTGCTTTTCGTACCCTAACGTGGTGCATACTAATCTTAGTCCTGTAATACCCTTATTGACGGTCCCTATGGAGAGCCCCACATGGGGGCCTGATCTAATGACATTCTGGGCAGATGTGCATCTATGAGCACTTTGTGGTCTAATGTGCCTACGTCATCAACTCGCTTTCCCATCAATGCCTCGAATTTGCATTACTGACATACAATGTCACTGTCGATAGGTTCACTGTTTGGTCCAAGTTTAAATTCAGCCTCTGAGCAAACCAGCCGTATGCTACCTCATTTCACTAGTAACTCGTGTAAGCTAGCTTAACGGAGTGCATCTTACTATGTTTAAAAAAAAAAAAAGCACGGTCATATAACCGTGAAAATGTTCTCTGATTGGTTTAAATTCTAGCTAGCTGTAGGCCACATTAACACTGACCAAAGCTAGCTATTGTAGAACTGCACTTCCTAAAAACTACTGCTGTAATCAGAAAGACTGTCTCATGCTCATCCCAGGACTTCTGTTCACAATAACATATCCTTTCCAACACCTCTTAATACTGTTTGCCTTTTCTTTATATGACTATCTACTGTAATGACTTACAATCCCACTATCGGGTGTCACCCAGAAGAGGATGGGTTCCTGTTTGAGTCTGGTTCCACTCAAGGGTTCTTCCTCATGTCGTCTCAGGGAGTTTTTCCTCGCCACTGTCTCCTCTGGCTTGTTCATTAGGGATCTACATCCAGATTTCTGTAAAGCTGCTTCGTTACAATGTCTATTGTTAAAAGCGCTATACAAATAAAATTGAATTGAATTGTTCGAGTGGAAAAAAAGGGCAAAATTGTTCAAAATAACATGACTGCTTCCATCAGCAACTTCAGAAGTAAGGAAGAGACACTGATCCTATAGTAGTTAGTCTATAGCCTAGCTTGTCCAACACCGAAGTTTAAATTCGGCCTCTTTACAAGCTGTAAGCCACGTTAATGTTCAGTTAAGTTAGATAAATGGAAAACTACTTTTGATTAATTGCCAAAAGTTGTCGTAAAACAAGTGAGAAATTAGGCGAGCTAGTTGTAGGCCACACATAAATGTTCGCTACCAGCTCAGCTAACCTAGCTAAAAGTAGAAATTACATGAAAATATCGAAGCAGAGTCCAGAAAAAGAGGAGAGGCCAATACTGTCCAAATAAAATCCAAAATATCATTGTTTTTTCCTTCAGTGGCTGCAAAAAACAGATCTCGCTAAGTGTTAGCTAGTCTATAGCCTGGCTGGCTGTTAGCTATTCCTTTCAGAACTCAACACAGACCATTGTTAAAAAAAAACTAAAAAAATTGTAATGCATTAGTAAAAATTTGTAGAAAAAAAATAAAAAAATAAAAAAATAAATTTTAAAAAACCTTCTTTTAATCATGAGGCTGGTATACAAGTTAGCATTATTTTTTTCTTTAAAAAAAATAATAAATCGCTGCAACTTTGAACCCTCTTTCAAGGTATTAACCTTGGATATAAGAGCCTACTATTTTGGTTGCCTAACACATTTCATAGAAGATGAATTTAATAGGCTAATTAACCCTTGTTAGAATGATGAGCAGATGAGTCATTAAACATTCTTATGTTAGCCAAGAAAAAACATAATAGCTCCCCATCTGTGGGGTACCACCAATTTGCAGTATGCTGGTTATTTACGCACTTAATTGAGCTCATGACATGATTATTAAGCCCCTAATGAACCAAATCAGGTATGTGAAGGAAATCTTTTGATGATAACTCCCTGAAAACAGCAAGATCTTTTCAGAAAGGCGAAAAAAATCTGAGCGAAAACAATCTTGCAGAATATTGAAGTTATTCTTTTAATGCAAAAGTCTGGAGATACAGAGTTCCAAACCAAAGCATTCAGTGTCACAAAATCGGTCTCGTCTGACGTGAGCAGATGAAAACAAAGAATACCGTCGCTGTCCAATGAAAAACATGTATCTCCAAAATTCCAATTTTCAGGAACACGAAAAAACACTTTTTCATATCATTAATCATACAGAATAAATCCGAAATTCACGGTGTGATGTGTCGGCTTTTCATTGGTCATTTAGATGTTAACTGCTGTGGGGTAGATGGAGGTTTCTGCCCACATTCCATATATGATAAAAAGTAAAAAACGCAAAAAATGGAGATGCATGTTTTTAATTGGACAGCAACGATAAATATATATATGTGTAAATGATGAAGGACTTTTGTCCGAGACGTCCTGTTTCTCTGGAAACTTTGTGTACTACGTTGCAGTTTTTACTACATCACCATATATCAGAATAAGCTTTTTTTCAGGGTCTTAGAATAGAGCATCAAAATACATATGATGTATATGAGTTTGTAAGCGTGAAGAGGTCACAAGACTGGACAGGTCACTATAACAGTGTGTTTGCGTGTTTGTGTGTGTTTTCTCTGTGTATTTTTACAGCAATGCTCAACCAGTCAGTGTTAAAACTGCATGAAACCTTCTCTCAGTGTATCACAGATTCACTGTGTGTGTGTGCATGTGTGTGTGCATGTGTGTGTGCGTTTGTGTGTGCGTGTGTGTGTGTGTGTGTGTGTGTGTGTGGGCGTGTGTGTGTGGGCGTGTGTGTGTGGGCGTGTGTGTGTGTGCATGTGTGTGTGTGTGCATGTGTGTGTGTGTGCGTGTGTGTGTGTGTGTGTGTGTGAGAGAGAGAGAAGCTCACAAGCTATTGTGAGTTTCTCCCAGATCAATGGTTCCCCGAGGCTTTCTGAGTCAGACACATCGGGCCAAAAGAAACAATCTGTCTCACAAACACAGAGCTTGTGTATAAACGAGGCGTGTTTATCTGTTGAAGGTCAGAGCTCAGCAGATAGAGGGGTAGGCGGGGCTCAGTAGGTGTGTGTATACGTGTGTGTGTGAGACAGGCAGATGGCAGATGTATGGAGATGCTCAGAAGGGCATCTCAGACACGCCATGGAAACGACCTGCGAGTGTCTGTAGTCTATTTGCATATTTACTCCTTCTGGACTTGCGTAAGAGTAGAGGATTATGAAGGCAGTGAGGATGAGGATGCAGACGGTTTCCATAGCAATCACTTACTTTTAAAGCCTCTGTCAACATGATTTTTAATGTTAAAAAATGATTTGAGATACTAAAGATCTGTCACTTAACACGCTTTTACCAAAGATGGAATTTATTTATAGCTAATTGTAGTTAAACTCTGCAAAAACTCAAAATGTTTAACTGTGGGGGCGTGTCAGATCTCAGGATGATTGACAGTGGCGTCTCGCCGACTGTTTCTCTTAAACAAGGTTCAAGTCAGTAACGTCTCAGGGGTGTATTGGTGTATTTTGGACATATTTCTATGGGCTCTCACGGCTAAAATAGGATAAGATTGCGGTTTGTGTGTGCTTGACTTCTGCTGCGTCACTTCCAGCTGGTTTTAAAAGCTACACTGATTAGCATAGGCACTACAGGTTTAGCATGAGTGCTACTCTATTATCACACTGACAGCAACATGGCAGGTACAGGCTAATTACCCACAGGTCGGGCTTTTAGAGCACTAGGCGGAAACATCTGGGGCAGATGAGTCCAGCCACTCTGAAAATTCCTGTTTATATTGTGGCTTTAAAAAAACAAAACAAAACGGTACAGTGATAATTGTATAAATTAAATTACTCATGAAAAATTCTTGTTGACGAAGAGTTTTTTAATTTCGTCCAAACGGGAACATGTCACATCAGTATCTGTGGCTGGGGTAAAGCGGGTAGCTATATTGCTAATGTGTAATGTGTGTGTGTGTGTGTGTGTGTGTGTGTTGGCATGTGTCTCACTATCTGACTCATCCTCCAGCACACACACACACACACACACACACACACACACACACACACACACACACACACACACACACACACACACACAC
>JAOUQW010000001.1:1514791-1524883 GCA_028565825.1 Olivaichthys viedmensis
CACGACAGTGTGTCTAAGAGAATTGATGCAGTTTTAAAGGCAAAGGCTGCGAAACACCAACACACTGATTTTAGTTTATTACTGTTTACTGCTCTTTCTAGTATTTTGTTATATTCAGGAATATTTCATTATTTTTAAAAGCATTTTTGCTTTACAGAATTTCTTTACACATGCCTAAGACTTTTTCACAGTCCTGTGCAAGTCGCATTAATGTAGCAGGCATTAGTAACAGTAGATCCGTACCAAGAAGCTATTACACAGGAATGTTTACTGCTGAAACCATGTTTGTCTGATCACTATGTTAATGTCCACTAGAGTGGGTATGGGCTTTTTTTTATTTTTATGTCAGGATAAAGCTCGAGGTACCTTCCCGTAAGTGCTGGTGCATCACGGCTTATCGGAAAAACACCAAGAAATGGGCAAATTACGATTAGGCTAATGCAGGAATTATAACAGAAATGTTGCTTTGTAAGTAGCAGAACCTGCTGGAGGTACACAGGTATAATATACGTGTGTGAGTACCAGTGGATAAACGTGTGAGTTATGACTGTATCATGTATGACTGCTGATAATAAGGTTACGTTGCCCCTGTGATTGTAAGTACCAAACTACTTTATACACAAACACAAAGTATTTATATAATACTTTAATCAGCAGAAACAAAATTCATAAAAGCTTGCACGTATTATGTAACTTTGTATTTTTGGCACATCTAATGTAAACCTCATCCACAAACCCACACAGTACAGCAAATGCTGATGAGTGTGTGTGCGTGTGTGTGTCTGTCCACATGCTCTGTGCCAAAAGAGATGCTGGAGAACGTTCTGCTGTGTAAACAATCCAAGGAAAGGAACTGAAACGGGGAATGTTTGCATCCGAAGCGGGCACCCACAGGGGCATCACAATACACACACACACAGGGAATGTAAGCACCACAGAGGGAGTGACGACATTTTAACGTGTCCATGATAACAATATCTTGCATGCCGAATATCGCGATATATCGTATAATGTATCATCAGCACATGCCTAGAGATGGATGGGGATTTATTGATACTGGATCTGGCAACCTCTGGCGTAAGGGATGTTATTGCTCAGATGATGTCACTTCATGTGCTACTGCTGCATGTGTGAAGTGTGAATATAAAGAACATCAGATTATTAAAACGTTTCGAGACCTTGCAACTATACGGTTCTGACTTTTTTTTCTTCTTTTTTTGAAAAAATGAGTTAATGTTATTTACATGCCACTGATTATATGTGATTAGTTTTACACTAAAATACTGTCTTAAAATAGAATAAAAATATATAAAGTTGAAAAGTCGTATCTCCTTTGGCCTTAATTAAGGGGTCATGAAGCTCATCTGCTGAGCCTTTGGGGATAAAAATGGCGGATGAAGCTGTGTATAAGTGTAAACAGGAGCGATAAAATACTTATTATTGCAAAAATACGGCATTTGTTATGTTCAGATTGGGTTTTGTGCAGCCAACTACTTCATCTAAACTTGGCAGCTGATTAAACTTAGTTTCTTGTGATCCTTTCAAATGGAACTCGTGAATTCACGACTTTAAAGTCGTGAGAATACTGTTGCTAGGCAACTGGAAATATGGACGCTGAACTAGTCAGCACGCTAGCTAGTGTGCAAGTCCATATACATAAGTCTGTTTGATGAAAATTGCTTTAGCTACATTGTTCTTTGTGCTGAGGTCGAGAGTGTGTGTGTGTGTGTTGAACAATCCACTCCCGCCACACACTCATGTGACACAGGTAAGTCGCACTTCCGAGGGCGTGTTGGAATGCGCCGTCTGTCATTAACAATATAAACCTGAAGAAATTACCTTCATTCAGGGACAATGTAAACACACACACACACACACAAGCGTAAACTCTCAGGCACAAACATGCGCACACACGCTTCTCAACACTCGGTGTTGTACACAGACAGATCGCTGGAATGCGTGACACAGAGTTCCCACGGAAACTGGTTGATGGGCCTCTTGACCTTTGAGCCGTGGCGTTTGCTATCTTGCACCATCAGGGCCACGTCCTCGTCGTCCAGGAGGCGCACCAGATCTCCGTCAAGGTCACGGTAGTTTAGCGCAATGTCCTTGACTTTGAATACCTCCCTGAGAGAGAGAGAGAGAGAGAGACACAGAGAGAGAGAGGGAGAGAGGAGCGAGAGAGTGACAGAGACAGAGAAAGAGAGAGAGGGAGAGATGAGTGAGAGAGTGACAGACAAAGAAAGAAAGAGAGGGAGAGGAGTGAGAGAGAGACAGACAGACAGAGAAAGAGAGGGACAGAGGAGTAAGAGAGAGACAAAGAAAGAGAGAGCGGGAGAGAGAAGTGAGAGAGTGACAGACAGAAAAAGAAAGAGAAGCGAGAGTGACAGACAGAAAAAGAAAGAGAGGGAGAGAGGAGTGAGAGAGTGACAGACAGACAGAAAGAGAAATAGGGAAAGAGAAAGAGAGAAGGTTAATCTAAAACCTAAAAAATATCACAATACGAGTCTTCATATGAATAATAGAGTGTTTAGGTTTTAGTGGATCATATATAAGTGTCGTAATAAGAACTACCGTCATATCGTAAATCTATTGTGAAGCGGGAAGAAAATGTATACTGATGTTCTTGGAAATCACACTTAAGGGTCAGATAGGTTTCCAAGAAACGTGTGTGTGTGTGTGTTTATGTCATCTATAAAAGCACATTATCAGCTTAACCACTGGGACTCTAAAGTTCCCCATTAGACTGAATTCCCTTTTTCGGAGTTAATCATCTTCTTCTTAATGAGGACTGAGCGTCGCCGTTACGCTCGCCGCACAGCACCATGGGAGAAATAATGACAATAGCAATGACGATGACCATCCTTGAGAAATAAATGAGCAGACGAGCAAATTAATAATGACAATAACAGTAATGAACAATTTACAACAAAATGAAGCGTGGTGAAATGAGGAAAATAAATTGGCGAGGGAGACAGATTGCATCGTGGATAACCTGTATTTTGGATTGCGGGTATATTTGGAAGTGGACTGGAAGATTTCATTTAAAAAGGAGTGTGTGAGTGTGTGTGGCTGTGTGTTGTGGTTTACCTCATTTGTGCAAGAAGGTCGAAGTATGACGGCTGGATGGAGAGGTCTTCTTCTACACACACATCCCTGCACACACACACATTAACTTCAATACTGCTGATCAAGTCTGCACACACACACACACACACACACACAGACATACACCTGCTGCTGTGTGTAAGGCCGGGGTTATACTTGTTGTTAACTACGCATACGTATATGCGAGATGGCTGCCGTACGTATCCTGTGTTCATTTGGCACGTCATTAACGCAACGCATACGTGTGGTGTAATACCAGCGTAAACGGCGGGGGGTTAGTATAGTGAAGCAACGTGCCGATCGGTAGGACGAGAGAACTAAACTCTCTTGTGGTGATTGAGAGCCTAATTGGAACGATATGCAGCTTCTTCGGTGTTGAGGGTTACATTACACAACCTTTAGCTATGATTTACAATCAGGCTGAGTGGGTGCTAGCTGCAGTCGGAGTCACTGGCACAGAAAAGTGAGAAATAGGCAAGGGGCACAGACTCTAATTTGTTGACTGCAGGCTGGTCAGAGCATTCAACATGTTTGATTTTTTAAAAACCAGACTCTGGACGCAGTCTAGTAGTGTATGCTGGTCAACGACTTAAAGCCGTATCTCGTCAACAGCCAATTAAAATTAAGAGTGTGAAAACAGTAAATGCAGGAAGTAGATTACGAAAAATAGCAGACAGACATTCGAGGTTGCAGTGGAGCTCGTCAATGGAGGACAAACTAATGGACTTGTGGCAGGAACATGAGTGCCTGTACAACGTCAATTTGAAGACGCACAGTCAAAAAACAAAATAAAAGCTGGGCTGCAACTGACGAAGTCCTGAACCAACCACGTGAGTCGTCCATGTTTATTCAGCAATAAGTCACAAGATGGGTCACACGTGTGATCCCCAATTCTTCAGTCTCCATACAGATCTACACAAATCATTTGGAAACTATTTTCATAATCTGTTAGGATTTTAAAAGTTGGATTGTATAGGGGCTTTAGGTATCAGATTAGCACGTTTAAAGGGTCAGTATGTTGTTTATGGGATGTTTACCTTTCTTCGACGCCCCCTGGGTGCATCAGGCAGCAGTGCAGGCAGCTGTAAGAACCTGGAGCTTTGCTGCTTGCCTTGGAAGCCCCGCCCTCATCATCCGAGTCACTCTCAGGAAGAGGCTTGATGATCTTTACAAAAGACTTCGGAAAAATGCCTATCCTGTCTTTAACCGTGCCCTGCGAGAGAGAGAGAGAAAGAGAGAAAGACACGGATAAAGACTAGCATAATACGTGATCTATGACCTGATGTATGAAGGACACATTTAAATTAGCCAACATTTCAATTCCATTGTGTGATGATGTGGTTTGCACGATGCTAAACTGGTAGCTGTAAGCTTCACTTACTTATTAGCGAGTAAAGGAGCAAACTTCAGACAGCAAACATGTCTCGGCTAATCAACTACATTTGGGAAAAATTGCGTAAATTTGATTTCTGACTGAACTATTGCTTTAAGAAAAGAGAGCAGATTCAGGCGAGTTGCGACACTGTGCCAAACAGAAGCCAAACTAAATTCTCCAGCCCCCTTGTCCTCCTCTCTCTCTTTTATCTTTTCTCTTTCTCATCACTCTCTCTAAGCGGAGGCCGTGACTCATGAGTCAGCACGTTTGTGCGTTTGCTGTCCCAGAGCAGCAGTGTGACCTGACTGTCCCCGCCTGGCCTTACACACCCAACTATAGTAACACTTATCTAACAATATAATATGCACACTGGATTAGTGCCGTGCTGGATGTTCTATGTGGAGGTATTATAGAGATTAAAGGTCAAGTGCTAGATTTTGAGGGTATGGGGGCGCTAGAACAGATATTGGGAGATGTTTAAGAACAATTGGTGATAAGGGAGATATTAGAGGATGTTTTATATGAATTAAGGATAGGTATTGAGTTTTAGGGGTATATGGGGAGATTTTGGTGGTTATTAGAAGTTTTGGGGGTATTTCGGTAGGCTTTGGAGGTATTGAAGTGAATATATTAGATATATGGGGAGGTTTGGGGTATAGGGGGTTGGTGGTATTTGGGTAATGTTTAGGGATGATTAAGTACGTTTTGACAGTGTTAGGGGATGTTTTAGGGAGTATTAGGGGATTTAGACACCCTGTTCCCAGGTGCAATTTGAATTTTAGTTCTGTCAGTATAAATCTTCACCATCAACCGCATCTGTTTTCCATTTCCATCTCTCTTTTTCTCTTGAGTTTTATTTTGAACTCGGTGTTCCTGCCTAGCTGTGGCACAAGTAGTTTTATAATAAGCAATGTGTGGGGTTGGATATGCCCACTACACACTCCTACACCAAACACCTGCGTACTCGTTCTCTCCGCTCCCTCGCTTTCTCTCTGCGTCTCTCCACTGCCTGTCCATGTCGCTCCCTGATGTCTAGCCTCTCCATCACTTTTCCTTTTAGTTCTCTCCCTCTTTATCTCCTTCTCTCCATCTCTCACCATCATCCATCTCTCCCTCCATCAGACGCTCTTATAGTTTTCTGTCTCTCGCTCGCGCACGCCATCTCTCTCTCCCACCCTTCCCACCGAACTCTCCTCCCCTCCCTCTCTCTCTCCATCCCTCGCTCCCTCTCTCTATCCCTCACTCCATCCCTCGCTCCCTCTCTCCTTAGGCTCACCTCTAACCAGTCGGTGTTGACTCTGCGCAGGAGGAAGATCACATCTCCAGCCTTCAGGCTCAGCTCCAAGCGCCCGTTCCCGTTGAAGTCGAACAAGGCCTGAACACACACACACACACGCGCACACACACATACTTTATATACACACACACACGCACCAAGCGAACAGCAGTGTGAGGACGCACGAGGTAGGACGGCAATCTTGTTTCAACTTTCTCATGAGCGAGTGATTGAGAATGAAAGAGTAGATAATGAATGTGTGTTGAACTCATGTCAAGTCTCCTGCATGCAAACAGCTGTGTGTGTGTGTATGTGTGTACGTGCGTGTGTGTGTAAAGAGAAAGTAAGAGGGAGAGAAAGCGAAAGACTAAGAGCTTCTTCTGATAGTCGTGTGTGTGTGTGCGTGTGCGTGCGTGCCCACTAATGTGCATTAAGACACTCAACATGGGTAAAGTAATACCCGGACACACACACACTGAGAGAGAACCAAGACAGAGATCGAAAAGAAAGATAAAAAGAGTGTGTGACTAAAAGCGTATCATAAAGAGACTGTATAGTGAGAGAGCTGTAGACACAGTGAAGCTGAGAAGCAGCACGAGGCTCAAGAGCTCCTGTGTGTGTGTGTGTGTGTGTGTGTGTGTGTGTACGGGAAAGTAAAGAAGCTCTGTCGCTTTGTTTGCTGGAGTGGGAGTGAGTAGGTGAGATGCTGTTTCATGCTATCGGCTAATTATGTATTGGCAATTAAACTCGTGTGTGTGTGTGTGTGTGTGAGCCTCGTGGGCAGTGTTAAAAGCTTGTGCTCTGTACAGTCGAGCAAAGCCGCACAATGCACACCTCCACGTTACCCAACTGTGTTACACAACTCTGCAATAAAAAATAAAAACATTTGTGCAGAACTGATTCACAGTCTTTCATTTGCAACCTTTTTTACACATTTAAAGAATAATTTATATTTATTCAAAAATATTTTCACGTATTTGTGAACTTGAATCGTTTAGAATATTTCGATTTTGTTCCACATTTCCACATTCCAATTAATTAGTGGATTTAAATTTTTTTAATGTGCATGTGGTTGTTCAAATACAACTGCAAGTTTCAGTAGATTTGTGAATATCGTTTTACAAGCTCGAAATCTTTTAGACCCTTTTTTGACTCCATACACAGCTTACAAGGAAACCAGGAGCCTGAATTTACCAAAAATTACAAAATTATTTTTTGTGCTTTACACCATTAGTGAATGTAATACTAGTCCAAGGAAAATGAAAATAATTATTGTTAACTGAAATTGTGAAACTATGATTGTGTTTTGACGGGTAGCATCCAACTCTGTCTGCGCAGTGTGTGTGTGTGTGTGTGTGTGTGTGTTTGATGTTTTGGTTGGTTTTACATGCAGCAAGATTTCTAACATAACAGTAAAAAATACAAAGCTGTTACACCGGTTGTGTGACTGTAACTGTCGTGTTAAGTTACAATATCTTTGTTACGCTACAAAACAGAGTTTTAATAGTGCTGTTATTAGTCATGTAATTAATAGTGCACTTAGTAGTCGTTGTGCCACAGTGATGTTATGAAGTCAAAGCCCTTGTCCGAGAATGGCGATTAAAATTACGTTTCATGAAACCTCATGTTTGCCGACGTGTTGTGCGTGAAACATGCCTGTAAAATCGGCGCTGTCGATATTAAAATGTAAAAAAACGTCACAATGCCGCTGCTCTCACATAATAACAGTAAAGGCTAAAACCGTTTCTGAAGTTTTTTAGCCGTCTGTCTCACGCCTGTATCACGAAACAGATATGCCTCCGTTTTAGACAGTGTTTAAGGTCACAGGGACTTTTTAGTATCCGTTAAGAACGCATCTGTTTATTCAATGAGGTTGATGCATTGACAGACAAACACACAGCGACAAAAAATCAAAGCACCGCCCGTTAAAAAAATGTCACTGGAGATGACCTTCTGACGAAACGTACTCTCATGTGGCCATGCATCAGCCAATAGGAGCCAAGAGCTGAAAGTGATGGAGGGAAGGAAGGAAGGAAAAAAGAATGAAAGAAAGAAAGGAATAAACACAAGACATAAAGAAAGAAAGGGATTTAGGGAGAGAAAGTGACATTAACGAAAAGTAGGAACAAAAGAAAGTGAGAGAAACAAAAAGTAAGAGAGAAAAAAAGAAAGAGGCCAATGAGAGAAATCGTGTAAGAAAAGCGGAAAAGAGGGAGAGGGAATGAAAGAGTGACAGAATGAGGAGGAGAAAGAAAAAGAAAGAAAGAAGCAAGACAGAAAAAATGGCGAGGGAGGGAAAGATGAAGGAAAGAGAGAGAAAGTGACACTGAAAGAAAGTAAGAATGAAGGAGAAGCAGAACTAGTAAGTGAGAAAAAGAGAGAAGATGGAAAGAAAAAGGATAGAAAGAAAGAAAGTAAGTATGAATTGACAAACCAGCAACACATATAAATGCATTTTCTTACGAATGCCAAAGATTCCTTGTGATAAGGCCTAAGTCCACAACAATGCCATGGGGCGCGCAACTGTTGGCAAAAAAATGCAACCCCACCCATCCTGCTGCTTTTCTCTACTTGAAGCGTAAACTCTATAAAGATTCATTTAAATCACACAGTCCTACTTCCACTTTACTTCCTTATTTAACTTTATTGATCTACAACGTCGTTCCGATTGTGCAGCCTGTAATTGCAGCGCAAAGTGTTTGTATGCTAGTGACACAAAAATATGCTGTTTTACTGTCTCACGTGTTGTAATTACAGCTGGTTGTAATCCTCCCCCTGACATTGCTGTAATTGGTTTTCCTGATAAAAAGGAAGTGCACTGTTGCTTTATTCCCACCAGTAGCATGTGTCACGTCCGGTGTGACTTCCAGGTAACGTTACGCTAAACACTGCTAAGAACAAGAACGCGTCCACTATCTGGACAGCGACTTCAGCGGGCGCTTAACAAAAATAACAAGGATGTTATTCTAGATTTATAGGTCAGTGCTAAAAAGGGAGCTGTGTCCAATCCTTCCGCGGGAGAACATCTTTAGCCGCAGCGCTTATTTAAGTTGGTGGAAATGAAGTATTTTGAGATTCATCGATCGAGATTAGCATATAAGAGCCTGGGTTGTGCTAATATTGATTGTGCTCCGTGGAGAGCAGCACAATATACATCAGTATTCATAACCACACCTGCTGAGGCGAGACCATTAAGAGATCGACAGTGAGTGATGTTTAGCGGTTTGTAAAGCCCTTCGCCAGCAGACTCGCACTCGCAATGGCCAGCAATGCGATAATCCACGTAATCTCCAAAACCACTTGTACATTAAACTACACACACAGAGTGAAATGTGACAAAGCAACTTCATCATGTGCTAATTTTATAGCTTAGCTTAAAACTATAATAATAGGCTGCTAGGCTACCACGTCTCTACAGCAAGTTGGGGGATACATGCTTAGCCCAAAAAAGACACAAGGTCAGAGGGGAAAGGTGAGAGAAAAAGAAGGGGATAATAACCTTTAAGCTTACCTGATTAAATTGATCACCTGTTCATACTACCCAGGTGTCCTGCTTAAAAGCTGGTGTTAATTTGTCAGGCTTTCAGGGCCACATTGTTCCAGACTTGGGACTACAGAGAGCACACCTAACTTTAGACTCTTTCATAAAAGGCTTCGATTCCAATTAAGGAGGCGGCGACCTGCTAAACGAGCTCATTAGCACGTGGATGAGCCAGTGGGGGAAGAGGGAGATGGGTTCCTCCGGTTAAGTGACTGACACACTTTGGTTTCAGGCGTCCCGAGAGGACAGGGGCTGATATGAAGAGATGATTTGCGGCCCTGGGGCGCTGACATGACACTTTAAAGCAGATCCCAATAGAGCGACGGTTATTAATGTGCAATTATGAATGTTACAAATCGTTTCCGACATTTGTGTCACGTAACTGTCGAGTTTAGTGTCGCTGATCATCAGATTCTGGATCGAGACCCTCAGGTGGATCCACTTCTGTTCCGTTCACTACTTAGTGACGCTCGGTCCCACTGACCCAGGCTAAGTCTTTAGGTTTTACAGCAATACAGTTGTAAAATGTACAATACCAGTCAAAAGTTTGGACACTACATTGAATCTATATTTAAGACATTTTGATAAAGGCTTATGGTAGAAATGTGTTCCTTAGACAAATGTAAATTTAAGTTAATGCCCAAGTAAAATTGTTTCCCCAAACGAGTAGTTTATGATTTAGAGCGTTAGGAGAAGCAGAACAACGAGTCTCTCGGCCTATTTGGGAAGTTTAAGAAAAGGTTCCTGGGTGAAGCTCCCTCATGAAGCTGGTTGAGAAGATGGTGAGAGTGT